>JAPQWN010000001.1:102623903-103066403 GCA_028538565.1 Umbellularia californica
ATATATATACGGAGAATATTCATGTGCATCAATCCCTCACCATTGTGGTGAGGGACACCCTCTTTTTGGGAAGGTTCAAGTCTTGTACTTGAAACTTTTCAAAAAGGGGTGTTCCTCACCATTGATGCACTTGAATATCCCTATATATATAACGCAAAAATACCGGATGCAGTTTTTTGGGCACAATTGATTGCAGATCTGGATTTGGGTCTACTGTTGACTCTTTTGGTAATTGGGTCGGGTGGGCATGGATCCAACCCAGTTGCTAACGTTCCTAACGTTCCCAAGTGGATGCGAGTCATATACGTAATTAATCTAGTTGAACCCGCATAGTGTAGTATTATGCAGGTAGTTCGGTCCGGTATGCTCATGCCAGAATTGGGTCATTCTGATTCACCATGGACAAGAGCTAAATCCAACATACTTGATTCACTTGACCCAGTCAGACAAGCATTATTCATGCACTTTGGAAGAATAAACTCGGAAACATGGCCAAGCTTAGAAACATACCAAGCCGCGTTGAATTGGAGAATCAGAATCGGGTCATACATCTCTTCCCCTGTTTTAAGAACATTAGTCTAAGACTACTTGACACTTTTCAAAGTCGATGAAAACTAATCACCATGCAGAACAACAGTTTTTCTTTCACCATAGAGCTAATTGCCTTGATTATGTTTTAATATGATTAATTCTGTAATCTATTTTTCACCTTGTCTTGCAAGCGAGGGTGCATTTGGTTGCACATTTTTGAAGTGCTTTCTAGGCTTTAATTTTTTTATAGAAAAAACTACCCATCTGCGAGTTGGTGGAGTGACAGAAGGCGTGAGTTTGCTTCCTGCGTCTCTTCCGTACGGATTAATACCCCAGGTGCACATACAACCCCACAACAAACCACGAGGTGCAAACCAACAAACACCAAGTCTGTTGAATTATTGTGCACTTCAGAAGCTACTTCAGAATTAGTTTTAAAAAACAAGAACCTGAATAGAACTTCAGATACTAGAGGGATTTACCAAAATATACCAAAAGATAAGGGTCTACATGGAAAAACTCCAGGAAAAGGGGGAGTTATAAAATTCATGAGAGCTGACAACATCAGAAGGCTCTTGTAAAACCTGCTTTTGACTCACGATTATCATTAAATGACCACCATTTTTATCCTATTTAGAATGGCTAAAATGCCCTTGACTTAACTCTCTCTCTCTCTCTCTCTCTCTCTCTCTCTCTGTCTGTTTAACCACAATTAATCCATCTTGTCTGAAAATATAGTTGAAAGTGCACTTGAGACTTTAAATATATACATCACACAAAAATAGTGGGTCCTGCTACAATAAAATTACGATAGCCATTGAAGGACCTCATAGTGACGGTGGTACGTACCGCCTGCTTGACTATGTTTTGTACAGATAAGAGTCAATTGTCACCCAGATGATCATCATAGAACAGATGTCCAACTGTGAATAAGCTAAAAGCCTAAAACTATATAACAAGGGGAAAATGTTCTCCTGCGGGATGCAGGAGGGAGAACCAATAAGCAGATTGGGGTGCCCTACGTCATGGGCCCATCCGAGTGGTCCTGCCATATGGACGGTTGGGATGGGAGCTTCGGCATCCCATTGCTCGTAGGAGAATATTTTCCTATACAAGGATGAAAGATTATGGAGCTTCATGTATGGCATCACTTTTCAAGAACCATATTGGGTAAAATAGCTGTTTATTATCTACTTCAGTAGATATCTTGTCTAGACTTGGGTATTCCCACGGCAATTAGGGAGAGATTGCTGCCAGAAATAACCTTTTGTGAACTGTTACTGTGCAACAAAAGGGCTTCTACCGAAGTCAAATAATATGGAGGTCTTCTTCTGAGGTCGTTATTTGTTGAGTAATATGAGATCCTTTTTGAAAAACAAGCCACAACACAACATGCCTACTTAATCCATTTTGAGACCTTACTCGGTGAAACCTGTGGAGGTTACAATGGGGAATGGGAGTGTAATTGGGCAAGATAGTTTGACCAACCACAACATGCCAGCGCTAGAGATTGGACGGTGATGATTTAGCACAACACTTTCATCATTGGACGCTACTGTCATTTGCAACATGGAAAAGAAGAAGGGGAAAAAAAGTGTGAATTGGGTTGAACTCGTTCCATTTTATTTTTATTTTGATTCAAGCCATTTCCTTGCGTAATGGGTGTACTTCTGCTTCAGCGTTTCGAAATTATCATCTAGGAACCTATCTATTGTAGAAATTAATCTCAGTGTATTTTAATTGAAATGCGTATGTAAACTTATTATCTTTAAAAGCCATTTCCTACTTAATCTAAAGTTGTTATTTTAATTAATATGAAGTCAAAGTAGTGTTACGTCGCATCACTTTGTTACTGGTAACTCTATCATTGGGGCAGATTTTTGCGGTTGGGGGTGTTATAATGACCATAAACACCGAAAATTCAAGCTGTTAGTGAAAAACATAACAATCTATATCATCACACCTATCATACGACAAGCCGTTCGAATTAAAAATCCAACAGACAGATGGAAGATACACTGAACAAACAGACTAGACAAACAAATGGAGGTAGGATTTTCGAACTCGTGACCTCTATCTCTGAAATCATGTTAACAACCGATAACATTAAAAGCTCGAGCTTTTGGTGTTATTGGTTATTAACAGGAGGTTAGAAGAAGAAGAAGAAGAAGAAGAAATACTTAAGGAAGCATTACAAAAGGCCAAAAAGAATCTTGAAAGAATATGGGGGGCCAAGCCAACCGCTGTGGGCCCCCTATTCCCCTATAGTTGGCCTCTAAAAGTGCATTACTCAGGTTCAAACCCAGCCAGTCTTTGACTGTTCTTCATACATTTCAAATATAGTTCGGCTACTGGTGCCCACCTAGATGCATGCCTATAAGTGTCTAGAGTTGACCAAAATAAGAATAAAAAAAGTCAAATTATGCACTTTTGTTGCGATCAATCCAAGGTGGGTATAACTTTGTTGTAAGGTTTTCCTTTTTGATAAAACAAGATTATTGGTTTCAGTTCAATGGAGTTATAGAACTTTATTGGATTTGTAGGAATTATTGTTTAAAGGCTCTGGATATAGGGTGATAATTAAAGCATACACAGTCCACACTCGAAGAAAGTGATTATCAATACATTCTTATTATCAATCCTATTTCTGACCAATAAAAAAGAGTTAATGGTTCAAATTCAATGGAAAGCTGATGTTTTAAAATATTTGATTACAATAAAAGATACAAATTAAATTCAACAAAATTTTCTGCTTGCGATTTGCAAATAAAAGAAGTGAAGCAGAGGAAAAGTCAAAAGACAAATAAAAGAAGAACATGAGAAGCAGGAAAAACAGTTATACAGGAAATGAAGTAGTTCTCAGTTTCGCTTTGGCAAAACTCTATGCGAGTCAATCTCCACAAGAACGAATGACAGGGTCTTGAGAGTAAACACACAGCTAGAGAGATTTTCCAACAACACCGCCCTAAGTGAGCAATCTTGTTATAGTGGCATCTGTGATTGAGTTGTTAGCATAAATCATAATCAATAATAATAGGATCCATCGTCATTAGGGCAGATCTGAGCAACACAATTGCAATAATCAATAAAACTCATAATGGCGCTTTTTTTTCCTTGATTCCTCCAACCAGATCTGCTACTCTTGAGTTGAGAACTATAATTTTCTTCCTTTTCTTTTTTGCTTGAATACAATTTTCTTCCTTTATTGTGTCTTTAGTGATGAGGATCTAAGCAGAAGTGAAGAGTGTCAGTCACCTTAAAACTCTTTAATTGTAGTCTTTATTGATAAGCACTTTTGAATTAAAAGCCAACCGAAGACATTCTAAATCTTGGATTTAGAAATTAACAAAAACTGAGTGACATAAAAAATAATAATATGGATTTTTTAATGATAATAGTTTTTTAATAAAAAGTTACATCACCCATATGTAAAGGTTTCAACCGTAATTAATAATAAATTTTTAATGAGCTCTGCTTGACACAAAAAATATAGAGTATGTATTGAAACTCTGTTTTCACCATTTTGATAATTTGGTTTTTGACCTTTTGTTATATCTAAAAGAATTCAGAAACAAAAGGACTAACAAAATCTTCATTTTATATAAGTTATTTAGTAATATAATATTAATAAAATGATAAATACCATATTCAAGATTATATTCTAAAACCATGATTGGGATACTAATTGGACTAATATTTATTAGGCCAATCAAACTCTCCTGACCTGTGAGTCAGACAGGTCAAACAAAGTTGGAATTCGTCAAGCAGACTGCAGACATGTGATGTGAGTAAGATGGTTTCCTCACCAGGCATTGAGTCAGGTTTTGTTAGAATTTTCAGCAGAAAACGACATTAGTTTTTTTTTTTTTTTTTTTTATAGAAAAAGAATTTCATTAAACGAAAAGGACCAGTACAGATAAAACAGAGGAGAAAATGACATTAGTTGACTGGGTTAAACTTCATCAACCAAAAGTCTCGTACCTAAAGTTGATTAATCTAATAAATCTTTTCTTGGAAAAAAGGGAGGTGGTTGTTAGAGATATATGTTGGAATTCATTTTTTTGGGCCCCCATATTTCCAAAAGAAAAGTGTTTTGAAATATATTTAGAAACTAAAAATAGTATTTCTTCATTTTAATTGTTCTTAGCTGGGTGGATCATTTCATCCATGTGTACTGGAGGGAAATTTTCTACAAAATATATTACGTTCTAGACCATGTGCAGCACCCAGACACAGATATTTGTGGTAACGTTGGGATTTCATACCCCTTCGTAATTAAACAAGGTTCTGCAACGACACTCATTATAGCCCTCCAAAACCATTTCTAGGTGGCTAGCCTATGAGGTTGCCAAGGATGGTTTTAACTTCATAGATGTCTGAGAAAGAAGCATTGCAGAAGATGAAACTAACATCAATAAAGAATAAGCGAGATGTACTGGGGGCTCTCTTTGAGACCTTAACACCATGGATCTTACCCTCTTCCTCGGCTGCAATAAGGAGTCTAGATAATTCCCATCATAAAGAGATACAGGGATAAATGGTCTCCTTGCATTAATCCTCTACTAGGGATATACTCCCAAATGGCTGTCCATTTAGAAGAACCGAGAAAGAAAGAGAGGAATCACACTGTTAGATTAAATTAATAAATTTCTTGTGAAAACCCATAGCTTTCATGGCCTCTTCTAGGAAGTTTCATTCCATTCTATCATAGGTTCTAGCCATATCCAATTTTAGCGCCAAAATCTTGTTTTTCCTTTTCTTTTTAAAAGAATGAAGGACCTCCTCATGAGAAAGGATATAACTGTATGTAAACGTTTTTCCCTTAACAAAAGCACTTTGGAAGGGGCTTATAATTTCCCCAAGAATTTCTCTAAGCCTATTAGGTAGGACTTTGGAGATTATCTTATAAATCACATTACATAAACTTATAGGCCTAAAATCATTAGTATTTTGGTGATCGTTTTTCTTAAGGATAAGGACAATAACAATTTTGCTAATTTTATGAAGAGGGAAACTGGCACCAAAGAATTTCTGAAAAAGTGAAGAGATCTCTTGACCAATAAATTCTCACATATATCGGTAAAACTCACCTGGTATCTATCAGGTTGTTCTTGAGCTTTAGGCGATCCAATTTGAAAGATGACTTCCTTGATTTCAGGACAAGAGGGAATAGATATTAATTTATTATTATGAATAGCTCATGACTGATAGTGTGATCAGCACAATCTTTTTTATTATTAGAGTTCTTTTATAAAAAGGCCCCTATGTTTTAAAAAAAGACCTCAAAAAAGCCCTACACTATATGTTTTTCCTCTAAAGCGTCGCTTGACTTATAGTGTCGCTTGAGAACAAGAAATATTGCCGTTTCAACTCTCCTTCTTTAATCCTATTTACCATTTTATCCTTGTCATTTATTAAGAAGTTAAAAAGACACATTTGCCCACCTATCATCATGAGTTGACAGTCACCCCTTCAAACTTGGGATAAGGGCTCACCTAATGGACATGTGTTGGGATTTCATAGCTCTATAGCAATCTTACTTTATCTTGGTCAGGACTCACGATGGTATGTACAAGTAGGCCCTTTAAAAATAAGTATTTTTAAGAAATATAAAAATACAAAAAAGTTGGATAAATTTACTTTTAATTATATAAATCTTCATAGCATACAATAAAATAATATAAAAAAGGACCCACCAGAATCTCATTTTTTTGAGTTGGGCAAGGCTCGATTTTCGTTTTTATTTTTTTCTAAAAAAAAATTTTATATTGAACTTGAAGAACTGTACATAAAAGAAGATTTATATAAGTAGTAGGTTTTCCTTTGATTTTTTTATTATTGTATTGGTTAGAACTTTGGATGTAACTAATGTAACCATAACCACGTGATTTCATATTCATAATTATTTATAAGACCAAATAGACCTCCCTCTCTCTCATAGATTTTATTGGATAAGATATTTTCCCTCATTGTTAGGGACCCATAAGTAAAGATCCCATGATTCTGCTCTTCGTGTTTTATAAGTGAGCCCTACTGATGGGTTTTGGGGGCTGACCACATTGATTTATCTAATTTCCTATGAGAGGATTTTAAGTCTACTTCTCTTCTTTCTGTTTATTAATTTTTTATTACTTAAAGTTTAATTTAGTTTCCACTACCGTTCTAGATAATATAATGATAAAAGCCCCATTTTTAACAATCTTCCAACATTTTAATAATTTCTTGAGAATGATATTTTTGACAAACATCACATTAACTACTTATCTCAGTCTCAATACAAAACGCGGTATGAAATTTTATTTTGGGTTGTAACATTGATAAAATAAGTTTGTTATTTTCACTAGCCAGGCTCTGTGTCCTCTATTCATTTAACATTACATTATAGTTTCATGAGTCAGCAAATTTTCATTTCAATATTTTTATTATCTTATGTTGATTTATATCATTAAGAATATGCTTATTTATTTTACCTTAAAAAGAAAATATGTTTATTTAGATTTTTTTTACTAATTTCTATTTCTTAAAATGCATACTTTCTGAATACCATGTATTTTTTTATTTTTACTAAATACATATTTGTGTGGGCTGCTTCTACCGAAACCGATGTTGTATGTAATCCTTTGGTAACAGCGCCAATCAGGAAGGGTCTTAACCCCCTTCTCTCCGACATAAGCAGCGTCTTAGCCTTTGTCGAGGTGGGACTGGTCCCGGTAGAAGTACCGACCATGTCCTACCGAACTCGGCCTCACGCTGGCATCCCAGTCCGATCTCGGGTATAGCTGACCCCGGCACCTTCTCCAGTTCGGCCCCTCTGCCGAGGTGAACACCGGGCTTCCAGTTCCCATTATGAGATGGGACGGGTACTTTGTAGGGAGTCCCTGTCAGGTAGGGCGGCCACCGGCCAAGGATAAGGGCTCGTTCCTATCAACAGATCACATCCACATTTATGTGAGGGATTTGAGGGGAGGTTTGATGGGACAAATATCCTCACCTACCCCCACTAAAGATCCCAGGTGTGGGCTGATGGGACAAGTATCCTCACCTACCTCCACTATGGAACCTTCCACTCTCCTCTATATATGCCTGCATGAAGAGTCATGAACAGGTACATGCAAGATACAGCCCACACTGTTACTCTGCTAAAACATCTCTTCTTCTCCACTTCACCCTAGTTCAGTGACTGCACTAACTCAGGCGTCGGAGTGCCTTTGTCTGATAGCAGCCTCGGGCCCTGACTGTTGTTTTCTCTTCCCTTTCAGGTTTCAGATCAGCAGAGACACTTGTTCAAGCTAAACAACCTCTCTGTAAACCCTCATCATCAGTTAAACCTAAGTCCGTAATAATTAGGCACGCACAATATTTTTTCTATTTAACGTGTTTGCTTGATATATCATTTAGCGTACTTTTTTAACTTGTATGCATGGTGACCGAGATGAATTAAAACTCACGTAGAGTTATTAACCAAACAGGTGTGCATTTTGGTGGCCACTTTTTAAGTTCGGAGGGGTGAATGCCAACTCATGAAAATAGGACATGTGTGTCCTTTTAACTTTTCATTAAATGAAAGGGATAAAATGGTAAAAAGTACAAAAGATAATAAAGCGCAAACGCGCGGTTGCTGGGTCTTAGCATCATCGTCAGTCAAGGGATGCTTCAGCAAAAACATAAACTGTAGTGACTTTTTTGAGGTTTCTTTAAATTATAGGGGCCTTTTTGTAAAAAACTCTTTTATTATTGATCAACTACCTCAATCGACCTACCAAGGAATGGAAGTTAAGTTGTCAACATGTCCGATATTGACTGGTTTGTAGCTTTTTTCCAAGTCTTCGGATCCATTCCGGAGTCTTTCCCAAGTTTGATTTCACAATGATAGATGTGATCGCATCCGAAGAGGCCCACCAGACTTTTCAAAAGACAACGTACTCTACGGGCACATGGCACGCTGATAAAGCCTTGATTTCAATGGAGATATAGTGACGGACCTGCCTTAATCCATGACAACTTTATTGGAAGCGCAGGAGTTTTATATATATATATATATATTTATATGGGAGATGCTTCTATAAGAGATATCTCTCACCTTAAATGAGAGACTGGATAGGGGCCCTCACATCCATATCCAATGCAACAACTTAAATGTGAGGGCCCCCACTCCTATCTCTCAGAAAAGGTGAGAGATATCTCTCATAAGAGCATCACTCTCTCTCTCTCTCTCTCTCTCTCTCTATAAATATATATATATATATAAAACGAAAGGTGTCCCAGCCCTTTATAGCTAGAAAAATCCCTACGGGCCCAAAGGGATCCAGATAAATCCCATGTGGCCTCAGTGTGGTAGTGCAGTTTTGAACCCTCAACCTCCAGGTGCAAACCGTAGTCCTAGGCCAACTGAGCTACCCTACAGATTTACTATTAAGACTCCGAACACGGTGTGAGAATTAAAGCATACATAGTTCACACTCAAATAAAGTGATTTAATTAATACGTTCTTATTATTATTCATACTTATGACTAGGGTTGCAAACGGGACGATTCTGGATCGGAATTATAGTGGACCCAGATCCGGACTTGTTTTTAAATAACGGTTCCAGTTCCGGATCCGGTTTTGAATCGAAACCCGTTTTGTTGGTTTCGGACCCAGTTTCAATAAATTCGGATCAGGTTCCGGAACCAGGTCCACTTAGAGGACTCGAATGTAGTTCCAAAATCGATTATATTTTTTCTTTATTCTTAAAATAAGCATATCATTCAACTTATAACAGTGCATCAAGTCTACAACATATCCATTATAATATATAAGAACGCTAAAAAAGAGTTGGTTTTAAAGTACAAATTGCAATATTAAAAACTCATATGCCGGGTCTCGGGTCCACGGTTCGGAACCTATATGGACCTGGAACCGGACCCATTTATCAATCGGAACCTAAATTAAGTTCCGGACCAGGACCTGTTTATAATGAATTGGAATTTAAAATAGGTTCCAGACCTGATTTTTTGCTGGTCGGAACTTCCTTGTAATCGGAGAATTGGATAACCCTACTTCTGACCATGGTATAAAAATTGGCCGATATGAACTGGTATCGGTCGGTACCAAGACGATATCTCACTGAGATATCGGTCTAGGTAAATATCGCCAAAATATTGGCATATCTCGGCCGAGATGAACTAAATATCGGGTGAACCGATATCTCGGCCGAGATATTTTAAAAAAGGTAAAAACCCTAATTTTTGCATCCTTTTCCCCATCTCCATCTTCTTTTCCTCTCTTCTCATCTCCTTACCACCCATAGCAGTGATCATACTCCATCACACATCCCTCTTGCATATTTTAAAATGCCACATCTATTTTTTGAAAAAAATATTATAAAAGGTAAGAGAAAATTAACTTAAAGTATTTTATTATGTGTTTTTTTTTATTTTTAGATGAAGCATAGAAATCATTAGGTTTGTCACTTGTGTTGTGTTCTTCATTTAGAAGTTAGATCTACGTACTTTCATGCTAGATCTACTCATACACATGATTTTGAACTTTTTTTTCTAAATGTTTTATTTTCGATTTTTTTAATATTTAAATTATAATATATCATTTTTTAAGGATTTCATCATAAATATGTTATTTTAATGATTCATGATCATTGTATGGTGTGTAAATAATTGATCTACATACTTTTATGACAGATCTATATATTTAGGATTTTGAAAATGATTTTATTAAATCTTTTTTTTTCCTAAAAATAATTGTTGTTACTTGTTAGAATATTTGTAATACCAAAGGCTTATTAATAGTGTGTACGTAGATGATAGATCTACATCTACTCATAGTCATAAACATGATTTAGATTTTTATTTTAATTATTTTATTTTCGGATTTTTTAATATTTGAATTATAATATATTATTTTTTGGGGATTTCATCATAAATATATTCTTTTAATGATTTATGATCATTGTATGGTGTGTAAATGGTTGATCTACATATTTTTATGCTAGATCTATATATTTAGGATTTTTAAAAAAAAAAATTCCTAAAAATAATTGTTGTTACTTGTTAAAATTTTTGTGATACCAAAGGCTTATTAAAAGTGTGCACATGATAGATCTACATGTATGGACAACATGAGGATTATATTGGCTAACAAGGTGCTATGTATGGACAGCATGGGGGTTATTCATATGACCCTAATTGGGTACCCCCTTCACCAACACCGATTATTTCTATCGAACAGATGTTAATTGAGCAAGGGAGGCTTCCCCCACTAATTTCCTAACGACCTTTTCATGCCCCTCATGCATATTTCATGCCATTTGAGTACAACCAATCATGTCAATCCACAAGGGATCAAGATAATTCATCATCTAATCAAGAACAATCTGAATATGGTCATGGGTATGGTAGTGTTGCGCCACGGTATGGAGCATATCTTTTTAGCCAATACCGAAGAAATGATGATGATGATGATATCAAGCCAGGGCGACACTCCACTTGGAATTAGGCTGTCAATCTGTCATACATTCATACTCATCAATCTCTCTTTAATCTCTACTCTCTACTAGTCCCCTCTAATTTCAAGTAAGCAATGAACATTTTGATGCCCAAGTGCTTTATGATTAATCCATCTCACTAGTCACTATCATATTTCTGATTTTAATATGTTGTCTTCTGGGTCTTGAATGATGATTGAGTTAGTATTAAATGATGATTGATATGTTATCTTTATTTTCTTATATTTTACACTAATAAATTGATCATGAGCATCAATAATGGTTGCATTATATGAAATACTGGAAAAGACAGCAAACTGCGACACAGACAGGACTCAAAACTTAAGGTGACCGAGATTTTGGTTTATTGTTGTTACTAATGGAAAAAAAATATTGTTTTCCAGTATTTTCTAATATTCTGGATTTTTTGGATATTTTTGAGAATTTTTTTGGATTAAAAAAATTCACACCATAACGACTGCGACAGACTGATACCCGCGACCAATACTGATATCATATCGGTTTTTCGGCCCGTCAGATACCGCAACCGAGACCGAGATTTTAAACTATGCTTCTGACCATTAAAAAATGAGTCAATGGTTCAAATTCAATGGGAAGCTGATGTTTTAAAATTAATGATTACAATAAAAGAAACAAACTCAATTCAACAAATCTCTCTATTGCGATTTGCAAGCAGGTAGTTAACATTATCAAACAGATGAAAAGTCAAAAGACAAATAAAAGAAGAACATGAGTTCACCCTATTTGGTTACAACTCTTTATTTGTAGCCTTTATAAATAAGCACTTTTGATTTAAAAGCCAACCAAACACATTCTAAATCATGGATTTAAAATTAACAAAAACTAAGTGACATCACCCACGTGCAAAGGTTTCAACTGCAATTAATACTAATTATTTTTAACCAGCTCTGCTTGACACAAAAAATGTTGTTGGGGAATTTCTACAAACACTTAATAATATAATTCTCCAACACTAATCACCAACCAAATACGATGACAATGCAACATACGTATATTAAACTACCTATCATGTAAACAAACAAAACAAGATAAAAAACATACAAGACACAAGATTTATATAGTTTGGTCATAGTACGTTACCTAGGTCTACGAGAGAATAATGCAAAGTTTCTCTTTACCTTTAATGAAGATTACAAGCCAATTACCAAGTGAATGTCTAACAACCCACTTACAAGTTACAAGTTTTCTAAGCTTTCTTTCCTCCCATTTTTCTTGGTCTCCTGCCTCTTTTCCCAATTTCTACGCGCTCGCTAGACTGAATACTCATTCTCTTTTTCCTTATTGTTTTTCCTAAAAAAAAGAAGCTTTACAACCATTGAATTAACTCAATACAACAGCTCGCATTAAAAGAGCTAAAAGAGAGATTAAAACAAAACAAAGAAACAACGTACAATGGTCGAAAAGCAAATAAAGTGAATTTAGCTTTACACATGTTTTTCACACGCACAATACATATACAACAAAAAAATATAGCATATGTATTGAAACTCTATTTTCACCAGTTTGATAATATGGTTTTTGACGTTTTGTTATATCTAAAAGATTTCATAAACAATTAAAAAAGGACTAACAAAATTATCATTTTATAAAAGTTATTTAGTAATATAATTTTAATAAAAAAAATATCACCACAAACATCTTCAACGACTAAATACCATGTTCAAAATCATATTCTAAAACCACGACTAGGATACTAATTGGACTACTATTTAGTAGCCCAATCAAACTCTCGTGGCCTGTGAGTTCGTCAAGCAGAAGGCAGAAGCGCAAGTCAAGACGGTTTCTCCACCACGCATTGAGTCAAGCTTCCAGCCAATAAGTTAATTTAAGTAGAAAATGACATTAGTTGACTGGGTACGTTAAACATCGTCAACCAAAAGTCTCGTGGCTAAAGTTGATTAATCTGATAATTGTTTTCTTGGAAAAAAAAAATAGGGAGATAGTTGTTAGACATATAATGCCTTGTAATTCAAAAAATGGTCTTCTTTATTTTAATTGTTCTTAGCTGGTTGGATCATTTCATCCATGTGTACCGGAGGGGAACTTTCTACAAAATGTACGACAGTCTACATGAAAATTGAAGCCAAATGAAACGGTTAGAATGATCCAATCATGCTAATTTTTTTTCCCATAAAGCATTATAAATAACTAGGAATTCTTTCATATATTCTCCCATATATGATTGGCATAAACTAAAGGAAACTCTTCAAATAAGGCCTTACGTTTTTGCCTTATTTCAGAAAAAGGACATAAGTTTCAGAACATTTCAAATTAGTCTCTAAGAAAGTTTTTAATTATGGACATCAGCAATTTAAAGAAAATTTTTAGTGACTTTTTTCCTCAGTTTTTTTAAAACACCCCAATTAACCTTTATTAAAAGCCGTGACATGGTTCCGACAACTATTACATATAATTAACCGATCGCCGTGGGGACATAAGTTGTCCTTAAGCACCATGAGGACACCAGTGAAAAGAAATGAAAAGAAGGTAAAGGAAGTAAAGGAGGGTTTTGCTTTAACGAAGGGTAACTCGAATATTCTAAAAAATTAAGTAAGAAAGTTGTTGGAAAATGGCATTAAATGGACATGTGTTCTTAATTAAAAACTTCCTAAACAACTTAGCTATTAATTTGAATTTTTTGAAAACTTATATCCTTTTCTGAAATACGGCAAAAACTAAAAGACCTTATTTGAAAACTTTTCCGAGCTAAATTGATACAAAGGGCTAATAGTTTTATCTCAGGCCAAGAGTTGCGTCTCTGGCAAGAAATTAATGCGCATAGAAGTACAAACCTGCTATCTCAAAATCAGATCCGATCCGCGTTTTGAGTTTTGACCCTAAACGTAGATGTGGGTGTAGCTTGGAAACCTAGATGCAAGTCTAGGATCACTTAATTAAACAGATTTGGACTAGGCCAAACTTAGGTTCAATGAGGCTTCATGAGTCCAGTCAAGAAATGTACCTCTTCCAATAGCTCAAAATCATGAGCACACTATTTGAAAAGTTGTTGGGATATGCATGGCATTTGGCAGGTCCTCGGTCATCTAAAAGAATGGAAAGTTAAGAGATGATGGTACGTATCAGGATCTCAATATATATAATTTCGATATGTTCATTCAAGAATATTGGGATTTCTATAATCTTACAGTATTCTAAAAACATCAGCAAATTTGGAAGGAACAAAATAAAATTGGAGTATCATTTATAAGAATTAACGCCGGTTTGATAACTCTAAAAATAAATACTTATTTTATTATTTAGTGCGTATTAATAATTTAGAGTGTTTGATAAATGTGAATAAACGGCCTCATCACTGTTTGATAATTATTGACCAAGACTTGTGTGGAGACTTGCCGAGGTTTGTTTAGGGTTCATTAGCCTACTATATGCAAAGAGGCTCACCCAAGTACTCATTTGAAAACAATGAACAGCTCCATTAAATTTTTTGTGGCCGTTTGATTGATCCTATTAAATTGAATTGGACGACTATAAAGTTTGTTTAGGGTCCATTTTCCAACCTTAAATCAGAGAAATATAAGCATTTACTTAATTTCTTTAGTTGGCTTAATTTCAAGTTTTCTTAATTCGATTGATTCTCAAAACTCAACCATGTACCTTCTTTCAAAATCTACGCAAGCAGTGAAAAAGGAAAACATAAAAAATACACTAGAAAACATGTTGAAATCTTATTCACTACATTTTACAGGGCATATTTTTGCACACCACATTTTGCATATAGCTTCATAGATTATATCATTCCATGGTAATACTGAAAAGCGGTTCTGATCTCATAGAAAATGGCTTTCTATGATTTGATTCTCATAATGTGTAAAAGCCTGTACTGAATAAAAGCAGCGAGACGAGTACAGAAAAAAAAAATGCATAACTTGTATCATGTGTAGGGTACTTATATACATAAACCAAGCCATCCAAGCCTATTTAAACCTGTCCTATTACTCCAGGTTTTGACATTTATAACCCAAACAATAGACAGGTTGGCCTTTTGTTCGACTGCTAATTAACAATCTACTTTGTCAGGTTGCACCACGGTACACTGTGTTAGATCCTGCCGGCCTATCTATGAATCATATTGAAAATGTCTACTTGAATGCTTAATTTTTAAGTACGTTTCTGGGTGGATTAGCAGCCCATAGTGCAATTTGTTGGGTTAGGTCAGGTTGGTTGGTTGAATGTTACAAATGGATAATGATCGCGAAGTACCCAACACATACCGTATCTGGGTTAGGAATGTTACCCAAAAAACTGAAATATCAGGTTGGATTTGGGTCATGTTGGTAGGTATCGTAGGAAATTGCCAACCCCACTCGTTGGTAGACATTTCTTCCGGGTATATTATTCCACATCAACTCGAGCTTTGACCTATTTTTGTAAAATAAGTATTGGTTTTAAAAAATATAGAGATTCACAACTTTTTCAGATTATATGTGCAAAAATGGAGGACAAGTTTTCGCAATATTAGAGAGTAGCTCATTTGACATTTTGTATAGTTGTTGTATCAGACCCTAGGTTGAAATTAATAGGTGTAGAAACTTTACTTAATGAAACAAACAAAAAAATGAATCAAGTTAATATAAATGAAATGTCCGCAATTTGAACACAGTTAGAAAAACTTTTTTTGGAATATGTCACCCAATTGGGTATGTAGATCCGTAACACTCACAGTCTCAATGGGCCCTCTCCAAAAAACATAAAGGGCAAAAGAAGGCCATTTGAGGTATTATGAGGAGCACTTTAGGAAGTGGCTCATCTTCTTTTGGGGGATCCTCTCACAATCTTAATGAATTAACAATGTACCTACAGATGGATCCGATTACAATCACTAATGATGAAGATGATTTTGACCTTTTGGTCTAGTGAGAAACATATGAAACTAAGTTTCCCATGCTTTCCGCCATGGCCCGTGATATACTATAAAGTATTTCAACATTTACAGTTGCATCAGAGCAAGCATGTAGTGCAAGTAGGTGCCTTATTAACCCCACGAGATCAATGCTAGTAGAAAAAACTATGAAGACCTGCATGTGTGTCTACAGGACTAGTATCAAGCAGAGGATAGAATGCAACACATGATGAAGGAGGATTCTGAGATAGAAAAAGAGCTCTCGACATTACGAATAACATAGTGTTCGAAATTTATCAACTTATGAAATTACAAATAACATAGTGTTCGGAATTTATCAACTTACAAATAACATAGAAAATCGTAATTGTTATCATTGGTTGTTTAAATGTTTCTGAAGACCCTAAAAGGGTATGTTCGCAACCAAGCTCGGCCTGAAAGTTCGATCGCCGAGGCTTACATTGTCAAAGAGTGTCTCACTTTTTGCTCAATGTATTTAAGGCAGACTGATCGACTAGAGCATTATGATGATGGTGGCGAATGTGGCCCGGGGATGTCAGTCTTCACCCAAACTGTCCGTCCCATAAGACTGATGCCAAGGGCACATGATCCTTCTCAAAGAGAGCATGACATGGCTCATTGGTTTGTGCTGAATAATTGCCCCGAGGTGGAGCCGTATCTACAGTATGTGCTTCAATCTAGCCATATTTATACATTGCTTGTTAACTCCTTTATTCATTCTCTACTTTTACTTATTCATTAAGACCTATCTTGAGTAGAGAACATAAGAATTTAGTGCAAAATCAAAGAAGTGGAGATGTCGAGCAAATACAACGAAAAGAATTTGCAGAATTATTCAAACAACGTGTAAGACATATAAAATATTATCATTTTAATTGCTAGATATTATTGGATTACACTTCAAATAACTTTAGTCTAATACATTTATCTTAATCTGCTTATGTAAATGAATCAATTGCGAACTCTAGGGTCACCAGAAGCTTTTGATGAGATGTGGTCATTAGCAAATGGCCCTAGATCCCTAGTGAGTCTTTACCAGGGGTGTGATTGTAATTACGTTCGATACCACACTATAGACCGTGAGAAATACTATAGGAGTTAGAGTAGCCACTTGGTTGTGGAAGGGGAATACGAAAGGGTGAAACATGACTACTATGGTTACAACTGCAAAGTCTGGGAATTGTCCTATCGGCACGGGGGTAAGGTGGTCTTATTTGAATGTGAATGGTACAACACTAGTACCAAACACAAGATAAACATCAAAGACTATGTTACAAGCATTGATATCACGGGTCGTTGGTGTATGAATAATCCATTTGTCCTACCAAGTCAGGTGACACAAGTCTTCTACGTCAATGACACAAGCAGAGGAAAAAATTGGAGAGTCGTAGAACGGGTCAAGCCTCGGGGAGTATGGGATGTACCCACTAAGTGGGATGACGACGACGACGATGATGATGTGCATAATGATGCATTTTAGCAGGACGAAATGCCATTTTTTGTCCCAGTCCTCATCGATGGTACTGATGGAACGCGCTCCGAGGCGCCCGCTGGGGCGGCTACCGGGGTCGGCGGAACGTGGGAGCCCGTCGGGTCCGGCCCTTTCGCGCCCTGGCGGGCCCTGAAGCGTGCATCAACATTTTTTTTTTTATGTGGGTGTGCCAGATTTTCTACTTTACTTGGAATTGCAAGTGGTCATCCGGAGATCAACCTTCGCAAGTAAAAAGGAAATCAACTTCTTTCAAGTTTTCCATTGCACAAATATTTAAGAAAAGAGACATTTTCTTGGTTTGCCGTGAAAGGCGATTTTGTTTGGCATTTATAGCCGGTTTTGGCGTTTATAGCCGATTTACAATTCTCATCAATAATGAAAGACAAGAGTTGTGATTTTTGTCTCTTTTAGAAAAATACAAACTACAATGAAAAGCAAGAAAAGGAAGATCTAACTTTTCAGGAGATTGTGGGGGACTCGTTCAGATTGACGGTCGCAAGCCATGTATGGGCTTCGCCATCATCCATGCAGATGAGAACAGAAGATGCTCTTGATTCGCTTGGCTTGGCTATAACCTCAGGTTTTTAGAGGACAAAGACCAAGAGAAGGTCCTATGTCCAATAAAAAGCTAAGTAGACGGGCTGAAAAGCCACGTCTAAGCCATTGGAGGCAGCAGGAGAAGGCAAGGACCTTGGGGGGGGGTGCCCTCCAAGGGACTTTTGTCACCTTGTAGTGGTGGCCGGTGCAGAACTTCAGCAGAGTTTTTTCTCTCTTTTTTTTTTCTCTCAGATCTCTTTCTGATCTTTGTTTTTCTGATCCTCTGATTTTCTCCTCTTTTTTTCTGATCTTTTTTTTCCGATCTCCATTTCAATGGAATGCTCTCCTATTTATAGGCATTTGGTAGCCATTTAGGAGGGTTTATGAGCCTTAATGGCTTTAATGGGAGGAGTTACAAGATTTATTTCTTGATTTTGTAACTCCTTTTTCCTTGAATCTGATTGGCCGATGGAGATTAAGGGCTTTTAATCACCTTAATTACAATAATGGGAGGAGTTTCATGGTTTAAATGCCATGAATCAATTGACTTGTAACTCCCAAATGCTTGCTTCTGATTGGGCCGTCCAAAGAAATGAATTAATGACTGCAATAAAGCTAGTCAATTAACCACATTAATTGGTCGCCGAGCAGTCGAAGAGTCGCGGGCCATGCCGTGTCTTCTGGAATTCTTCTGGCGACGATCATCGATGGATCTACATGCTGATCGACATCGGATGAACATGTAACTTCAGACATTGATAGCTAAGAGCGGGCCGGTGACATCTGTCTTGTCGATTTCACGATCGGTCGGACAGAAAGTGCACTTTCTTGGTCAGCCGGTTGGCGATCTTGGAGCGATCACTGATGATTTTATGCTTTTGGAGGTTGACCCGTGATTTTGACGGATGTCGTCGGATATGAGTCAATTTCAAGCACTAAAAATCACATTTTCAGGAAACCACAGGGGCCAAAGTGCGCGAAACGCGAAAAAAGACGAAAAAAACGGGTCACCGGCGGAAAATCCGGTGACCCGGACCTCCATGGTCGCCGGCGACCATGGGCCATGGTCGCCGGCGACCATGGACCGGCGACCATGGCCCATGGTCGCAGGGGCCTGCGACCATGGGCCATGGTCGCAGGGGTCTGCGACCCTGGGGAATTTTTCCCCTTCGGAGCCCGTTTTGCGGTCGTTTTGAGGTCTTTTTCGTCGCCGTTTTCTTCTGTATTTTTCTTGACATTTCTTCTCATTTATTGGCTTGATTTCCCTGTAGAAAACTTGATGAGAATCCTTGCATTTTTAGAGTGCAAAGCTTCTAATTTTCCGGGAAAGCCGAAGACTTTGTCGCGTAGAGCTGCTGATTTTCCGCCAGAAGTCGAAACTTGGTCAAACGATGTCGGAATGACCTGAAATTTGAGGTGAAGCCTCCTGAGCAATAAATAAGACCAACCATAGGCTTTTGTTTGAGTTTTGAAGCCGTTTGGGGTCCCGTCGATGCTTCACTTGATTTTGCTGCGGGGAAAATGCCGAGCTTTGATGTGCGGTCAAACGATGTCCGATTGACCTGAAATTTGACGGGGAGCCTATTGGAGTCATTTTGAGACGTTCCATGGGCTCCGTTTTGGATGTCATGGTCCCGGGTTGCTCTGCCGCCGGTAGGCTTGATTTTCTCTCGGAGCATCGAAACCTGGTCAAACGTTTTCGGAATGACCTGAAATTTGAGGTGCAGCCTTTTGGAAGCATGTTGAAGCCACTCATGCACTTGGTTTGATGAGCGAAGGCTCCGGTGGTTTCCGCCGCCGGGAGGCTTGATTTTGCTGCTCGAGCATTGATGGAGGGTCAAACGTTGTCGGTTTGACTTGAAATTTGGCATGGAGCCTTTTTGAGACATGCTGGAGTCATCTGTAGGCTCTGATCGAAGTTTTGACGTCTCCGATGATGTCGCCGCCGGGAG
The DNA here is from genome assembly GCA_028538565.1 of Umbellularia californica. Taxonomy (NCBI): domain Eukaryota; kingdom Viridiplantae; phylum Streptophyta; class Magnoliopsida; order Laurales; family Lauraceae; genus Umbellularia; species Umbellularia californica. The sequence goes on from JAPQWN010000001.1 coordinate 102,643,821, forward strand.
CTCCCGTTTAGCTGTCGGAGAAGTGAAGTTAGGCCAAATGTTGTCGAAATGGCCCGAAACTTCATGTGTACTCTTCTCTTGGCTATCTTGAAGGATCTTGCAGTTTTTGTTTGATTCTGACAAGATTTGATTTTTTGGAGAAATTGCATTGTCTATTTATGGCAGGTTGCGACTTCATGCAGCCTTCTTGATGTTGAAGAGGCAAAGTGACATTTTTTGGTGTCAACAAATGCCCCCTCGAGGTACAGCGACGAGTTGCTTGACTTTTGTAGTCGATGTGCCTCGAAGAGATTTCTGAAGGAGAGCTTGTGTCTTGACCAAGAGTCTTTGAGCAATCTTTCCTTTGGTAAAGTAGCCTTTGAGCTTCCAGGGGAATTTTATGGTAGTGAAAGGAATCACACACCATCTCGAGGCAAAGTTTTGAAGATGACATCAGGGATGTGGATTTGGGCTTTTGTTTTTGACCTTGTGACCTAACAAGCTATATATGGCAGGTTAGGGGATCGGGTTTTGTTTTTGACCTTGTGACCCAACAAGCTGTATGTGGCAAGTTGGGGGATCAGGATTTGGTTTTTGGTTTTGGTCTTGTGACCTAACAAGCTGTATGTGGCAAGTTAGGGGACCAGGATTTGGTTTTTGGTCACTCTTTGGGACTGTGTGGGTCCATTGGAGTGGTTTGGATTTTTGTGAAATGTCAATTTCAAGATTTTGGCTCAATTTGGTATATGAGGCTGGATGGTTTGATTTTTTGAAGCTCACGGGGCTTGGAATTTTTTGTATGGTTCAATCAACTCAAAAGAGGCATGGAACCATTATTGTATGCTCTTGGTAAGAGGGATTTTTTTCCTGACTAAAAGCCCATTTTTTTTTTTTAGTGCCTAGGTGGTCAAACCTGGCTCATATGGGCTAGCCCATGGGACCTTAAGCTTTTTAGGATGGCTTAGATCTCATGTGGGGTCATTTTTGTAAAGAATATCTAAAGATATCTCATTTGGATAGAGAATATCTAAAAATATCTTCATGGGAGAGAATCTCTCATCTTCCCTTAATTTGGGAGAGAATATCTCAAGGTATCTTTCTTTTTGGGAAGAAATCTCCAATATCCTTTTTTGTTGGAGAGAATCTCTCATTTGATTGATTTTGGGAGGAAATCTCTCAAAGACATCTTTCTTTTTGGGAAAGAATCTTTCTAATTCCTTCTCTTTTGGTAAGGTTACTAATTAGTAACACTTACCTTTCTTCTTTGTTTCCTTCTTTGATTTGCTCTCTCCTATAAAAGCAAAGGGAGGTAGGATCTCTTGCTCTTATTGCTTTCTTTTGCAACAATCTCAAGAGAGCTCCAAGGCCAAGAGTTTTTCTTCTTCAAGGATCTTCAAGCTTTTTCCTTCTTCTTCTCCATCAATGGCTTCAAGTAAGTTTTCTCTCTTTTTCTTTCAAGAAAACTCCATGTAGAGAATAGGATAAAATAAAAAAAAAAAAAAAAAGAAAGTTTCTCTCTCTTCTTTTTTTTCTTCTTTTTTTTTTTTTCTTTTCTTTTTCTTTTCTTTCTATTCTTCTTCTCTTTTTTTTTTTTCTTTTCCACGTGATTTCTTTTTTTTTTTCACGTTTTTTTTTTTTTTTCTTTTTTTTTTTTGTGGGCCGTACGGACAGATCCGTACGGATCTGGTCCGTACGGCCACGTGGCCTGTGGGCCACGGCCTGATGGGCCAGCCCCTGATTTTTTTTTTTTTTTTTTTTTTTTGCTGTTTTCTTTCTTCTCTTTTTTTTTTTCTTTTCTTTCTCCCCTTTTTTTTCGAGAAAGTTTCTTCTTCTTTTTTTTTTTTGCTCATCATGATAATGCGTTTTTTGTGCAAATCTAGATGTTCATGCATATACTATTTGTAGATTGAGCATGATAGCATACCTGAAAATCTTTGCAAATTTGGGAATTTGGAGCTTGCAGTGATGTTGAGCCCTTCTTGATTTTGCGGAGATTTTGAGGTTTCGAAAGTTTGGAGTTTCGGAGCCCGCAGCAATGTTGAGCCCATCTTCAAAACTTTCTATTTCTTTCGGGGTATTTCCCTTTTCTTCGGAATTGCCCCGGGGTCATGCCAAAATTTCGCCAGATTTTTAGTGGGACAAAGTGACCCTTTTTTCTTTCTTTAGCGAGATCCTGTCATTTTGATGACGATCTTTTTCTTTTCCGACCTTTGCAGGTGGTTCCTCCAGAGCGAACAAGGGTAAAGAGCCTGCTACAAGCGTACCTCGTCGATCCGCCAGATCTTCTAATGTGGCCGTTCAGCAGGCCTGGGAGAAGGTCCAGTTTATTGAGAAGAACTTGGAAGAATGCGATTCCCTCAATCGTGATGAGATGAGACAGCGATTGATCGCTCTCAAGGACGAGGAGTTCTATAAGATCATGGCAAGCAACCGTCCTTGGGTTATGGACGATCTGAGGGTTTTACCCAAGCCTGCCTTCTTCTTTGGAGATGCAGTCCCTGACGACTTGACATACCAAAGGAGATGTTTTCAGTTCTCTTACACAGCTGATGGTGAAGAGAGAACTATTTCTACCCGGTCGTCTTTTGACCGGACCATCTCGATCCTGAGCCTTTCTCCCACGTGCCCTAAGAGGGAAGATCCTCCGAGCTGGGTGAAGAGGACCAGTGTGATCAAGACTGGGGTTTTTGTTGGTGGACCCTCCGGATATGCGGAGAAGCCACCTGTCCGTATGGACATGTTGATGCCAGCCAGCGGCTACCAGGGCTCTGATTATCCGTCGGTCGATTTGAGACCGGTGGGCCTTGGCGTTTTCAGCGGTGACGGCAGTACTTGGGTGAAGCCTTTTCGACTTCGTGGCCGTTTCAATGCTGACTCCGATTGGAAGTCATGGACTGACCGCACCTTGCTGATTGGGGGCGCCGTTTTGAAGGAAGCCGGGATTTTTGACGCGGTCCGCGCTTTCAGGGAGACCGTGACTTTTTCCGATGATGCCTTCATGGCTATGTTGGAGTCTTTTCTCCCTCAGACCAATACCTTCGTTGTCACGAACGGTGAGATTGGTTTTTCTCTGAAGGAGTTGAGTGCTATTACTGGATTGCCCATCCTTGGCAAACTCTACGAGGAGTTCATGCCGATTGACAGCGTCCTTGAGGAGCAGTCAGAGGAGTTCAGGCTCCTATACTTTCAGCTCGTCGCCTTCTATGATTTTTTGAAGGAGGGCTCGAAAGTTAGATCCAGCAGTTGGAAGAGTTGTGGCTTTTCATTCTTCAACTCCTTTGACGGTCGAGAACCTTCTGATAGCATGACCCGGGAAGACAGGAAGAAGACTTCGGCCATGCAGGAAGAGTTGAAGGGTTTCTTCGCAAGCACAGATGCCATTTGTTCTGACATTACACTGCGGAGGGATCTTGCTGTTTACCTCACTTTTTGGCTGGGTGAGGCTATTTTTGCTGGTGGAGATGGGACGCACATCAGGCCGCATTGTATTTTTCCGGCTTGTCAGATGGCGTTTGGAGAGCGGCTTGCTTTGGTGCCCGCTCTTTACTCCTACCTGTGTACCGAACTGCAGGCTGCTGCTTTCTTGGTTCGGCTTGGGCTCCCTATGAATAGGGTATTTTCAGCCCATATCTTTTATTCGTGGTTTGTATACCACTGTCCTGGCTTCCACCAGCTGGGTGCTGCACAGGATGATGATCCTCTGATGATTCGATTGGCTAAGGGAAAAGCCGTATCTGAATCACTTTTGTTTGCCCGCATGAGGATCCGACGGTTCAGGGACGTCGAGATGGGGCAGTCTTCAGTTAAGCTTTCTCCGGAGTTGCGGAAGAAGGCTTTTGATTTCGGTGTCTCCCGAGACTCTACCAGAGCAGGGTCGGGAAGGCATTACTCTTTGACCAATGCAGAGAAAGAGTGGCTTTTCAGCATACGAGTCGGCACGATGGTGTACCGTAGACATCTTTTCGTCGACATCCAGCCGTATGTACCTTCTCGCTTTGCGCTTCAGTTGGGCTTCTCTCAAGGCGTTGTTGGAGCGCCTTCGAGTATGGTGAAGCGTTTTGGGGGTTTGCAGGATGGCAGAAATGCATGGGCTTTCTATAGTGCTGAAGACACTACTGCCACGATTTCTTATCCTGAGCTGTCGACTTTCCGAACTGCCGGCTTCACGAAGTGGTTCGCGGAGAGCTTTTTGGCATATCGGGGGCTTTCCAAGAAGGAGCTTGATGTAAAGCTGTCTTCTGGAAAAGGCATTGGGAAGTCGGATGGCGTCCGGCGAGAGGAAGTTTGGGCCTTCCTTTCTGGAGAGAAGCACAAGATAGGCTTTCTCGGTGACCAGGGCGTCATTGGTTCTGAAGCTGTTCGGGAAGTACCTGATGAGGCTTTGGAGCAGCTAGAACAGGAGGAAGCCGAGCTCGGCGCTTGGATGCAAGCGGCATAGAGGCGAGCTTCCGCGGAGTCTACTAGCGAGAGCAGACCATCCAGTGAGGAGTCAAGTGAGAAACCTGACTCTGATAGTGAGGCGGGTTCTTCTAGGAAGCGAACCCGTAGAGGTAAGAAGAGGAGGAGTCATCATCGCAGCGAGGGGCCACATGAGGACTCTCCTGACATGGAAATCCCTCTTACCATCAACGAGGAGGTGCCAGAGGCTGTCGACGAGCCTCCAGAGAAGAGGAGTCGTGGGGAAGAGACCATTGGTGAAGGTATGATTCTTCCTTTTTCTTTTTCTACTTCTTTCATGGGGCTTTCCATGTTCTGATTTGTTTTCTCACCCTGCTGCTGCTCTTTTTTTTTTTAGCAGAGGATGAAGACTTGCCGATGCCTGAGGTTCCGACCGATGAGGCGGTGATGGAGCCGGTTATGGCATCTGAAGAAGAACCGAGGGACTCCGGAATGACTCCGGAATCTCCAATTGGTATAACTTCTTTCGCTTTCTCTTTTTTTTTTTGCCTGCGACTTGATTTGCTAACAGTTTTTTCTTGTCAGCTGACTTGCCACAGGATTCCGATGACTTTGAACCATCAATGGACGCAAATGTCGATGATGCTTCTGATGAGTTCATGGAGGAAGAGAGTGTTCCGCCAGTCGTCGAAGAAGGTACTTTGTAGTGATGACCCTGATGATTTTTTTTTTTTTTTTTTTTTTTTTTTTTTTTTGAACAGGATCATATTCATACCTTTTTGTGTTTCATTTGCAGGTTTTGAAGTGACAGAAGAGAGTCCATCGCTTTCTTCAGAACCAGAGCAAGGGATGCCAGAGGTCGATCCGGAGGTAGAGACCAGTTCAGACATGATTGAGGAGATGCCTCGTGTTGAGATTCCCTCTCCAGTGGCTCCAAGTGAAAAGAGTTCTTTTGTTACTCTTCCAATGGGACATGACATGAGCAGCCGATCAGCGGAGAAGGGTGAACCTTCATCCAGTTCGTCTCTTCAATTTGCGAAGAAGGTGCTGGCTCGGGTTTTGAGTTCTTGGATCAAGACTCTCCTTTTTGGACACTTGGAAGCAGGATTTGGCATGATCCCACATGTGCAGGAGATTCTCACTGATACCGAAGAGGTTGGTCTGGATGTCACAGGTGCCAGGGCGACCGTTGATAGGATCATTGCACTGGGTGACAAGTGGTTTGAGACCATGGGTTTCCCTGACGACCAATTCTTCAAGGAGATGTTCTTGGACCCTGCTGATAAGGCTAAGTCTGACCTGAATGAGGCTACACAAAGCAAGAAGCAGCTAGTTCGGGAGAAGAACAAGGAAGAGCTAGCCATCATCGGATTGAGGCATGACCTTAACGTCCTTGATAGGGAAGTTGAGGAGGCCAGGAAACGTCTTGAGCATTTGAAGGCACAAGTCGATGCGAAGTGGGCTGCTATAACAGAGGCTCGTGACAGGGAGAGTACTCTGATCCGCAGGGTTGCAGATGCCGGTCAAGTTCTCGAGAGGAGGACTCTAGAAAACGAACGATGGCAAACTGCTGGGGAAGAGCTTCCCGGTGTAAAAGAAGGGTTACGGCATTCGCCAGCATCTCATGGCAAGTTCCTGAAGAAGCGTGCCTTGGAAACTCTGACGGCTGAGGCCAAGAGTTTGCTTGAGGAGCTGAAGCTTTGGCTGGAGACCATTTTTGGCTAAGCTCCTGATTTTTTATAGCAGAAACCATTCTTCTTTTTTTTGGTACCACATGTATTTTTTGGTACTCTTTTTTTTTGTAGTGCTTGTGGACACTTTCTTTTTTTTTTTTTTGGTACCACATGTATTTTTTTTTTGGTACTTTTCTTTTTTTTTTTTGTAGTGCTTGTGAGCACTTTCTATTTTTTTTTTTTTTTGCTTTGGTACCACATGTATTTTTTTTGGTACCCTTTTTTTTTTGTTTTCCCTACGCTCACTCAAATCTTTTTGTGATGAAAGCAATTGCTAAATGGGATTTGATCAAAAGCTTTGTCATTTTGTGAAAATCTTTTGTCAAATGGTTGTTTTGGTAGGGGAAACGAATTTGGCATGAAAGCCGGATTTTTGTGGCATTTACAGCCAGTTTGGTGGCATTGATAGCCAATTGGTGGCATTTATAGCCGGTTTGGTGGCATTGATAGCCAATTTGTGGCATTTATAGCCGGTTTGGTGGCATTGATAGCCAATTTGTGGCATTTATAGCCGGTTTTGACATGAGAGTCAGGTTTTTTTTTTTGTGTGGCATTTATAGCCGAGTTTTTTGAAAACCGAGTTTTGTTTTATTGGCATGAAAGCCGATTTTGGCGTTTATAGCCGGAAATTTTTGTTTTGGCATTTATAGCCGGATTTTGGCATTTATAGCCGAGTTTTGGTTTTCAAAATGCAGGTATCGACTAAATGTCGCCTCCCCGCTGAATGGTCTTGCAAGTATCGATGGAATGTCGCTTCCTTGCTCATTCGGTTTTGCGAGTATTGATGGAATGTCACTTCCTCACGGGTTAGGTTTTGCAAGTATCGATGGAATGTCGCTTCCTCGCGAATTGGGGTGCAAATATCGACTAAGCGTCGCTTCCCTGCTTTTCCCAAGACTTTTGGTTTTGCGGGTACTGACTTGATGTCGTTTCTCCGCGATTTTTGAAATTTGAGGTTTTCTCGAACCATTTGTAATTTTGGGTTGTGGATAGCAACTGGTATGTTGCATCTCCACGATTTTTGAAATTGGGTTGTGGATATCAACTGGTTTGTTGCTTCTCCACGATTTTAGGTTTTCTCGAACCTTTGAAATTTGGGTTGTGGATATCAACTGGTTTGTTGCTTCTCCACGGTTTTTGGATTTTACAAGTATCGACGAAATGTCGCTTCCCTGCGATTTTGGATGCAAGTATTGATGGAATGTCGCATCCTTGCTTTTTTTCAAAATTTTTGTTTGCGGGTACTGACTTTGATATCGTTTCCCCACGATTTTTGAAAAACCATTTTTTTTTGTTTAAAGACACGAGGGTCGTAAATTTTGACCTAGAACCATTTGGCGGTAAAAGGTAAGGTGGACTAGGGTGGAAATCCCTGAATCCGGATTTTTGTTTCAAACCATGAATTTTGGTTCAAGGATCGAAAGTTTTGGTCAAGTCAGGGAGAGGCTCCTAAACTTGGATTTTTGTTTTTGAACAATGAAACAATGAAAGTAAGCATTGTTTTTTAATCTCTAGAAATTTTGACATTTGATATGAAAATTCTAAAGAGAGTGGGTTTGACGAGCGAGTACCTGAGAACAGGTTTTGGCCATACAGGCATTGCTCTTACCCAGTTGGGTAAGTCTTCAAGGGTAGTACCGCTTCAAGAACTTGCCGTTGATAGGCAGCATACATCTGTCGCCTTCCATGTTTAGGAGGGCATATGCGCCGTTGGAGAAGACTTTGTCGATGACGTAGGGTCCCTCCCATTTTGGTTCAAATTTGCCTTTGGATTTGTGTGCGAAGACCATTGGTCTTTTTACCGCAAGAACCAAGTCACCCTTTTTGTAGGCGCGTTGCCTGACCCTTTTGTCAAAAGATCCTGACATGCGTGCTTGGTAAAGTTCAATGCTTTGTCGAGCTTCGAGCCGTCTCTCGTCGAGATTGTCCAGCTCATGGAGTCGCAATTTGACATTGCTTTCTTGAGTCATGTCATTTTGTAGAGATACCCTCAGAGAAGGAATTTGTACCTCTAGGGGCACGACAGCTTCGCATCCATAGACCAAGGAGAATGGTGTGCTATGGGTTGGTCCTCGAACGGTGGTTCGATAGGCCCACAAAGCTTCAGACAGTTTATCGCTCCAGTCTCTTTTGTGACTAGAGACCATTTTCTTGAGGATTTTGCAGAGTGTCTTGTTGAAGGCTTCTGCTAATCCGTTTGCTGCCGGATTGTATGGAGTCGAAGGACAGCTTTGGATTTTGTATTTGTCGCAGAACTTGTAGAATCGATGATCCCGAAATTGTGGTCCGTTATCATGGACGAATCTCTTGGGTATGCCGAAACGACAAATGATGTTGGTGCGTAGGAATTGAAGAACTGATGAGGTCTTCATTTCGTTGAACGCAAATGCTTCTGACCACTTGGAGAAATAATCCGTTGCGGCGAAGATGAAGCGATGACCTTTGCTTGAAGGGGGAGAGATAGGACCTATGATGTCCATGCCCCATGCTTCGAAAGGCCATGAGATTTCTGTAGGATGCAGCCATTCTGGAGGCATGTGAATGTAATCTCCGTGAACTTGGCATAGCTGGCAGCGTTTGGCAAATTGCATTGCATCAGCAACCATGGTAGGCCAGTAGTAACCTAACCTTTTGATTTGGTCGTAGAGCTTGGGACCAGCCTGATGAGCTCCACAAAGACCAGCGTGAACTTCTTTGAGTGTTTCTTCAGCTTCTTGTTGTGACAAGCAGCGTAGAAGTACTCCGTTGAAGGATTTCCTGTAAAGGATCTTTGAAGGGATATCCAAATGAAAGTTTGGGGCTCGCCTTTGGATGCTTACCCGTTCTTTTGGATCTTCAGGTAGGATTCCGAACATAGTGTAATCAATGAACGGATCCCTCCAATCGCCGATTGAAGTTTGAAGGATAGAGATCCGACTTCCAATCAATCGGTGGCATTCAGCAACTGCTTGGTGTGTGTTAAGAGGAGGGAGGATCCTTCTCTCACTCACTGTAATTTGCATGTTTTTTCCTTCCTGGATCGCCATTGATGCGGCAAGTCCAGCCAGGGCATCTGCACGGATGTTTTCACCTCTACGAATGTGGGTGATGTTGCAGATGTCAAACTTTTGCAGAAGCGATTGTGCCTTGTTGTAATAAGGCAGCAGATCGGGCTTCCTGACTTCATATTTCTGATTCATCTGGTTGACGATCAGTTGAGAGTCTCCAAAGACTTTCAGCATAGTGATACCGGATTCGATGGCGAGTTCCAATCCTAGGATCAGAGCTTGGTATTCAGCTGCATTGTTTGTGCATGGTTCCAGTAGCGAGAAAGCGTGGGGAATCATGCATTTGTCGGGGCTAACAAAGAGGATGCCAACTCCCGAGATCAGCTTTCTGTTTTCATTTGTCCTGGTTGCACCGTCAAAGTACATGTCCCAGGAGGCATTTGGTGAGGAAGTCTCCACGTTGTAGACAGGTTCGTCTGGGAGATCATCTCTGAGTGGTGAATCTTTAGGCAATGGATGCTCCGCGAGGAAATCTGCTAGAGCTTGGCCTTTGATTGCTTTTTGTGGCACATACCTTATATCAAATTGTGATAGAAGGATGGACCATTTTGCCAGTCGGGCATTGAGAGAACCTGCCTTTGTGACAAGGACCTTCAAGAGGTTGATCCTCGAGACCAGGTAGACTGTGTTGGAAAGCAAGTAGTGACGTAGCTTTTGTACGGCGAACATCACTGCAAGGCATTCCTTTTCGACTGGAGAGTAGCGATGCTCTGCACCTACTAGCATGCGGCTGAGGTAGTATAGAGCAGCTTCTTTTCCCTCACCATTCTCTTGTGCAAGCAGAGCGCCTACAGAATGATCAAGAGCTCTTGTGTACAAGATGAATGGTTTTCCAGTGGCAGGGGCAGCTAACACTGGAGGTTTGGTCAGGTATGACTTGATATCTTGAAATGCGGCTTCACAGTCGGCATCCCAGACAAAGTCTACACCTTTTTTCATCAATCGAGAGAACGGACGGCATTTCCCCGAAAGATTGGAGATGAACCGTCTGATGTAGGCCAATCTCCCTTGAAGCCCTTTTAGTTCCCTTAGGGTTCTTGGAGAGGGCATTTCTAGAATAGCCTTGACTTTTATGGGGTCAAGTTCTATTCCAGCTTTCCGAACAAGGAATCCGAGAAACTTACCCGACGAGACGCCGAAGAAGCATTTTAGAGGATTCATCCGCAGTTTGTGTTTGCGGAGTCGGAGGAAGACTTCCCGAAGATCTTTGAGATGGTCTTCTTTTCTTCTGCTTTTGACGGCGAGGTCATCAACGTAACATTCGACCGTCTTGTGCTGCATATCTTGGAATATTTTCATCATAGCCCTCTGATATGTGGCACCAGCATTTTTCAGACCAAATGGCATGACAGTGTAGCAATACACGCCAAATGGAGTCCGAAATGAAGTGTGTTTTTCATCCTCGGGATGCATCTTTATCTGATTGTAACCAGAGAAGCCATCCATGAATGTCATTCGCTCGAATCCGCAGGTATTGTCAATCATCACCTCCGGTATGGGGAGCGGGAATTCATCTTTAGGGCAAGCGCCATTCAAGTCTCTATAGTCAATACAGACTCTGATCTGCCCATTTTTCTTTGTCACGGGGACAATGTTGGCCAACCATTCTGGATGTTGTTCCTCACGGATGAAGCCAACGCTTTTGAGTTTTTGAACTTCTTGTTCAATTTTATCCATCACATCTGGACGGAATCTTCTTTGGCCTTGTTTGACAGGCTTGATTTCTTCTTGAAGATTGAGTCTGTGGACTGCTATTTTGGGGTCTAAACCAGGCATTTCAGCATAGGACCATGCAAAGCAATCAACGAACTCACGAAGAAAAGCGATATACTCGGGTAACTCATCATCCTTTATATTCTTGCTTATGAATACAGGACGTGGGTTATCTGGTGTTCCCAAGTCTATCTTTTCAACAGGATCTTCTGTCGGAAGGTTCGAAGGTGGTTCCTCCACAATATTTTCGGAGGCTTCCAACTCAACGAAACCTTCTGGAGTTTCAACTGCATTACCAGGCCAAGGCTCTGTTCCTTTCCATGGATTTTCTTGATTGGTGATCTCCTCAAGGCTTGCTATGAGATAGTCCCAATCGCCTGTTGAGTCTGGTATTTCTTTTGGAGACGAGGGTTCTTCTGGGTCAGGATGCCACAAGTCTGTATTATCGGACGATTCCTCTTTATCATCAGAGAAATCATACCAATTGGATGAGCTTCCTGGATCTTTGTCAGGTAACTCTTTAAAGAGATATCCAGGGAGATCGATGTCTTCGTGGACTTTAGATGTTGAGGCTTGGTCGGTAAAATGACTTTTAAGCCTTTGTGTCAACTGTCTCAGAGGAGTGTCGGGATCATATCCTAACCCATATGAAGACTTTTCTACATGACCGTAGAGTCTCCAATCTTCCAGCTGGCTTTTGGTCAAGGCGGGCTCCAATGGCGTGAGAATACCGCGTCTTTCTCCCAAACCGACTGGGTTTTGAGCGTCAAAGCCCATTTTCTTCATAATTGCTTGTGCCACAGGACTATATAGAGATAGCTGAGGCATACCTTCATTTTGAAAAGGTTCAAGCAGAGAACTTGATGAAGAAGCATCCGATCTATGAAAGAAGATCGGTCTTTGCTTTGGTGATGTTGCCGGAACAACAAAGGTAGCAGACGTAGGATCTTCTACATCTGCAGGTGTCTCCATCGGAGTGAGAGCAGGCTGAACTTGCTGAGTGTCAGCTTGGCTTGACGATGCATCGTCTTCTGGCTCTGAGTCGGAGTCTGTGTCTTGCATGATAGACACGAGAGAGACAACAAATTTGCCCCCAGGCTTTTGTTTCGCCTTCTTCACTTTAGTCGTGATGACAAAAGGTTTTGAATTCTTGAGGGAGATAACGAAGGGAGATTGACTACTCTCTTCTAATTTGCTGGAGGGTTTGTTTTCTTCCGGTGATTTTTGAGGGGCCTTGCCTTTATCTTTCTGGAGATATTCAGCAGGGGGTGCTATTTCCTCTTTTTCTTCTTTTTCGCCTTCATACATCTGGGAGTCTGCGAAGTGGACTTCTTTACCTTTGAAGGGTTTTCTGTCCGCAAAGACACGATGTATCATGCCGTCGTCGCCGACGAACTTGATGCATTGATGTAGAGTTGAAGGGACAACACCGTTCTCGTGTATCCAAGGACGTCCGAGAAGGATGTTGTAGCATGAGGGGGTTTTTATTGCATACACAGTGACCTCAGAGATAAGATCACCGATTTGCAATTTGAACCTGATTTTGCCGATAGGCCTTTGAGCGCTCCCATCGTATCCAAAGATAGATACAGATGTGTGGCTTAGCTTGCTGGGTGGGATACCCAACTCTTCAAGAGCCGAAGTGGAGATAAGGTTGAGTGCAGAACCTGGGTCGATCTGAACTCTGTGTATCGGTATTTCTTTGATGTACCCTGTGAAGTACAGGGGTCGGTTGTGCCTTGCTTCGCCAAGTAGGAGGTCTTCCTTAGTGAAGGCGATGGTTGCATTGGCTGCCTTTTGAACCGAGAGGCATTGGATGCATGATCCCTCAGTTTTCTTTTCTCCCTTTGAGGAAGTTTCAGAGTTTTTGACCCGGTAGTCCATTTCAATTTGGAGGACTTGCGGGGCATGTTTGTCGACATCCTCATTCAGTTTTTGCAATTCTGAGATGAGATTATCACGAGTGCGTGGAGACATTCGTAATAAATCCAGGATGTGAAGACGTGCAGGTATGTGTTTGAAGTGCTCAACCAAGTCATACTTGAAAGCCTCCTTAGGGCCTGCATGTTCATTGTTTTTGCCACTGGGGGCGCTTACAACATCTTTTCCCGAAGGATTTACATAAGTAAAGGAAGATTGGTTGTAATTCTTGTGGTAGTCCCGGCCCGAACGGGTGCCTCTACCAACTTCGAGAGCTTCTTGAGAAGGATCTTCGTTTGGAAGATTGTCTTCAGGATCAAGAGGCTGTCGTTTTTCATCTACTGGGGATGTATCTGCAGCAGAGTTGCCATCCTCAGTGATTGTGTTGCACGGAGCATTTTCCGGGAGCAAGTCCTGAACAGCATCCAGCAGCTTTTCTTCTTCGTTGACCCATCCATCACCCCAAGTTGGGTTTTCTTCATGATGATGAGTCGGGAAGGATGTGTATCCTGAAGTCACAGTCTCAGGAGAAGAAACCTGAGAGGGTGTCATCTCTGTGAAAGTCACGTGAGACAAGGTAGCTCCAGAGGATACATTGCTAGGCGTCGTCGGAGTGTAGGTAATCTCATCAGACGACGCTTCAGAAGAGCTATAGTCCTGATATATTACATTACAGGAAGCTCTGATAGGAGATGTTGCCTGCTCGGAGTCAGACTCATCCTCGGATGTAAGAGGATCGTCAATCCAGCAATGTTCTCCATTTTCAGGAGTTGAGAGAGAAGGTACCTGATGGGCTTCAGGGACTTCCGGCTCTGGATTGTGAGGAATCTCGTTGACGCGGTCTTGCTCTTGTTCTAGAGCGAGACGCTGCAAGATCCTTGCATATTCTTCAAGTTCAGGCATGGGAGCCAGATCCTCTTCTTCGTCTTCTCCGTGTGGCTCAACATAGTTGATTTCCACTGGAGCAATGACAGGTGCTGGGTTAACAGCATCTTCTTGTGCAGCCTCTTGGTCTTCTTCATCATCAGACCAGGATCCTTGTGGTTGCAAGGGGTTATACCAGATTACTGGTATAAGGTGAGTTTCAGGAACCCATTCTTCATCGGAGAGATATTCTCCTGTTTCAAGAGATTCCTCCCACTCATCGGTGTAGTTGGGCTCGAATCCATCGTCGGTGTCGCTGGACTCGTATCCATCAATGGAGAATCCAACTACCGAGTTGCAAGAGTATGATGCCCCCTGCATGGCTTCTTTTTTGAATTGAGGTGGCATGAAATCACTAAGAGTGAAGTTTCTTACCGCCTTTGAAGTCTCTGGAGGGGATGTTTCTGTTGCCCCGAGTGAAGTGGTAGAGGAGGCCTCTGCCTTTTCATGAACTTCTTGTTTTGGCTGGGTCTTCTCTTGCCGTTTGAGCCTGAGGAGATGTTTCCTAGCCTGCCTTCGCTGTTGAGCTGTCGGCTTTGTTTTGACGATCTCCCAATTTTCATCTTCCAGGAGATCGGGATGTACCCATATGGGTTGTCCGTCTGGTGTCGGACAAGGAACCAACACTTCGGACGTTTGAATTCTATTTATCACCTTGAAGGAAGTAGTGATCTTCTTCTTCGGTGACTTTGGTGTTTGTCCATATGACACCATGTTGACGGAGGCAGTCCCATAGTTTTTGTCAAAGGTGATGACTCCGTTTTTCCACATCTCGTTTATCTTCTCTCTCACAACAAAGCATTGATTGAGAGGATGCGAAACCATCTGGTGGTATGGACAGTACCGAGGATCATTGGTTTTGCCAACATCTCCAGGTCTTTTGGGCTCTGGCAAAATGAGTTTGCCATTTGCTAGGAGAGCCTCAAAGATTTCTTCGACGTCTTCATCGAACGGATATTTCTTTTCTACTCGCTCTTTGAAGGCATCGGAGAGTTCAGGCCTTTTACCTGCAGTTTTGTTTTCAGCTTTCTTTGGCTGCTGAGGAGCTGACTTGGTTTGCACATTGAGGACCTCTTTCTTCTTTGGTTTAGAGGTTGCAACAGCAGTCGGCTCTTTCTTTGATGATTTCTGACTGTTGAGGTCTTTGATCACCGTTTCAGCTTCCATGGAAGCTTCCAGGAGCTCTCCCAGGTTTTTTGATTTGTTGCCGATGATCATGGAGCGGATTTTAGCTCTCATGTTGTTTCGGCAGATGTCAACTAGCGACGCTTGTGGCAGTACATCTGAGCATTTGTACGCCATTGCTTTCCACTTGTGAATGAAGTCATAAGTTGACTCATTCTCTCCCTGTTTTAGGCTGCAGAGCTGAGCCATAGTAACAGGATGATCCTCACCTTGGAAGTGGGTCAGGAAGCGTGTCTCCAGCATAGCCCAGTTCTGAATGGAGTTCTCCGGCAGAGTGGAGTACCAATCGAAGGCCGTACCTTTTAGGGTACTTGCAAAGAGGCGAATCTTGAGTGCATCTTGATCCGCGATAGCTCCCGTCAAGATCTTGAAGTGGATGACGTGCTGTCTGGCCGATCCTTTCCCCGTATATGTTTGGAGAGTAGGATGCTTGAATTTTGTGGGGAACGGGACCGAGTCCATCCACAAAGGATATGGTGGCTTGATCCCCTGCTCTTTGAGTATATCCTCTTCTTTAGCTTTGGCGAGGATACTGTCTACGTCCTTTTTGGTAAGGGCGCGTGACTCATTTTCTTCACAATTCTCCTCGTTATTGTTATGATTCGGAGGAGGCTCATTGTTCACCTGATTTTGGACGACAAGGAGAATGTTTTCCATCAGAGTTTCAATCCTCTGCTGGCCTTGTTCCAACTGCTGGATGCGTGTGAGCGCATCATCTCGAGGTGGATTCTGAGGTGGTGGCTCAGAACTTGTAGCCAAGACGTTGATCCCTCGGGATTCGAACGAAGAAATCGTCCTGGTGACCGAGCTGGGGCTCATTCTTTTTGATGAAGAGCTTGATGAAGGATTACTCTCCCGTCCTTGGCTTGAAGGGGCAGGAGATTCTTCAGGATGTCTTCGTGTCCCGGTGACGCTACGGGTCACCGGACGTCGGACATGGATTTTTGATGCTGACTTTTGGCGTCTTCTGGTTTTTCCAACCATATGGACGGCAGCAACTTGGTCGGGTCTTTCTTTTTCGACCCATTTGTGGGAGACTTGAAGTGTAGGAGGCTGGGTCCGTTGCTTCTCTAGTCTCTTTCGTCGATATGACGCACGGCGGCGTGCTCGACGAGCGATTTGAGCTTCAGTCAGCTCTGGCTGGGCTCTGACGATGAAGGATGTGCTCCCTCGGGCGCAGCAGCCGAGCTTGTCTTCTTTGTGGTTGGGCAAGGACAGGATGCGGACCCGGTCCTTTGCCTGTTGCAGCGAAGCTTTAAACCTTTCGAGTTCGGCCCCTGTAGAGATGAAGGGTCGAACTGAAGGAGTGTAGGCCTTAGCAGGTGCTTGGAGAGGCCTGGTGATGCATGATCTGATTTTGGGCCTGTAGGAACAAGCCGGCTCATGCTGGGTTGACTTGGGAGTCAAGTTGGAGATGGGTCTCTCCTCTTTCATGTAGGCAAGAGGGTAGAACTGGTTTTCTTTGAGTGGGGCCAGGTATGCTGGCTTGGTGGATGTTTGAGACCTTCTTTGTTTTGGGGAAGGTCTTGGAGACCAAGTCTTAGGGTAGACCTGGTTGGTTGTTGGTCGAGGCTTCGCGGGGGTGCCGCGGGCTTCGGGCTTTTGGGCGCTTGCCTTTGGTGTCACGGGAGTGACACGTTGAGAGGCGATTTTCTGCCTTTTGGCAGGCGCAGTTTGTTCTTCGGGAAGTGGGAATGGTCCCAGTGTCCCGAAGACGATGGTCCGGAGAGTCGAGGTCGACCCGGAGTTCAGAGAGTTGCCGAGGGAGTTGACGCTTCGGCAGCTGGCAGGGCGCTTATGGGTGCGCGTGCTTTGCTTCTGTTGAAGCATGAGTTGGTGCTTGTTCTCGTCGAAGATAATGGTTAAGGCTGCCATTGTTAGTTTCAAAATTTCTGAAACAAGACCACATCCATTAGTAATCACAAGAATATGATGATCATAAATGGGAATTTCTATGGTTGTCTTTTCAAATCGCTCAAGGGATATGACCCAAGCGACATGAAGAAGGCAAAAAGCCATAGATGGTACAATTGTTCTGACAGCGAACATGGTAGGCTCGAAATGAGCGTTCCAATGACTGCTAGAAGCAATTGTATACCTAAATTCGACTTATCGAGAAGCGGAGCTTGCTCGAGATAAGAAGAATATAAGGTAGGAGTTACAAATGTGCCGGTCACAGATACAGTAGACCCTGAAAGGGCGTACCAGTATTGCTATGCACAAATGTTGGAGATCGCATCCACGAGATGGGATTCTCTTTTTTTTTGAAATGTCAAGATTGGATTCATCAAAGAGAGCAGATGGTATTCCGATCCGAATACGGGCTCAACGATTTCCGCGAGCACCAGTACCCAGAAGGGAAGGAACCACAATTTCTCGGATCTGAATCTAAAATGACGAGAGTTTTTTTTTTGAAGATTTTTTTTTTTATTTTAAGATTTTCATTTTTTTTTTTTTTTTTTTTAAAAAAAATCTTTTTTTTTTGTTTAAGATTTTTTTTTTTGAAGATCTTTTTTTTTTTATTTTTGATTTTTTTTTTATTTTTTTTTTTTAGATTTTTTTTTTTGAAAATCTTTTTTTTTATTTTTGATTTTTTTTTTTTATTTTTAAGATTTAAAGACGAGAGAGTACACATAGGCCTCCTAACCCGGTCTTATGAAACCTCAATTGATAGAATTGCCCCCAGGTAAGGGTAGGATTACTTAATGAACCCGTTTGGAGGACCCTTGCCTAGAATAGTCAAGCTGTCTCCACACTCTGGACAAGGCTTTTCTTGAATCAATCGTGATCAAAGAACGCAATTGGTTTAACCTTAGTGGTCTATGTCCCTTTTTTTTTATAAAAAATCCCAAATAGACTCATCGAAGAGAAACGATGGCCCAAAACCTTAGTCGAACGGGCTCAACATTTCTGCAAGCACCAAAGAACGATAGGATAGGAACAAAGTTTCTCAATTTTGAATCCAAACTAAGAAAACTAATTTTTTTTATTTTTATATTTTTTTTTTTAAATATTTTTTTTTTGAAATCTCTAATGAACTCATCGAAGAGAAACGATGGCCCAAAACCTTAGTCGAACGGGCTCAACATTTTTGCAAGCACCAAAGAACGATAGGATAGGATCAAAGTTTCTCAATTTTGAATTCAAACTAAGAAAACTAATTTTTTTTTATTTTTATTTTTTTTTTGAAATCTCTAATGAACTCATCGAAGAGAAACGATGGTCCAAAACCTTAGTCGAACGGGCTCAACATTTCTGCAAGCGCCAAAGAACGATAGGATAGGATCAAAGTTTCTCAATTTTGAATTCAAACTAAGAAAACTGATTTTTTTTTATTTTTATTTTTTTTTGAAATCTCTAATGAACTCATCGAAGAGAAACGATGGTCCAAAACCTTAGTCGAACGGGCTCAACATTTCTGCAAGCGCCAAAGAACGATAGGATAGGATCAAAGTTTCTCAATTTTGAATTCAAACTAAGAAAACTGATTTTTTTTTATTTTTATTTTTTTTTTGAAATCTCTAATGAACTCATCGAAGAGAAACGATGGTCCAAAACCTTAGTCGAACGGGCTCAACATTTCTGCAAGCGCCAAAGAACGATAGGATAGGATCAAAGTTTCTCAATTTTGAATTCAAACTAAGAAAACTGATTTTTTTTTATTTTTATTTTTTTTTTTGAAATCTCTAATGAACTCATCGAAGAGAAACGATGGTCCAAAACCTTAGTCGAACGGGCTCAACATTTCTGCAAGCGCCAAAGAACGATAGGATAGGATCAAAGTTTCTCAATTTTGAATTCAAACTAAGAAAACTGATTTTTTTTTTTTGAAAAGAGAAAGAATGGAAACAAACTCAAAGAAATAGGAATTTCCAAAAAATCCCATCTCATTTTTTTTTAGGATGCAAAATCCAACATAGGCTACCAGCTAGAAAGTAGCCAAGGAATCCGGAAAAGAAATATAAGCATAGAGCAAAAAGTATGATATGCAAATATTTCATTTCCAAGCACCGTGTTCTCAAATGAACGAGTCCCACCGGGTGTGCCAGCTTGATGGAACGCGCTCCGAGGCGCCCGCTGGGGCGGCTACCGGGGTCGGCGGAACGTGGGAGCCCGTCGGGTCCGGCCCTTTCGCGCCCTGGCGGGCCCTGAAGCGTGCATCAACATTTTTTTTTTTATGTGGGTGTGCCAGATTTTCTACTTTACTTGGAATTGCAAGTGGTCATCCGGAGATCAACCTTCGCAAGTAAAAAGGAAATCAACTTCTTTCAAGTTTTCCATTGCACAAATATTTAAGAAAAGAGACATTTTCTTGGTTTGCCGTGAAAGGCGATTTTGTTTGGCATTTATAGCCGGTTTTGGCGTTTATAGCCGATTTACAATTCTCATCAATAATGAAAGACAAGAGTTGTGATTTTTGTCTCTTTTAGAAAAATACAAACTACAATGAAAAGCAAGAAAAGGAAGATCTAACTTTTCAGGAGATTGTGGGGGACTCGTTCAGATTGACGGTCGCAAGCCATGTATGGGCTTCGCCATCATCCATGCAGATGAGAACAGAAGATGCTCTTGATTCGCTTGGCTTGGCTATAACCTCAGGTTTTTAGAGGACAAAGACCAAGAGAAGGTCCTATGTCCAATAAAAAGCTAAGTAGACGGGCTGAAAAGCCACGTCTAAGCCATTGGAGGCAGCAGGAGAAGGCAAGGACCTTGGGGGGGGGTGCCCCCCAAGGGACTTTTGTCACCTTGTAGTGGTGGCCGGTGCAGAACTTCAGCAGAGTTTTTTCTCTCTTTTTTTTTTCTCTCAGATCTCTTTCTGATCTTTGTTTTTCTGATCCTCTGATTTTCTCCTCTTTTTTTCTGATCTTTTTTTTCCGATCTCCATTTCAATGGAATGCTCTCCTATTTATAGGCATTTGGTAGCCATTTAGGAGGGTTTATGAGCCTTAATGGCTTTAATGGGAGGAGTTACAAGATTTATTTCTTGATTTTGTAACTCATTTTTCCTTGAATCTGATTGGCCGATGGAGATTAAGGGCTTTTAATCACCTTAAGTACAATAATGGGAGGAGTTTCATGGTTTAAATGCCATGAATCAATTGACTTGTAACTCCCAAATGCTTGCTTCTGATTGGGCCGTCCAAAGAAATGAATTAATGACTGCAATAAAGCTAGTCAATTAACCACATTAATTGGTCGCCGAGCAGTCGAAGAGTCGCGGGCCATGCCGTGTCTTCTGGAATTCTTCTGGCGACGATCATCGATGGATCTACATGCTGATCGACATCGGATGAACATGTAACTTCAGACATTGATAGCTAAGAGCGGGCCGGTGACATCTGTCTTGTCGATTTCACGATCGGTCGGACAGAAAGTGCACTTTCTTGGTCAGCCGGTTGGCGATCTTGGAGCGATCACTGATGATTTTATGCTTTTGGAGGTTGACCCGTGATTTTGACGGATGTCGTCGGATATGAGTCAATTTCAAGCACTAAAAATCACATTTTCAGGAAACCACAGGGGCCAAAGTGCGCGAAACGCGAAAAAAGACGAAAAAACGGGTCACCGGCGGAAAATCCGGTGACCCGGACCTCCATGGTCGCCGGCGACCATGGGCCATGGTCGCAGGGGTCTGCGACCCTGGGGAATTTTTCCCCTTCGGAGCCCGTTTTGCGGTCGTTTTGAGGTCTTTTTCGTCGCCGTTTTCTTCTGTATTTTTCTTGACATTTCTTCTCATTTATTGGCTTGATTTCCCTGTAGAAAACTTGATGAGAATCCTTGCATTTTTAGAGTGCAAAGCTTCTAATTTTCCGGGAAAGCCGAAGACTTTGTCGCGTAGAGCTGCTGATTTTCCGCCAGAAGTCGAAACTTGGTCAAACGATGTCGGAATGACCTGAAATTTGAGGTGAAGCCTCCTGAGTAATAAATAAGACCAACCATAGGCTTTTGTTTGAGTTTTGAAGCCGTTTGGGGTCCCGTCGATGCTTCACTTGATTTTGCTGCGGGGAAAATGCCGAGCTTTGATGTGCGGTCAAACGATGTCCGATTGACCTGAAATTTGACGGGGAGCCTATTGGAGTCATTTTGAGACGTTCCATGGGCTCCGTTTTGGATGTCATGGTCCCGGGTTGCTCTGCCGCCGGTAGGCTTGATTTTCTCTCGGAGCATCGAAACCTGGTCAAACGTTTTCGGAATGACCTGAAATTTGAGGTGCAGCCTTTTGGAAGCATGTTGAAGCCACTCATGCACTTGGTTTGATGAGCGAAGGCTCCGGTGGTTTCCGCCGCCGGGAGGCTTGATTTTGCTGCTTGAGCATTGATGGAGGGTCAAACGTTGTCGGTTTGACTTGAAATTTGGCATGGAGCCTTTTTGAGACATGCTGGAGTCATCTGTAGGCTCTGATCGAAGTTTTGACGTCTCCGATGATGTCGCCGCCGGGAGCTCCCGTTTAGCTGTCGGAGAAGTGAAGTTAGGCCAAATGTTGTCGAAATGGCCCGAAACTTCATGTGTACTCTTCTCTTGGCTATCTTGAAGGATCTTGCAGTTTTTGTTTGATTCTGACAAGATTTGATTTTTTGGAGAAATTGCATTGTCTATTTATGGCAGGTTGCGACTTCATGCAGCCTTCTTGATGTTGAAGAGGCAAAGTGACATTTTTTGGTGTCAACAGGTACTAGTGTCCAATACTCTAGGGATGATATAGATCTTGAGATCGTTCTCAGTGATGAGTCAGCAGACGAGGATGGCGAAGACGAGGATGAAACACTGGCGGAGTACGAAGATGAAGAAGAAAATGGTGTACATAGTCAGGAAGATGATGCATGGAATATGACATGTAGTGTTTGTTTCAGGTTTTGCATATGTAACGATTACATAAATTAATAAAGATCTTGTCTTACATAATGACATTGTCTTCAATTTCATTTTCTCTTCTGATTTGTTCATATATGGACAAAATATTTCTACATCTCACATTTTATGCTTATTTATATATGTGCGTGCCTAATTATTACGGACTTGGGGTTAACTGATGATGAGGGTTTACAGAGAGGTTGTTTAGCTTGAACAAGTGTCTCTGCTGATCTGAAACCTGAAAGGGAAGAGAAAACAGCAGTCAGGGCCCGAGGCTGCTGTCAGCCAAAGGCACTCCGACGCCTGAGTTAGTGCAGTCACTGAACTAGGGTGAAGTGGGGAAGAAGAGGATGTTAGCAGAATAACAGAGCAGGCTGTATATTGCATGTACCTGTTCATGACTCTTCATGCAGGCATATATAGAGGAAAGTGGAAGGTTCCATAGTGGAGGTAGGTAAGGATACTTGTCCTATCAGCCCACACCTGGGATCTTTAGTGGGGGTAGGTGAGGATACTTGTCCCATCAAACCTCCCCTCAAATCCCTCACATAAATGTGGATGTGATCTGTTGATAAGAACGAGCCCTTATCCTTGGCCGGTGGCCGCCCTACCTGACAGGGACTTCCTACAAAGTACCCGTCCAATCTCATAATGGGAACTGGAGGCCCGGTGTTCACCTCGGCAGAGGGGCCGAACTGGAGAAGGCGCCGGGGTCAGCTATACCCGAGATCGGACTGGGATGCCAGCGTGAGACCGAGTTCGGTAGGACATGGTCGGTACTTCTACCGGGACCAGTCCTACCTCGTCAAAGGCTGAGACGCTGCTTATGTCGGAGAGAAGGGGGTTAAGACCCTTCCTGATTGGCGCTATTACCAAAGGATTACATACAACATCGGTTTCTGTAGAAGCAGCCCACACAATTGCCCCCTGCTCCTGACTTCGGGGGGTCAAAGAGACCACGGGGTTAGGAGTGATAGGATGGACTTTCCGAAACCGATCCTGCAGTTTACAGGCGTGGGGTACCGCTTCGCTTTCCGAGGCGCTTTTAATAGCGCCAGGCTGTCTGGAGGCGGTTTTAATAGCCCCAACCATATCATCATGAGGGCGCTGTGACGCCGCCATGTGTCAGGTCCCTGATGGCCATTGCGTCTTATCGAGGAGACGGGTGGCGTGCTCGAGGCGGTGTCTGCACATGCTTTTCGGGATACGAAGAGATCTCCATCCCTGTATAAAAACCCCGGTCCTCGAAGGAGGACCACTTTCGCTGTCACTGTGCTTGGAGCTTTCGCCTGAGTTGCCTGGAGCCTCATCGTCCGAGAAGCCCTTCCGTTCGTCTCCTGAAGTTTAGAGTTTTCTGTTCTCTACATTCTTTCTGGCCCTGTGTCTTAGTGAGTTCCCTTCTGCCTCTGACATTTTTCCTTTTCTGGGTTCTTTTTCTATTTTTTTGGGGGTGTCTACTGTCTTTCTTCTCCGTCACCGTCACCAGTATTCCGGTCTAGGCTAGGGAAGATGGGGGTTTTTAGACATTGGATAGACACAGAGCTTGCCCTAGCCGAGCTTAGGAAACAATACCAGATACCAGAGAACGTCCAAATTAGGGCGGATGGGGATGGTGACCGAAGCCGACCACGGGTGCTTGTAGAGGGATGGATGCCATTCCCTCTGGTAGCCATAATCGAGGGCGGAGTGAGATTCCCAGTCCATCCCCTCCTGAGAGCTTGCCTTAGGAGGTGGAACCTTACCCCGTGCCAACTAATGCCCAATGGTTTTAAGATAATCATGGGTATAGCCGAACTGAATAGGATATTGGGAACCAACCTTGGCGTCGAAGACATTGAGGATGTGTATAACCTGTGTCGATCTCCAAAGGACGACGCATACTACTTGCGAGTTCGACCGAAGGAGATTCCCATAATCAACGAGCTCGAAGACAACACAAAATACGCCGGGGAGGACTGCCTTTACGTCACCGGGAACTAGGAGTATGCCCCCGGAGAGCCCAGGGTGGACCATGTACCCGGTCGTCTCGGAGAACCACCGAGTAAATATCTCAATTTCTAAACTTCTGATGTAGTTTCATTCTGCCGAACTGATGCCTAATTGCTTGTCGTGCAGGTCACGCGGAGAGGAAACGGCAGAGGAGGAACTCCGGGTGGCGACGAAACGTCGGCTGGTTGAAAAGGATTTACAGCTACAAGGGTCACCGGACCCGATCTGCCTCAGCCCTTCTTGGGTACGAACCCGTGTACCGATCTTTCATAAGAAGACGGCACGAGAACCTCAGGGGGGAGCAAGTCCTAACTCTTGCCGAAGCCGAGGAGCAAACAGCTCCAGCAGCAGGGCCTGGGCAAGTACCTCCCGAGGCCATACCTTCTAGAGCTTCAGCCGAAGCCGGTCCGTCGCAGGTCCAGACCGCAACAGAGACCGACTCCGAGGAGGAAAGTGAGCCGGAGGGTGAGTCCGAGGGGGTTCGGCAAGAGGAGCTTGTGATTCTCCCATCTTCTGAATCGGACGAAGAGGCCGAGATGGGAAGACGTCGCGCGGCCCTTGTTAGTCTTGACGAAGTCATCTTCGGAGACTCGCCCACCTCGGGGGCCGTTCTCCCTCCGAACCTGGAGGATACGGTCGTCTCTCCCCCAGTTCAATCTCCTCAGCCTTCAGCAGCGACCGAGCGCTCCACCAAATCTCGTCGGGATTCGGTTCGGCTGGGGAAAAGGCCCAGGGTTGCGGACCCAGTGGGGGACGAGCCCAACCCTGCCTCTCAGCACTCGCCTCTGCTCGGCCCTCCGATCTGGAACCCCAGCTTCCTGCTGGAGGATGGCCAGTCGCTGTCGTCGGACGGCCGGCTGAGTGATGGCACATCTGTTGTTAGTGCCCTTGCGCACGCCTGTGCTCTGCCTGGAGACATGGCAGAACATATGAAGAGGAGCGAGGTGGAGCTGGATGTGGCTCAGATGGCCGACGCCCTCAGGGTAATTTTCTCCTTTGAACTTCGCATTGCTTTGATTTTTGTACTTCTGATATTGATGTCGGCTTAACACTTGTTTCTTCAGATCCTGCAAAGGGCGCTGGTGTCGGCGGACAAAGCTCAGCAGAGCACCGCTCGGGCGGAGAGGGCCGAGAAAAGGGAACTGGAGCTCGAGGCCGAGCTCAGCCTAATAAAGCAGAAGGCAGCCGAGCAGGAAACGAGCGTCTTGGGCCTCAGAGATGAGCTTGATAAGGTCAGAGCGGAGCTGGAAAACCAAGTTCAGGCAACGGCCGAACTTGAAAAGAGGTGGGGGGAGGCAGAGGCTGAACTCCGAGCTGATGTCGACAAGCTACGGGCCGAGGTTGACAAATCTTTTGACGAAGGGGTGGCGGAAGCCACCGAACAGTACATCGCGCAAGTCAAAAGCGTCAGCCTGAAGGCCTGGAGACTGGGATGGACAAGCTCGTTGAGGGCAGCAGGGGTCCCCGAGGACAGCCCTGTATATACAGAGATCCCTCAGTTTCCTCCTCCTCAGCCCGTGGCGAACCAAGCTCGTGAGGCCCCAGCCAGGGAAACCGAAGACCCTGCCCCCGGACACGGCGCGGATGTCGACGCCGGGCAAGTGGCCGTCGAAGTCGTGGAAGATGATGCTGCTGATGGCGCCGAGGGGGCTGTGGTCTGAAAAATGATGTAATTTTGCTTTTATTTTTTGTTGAGAAATTTGTAACCTTTCTGATTCATGAAATGAAATTGGCTTTGCTTCCAACTTTGAACATTTGTTGCGAATTTTTCTTCTCTTTTTTCCTTTCTTTATGCATTTGGCTTAACGACCAGAATAAATAATAGGAAATAAAGACAAAGTAAACGAGTTCGGTAGAAACCGAATTCGTAGTAGTTGTAACCCGAGGTGCTGTATTGATTTTGCAACCATAACGAGCATCAATCTCGGTAAAACTGAGGGCGCTTGGTCCTGTGACCAAAGCTAAGTCCGGTTTATAATCAGAACTCGACTGGTCCATTGACCAGGCCAAAGTAGCTAACTAAGATAACCGAACAAAGAATTCAAGTCGGTTCCGTAACCGAGCTGTAGATATATGCCGAGTTCCATAACTTGGACATTTTTTTTTTTTTTTTTTTTTTTGAGAATATTTTTTCGAGAATAGGGGACAGCTTGTAAACGTATTCTATAAAAAGAAATAGTTTATTAACTTCCCAAATCTGATTACATCTCAAAAATAGAATTTCTTGAGGTGGGTGGCATTCCATGGGCGTGGCAGCTCTCTGCCCTCCATGTCCTCAAGCCTATATGCAGACTGCCCAGCAACCGAAGTCACCTTAAACGGTCCATGCCAGTTCGGTGCAAACTTTCCTTCGCTGGGATTCCTGTCTGCTGGAAGAGTCTTTTTCAAGACCAATTCTCCAGGGGAGAACTTTCGCTCTCTGACCCTTTGATTATACCCTCTAGCCAACTGTCGTTGGTAGGAAGCGAGACGGATGGCTGCAGCATCCCTTCGCTCCTCCGCCAAGTCGAGTTCTGTGGCGAGGTTTGCATCATTTTGGCCTCGGTCGAACAGTTCCGACCTGAGGGTGGGGAGGCCGACCTCAAGTGGAATTACAGCTTCCATTCCGTAGGCTAGGGAGAAAGGAGTTTCCGAGGTCGAGCGCCTCGGGGTAGTCCTATATGCCCATAGGACACTTGGAAGTTCCTCTACCCATCTCCCTTTGGCTCGATCTAGTCTCTTTTTGAGTCCGTCAAGCACCACCTTGTTCGAAATTTCAGCCTGCCCATTGCTCTGGGGGTAGGCCGGGGTAGAGTAGTAGTTCCTGATGCCAAGGTCTTGACAGAAGCTTCTGAAGAAATTGGAGTCGAACTGGGTCCCGTTGTCCGTGACCAAGGTTCGAGGGACTCCGAATCTAGTTACAATACTTCTCCACACGAAGTTTTTGGTATCCTTCTCAGTGATGGAGGAGAGTGCTTCGGCTTCTATCCACTTGGTGAAGTAGTCAGTTGCTACAATCAACCATCTTTTGTTCCCTGGAGCTCGGTGGAGTGGTCCCACGAGGTCCAGTCCCCATTGGGCGAAGGGCCAGGGGCTGGAAAGGGGGCTCAGGTCATGTGCTGGCTGATGGAGAGAGTGCGAGAACTTCTGGCACTTCTCACATTTCCTGGCGTAGACCTGTGCATCCTTCTGCATATAGGGCCACCAGTACCCCTGGCTAATAGCTCGGTAGGCGAGTGACCGACCTCCGATGTGGCTGCCGCAGATCCCTTCATGGATTTCATAAAGGAAATCTTCGACTTTACTTGGATGAACGCACTGGAGGTAAGGGCCATTGTAGGACTTCTTGTAGAGTTTATCATCTGGAGAGAGCCAAAATCGGGCTGCCTTTAGCCTGATTTTGTGGGCTTGGCCCTTGTCCTCGGGCAGCTGGTCATTCTTGAGGTAGGAGATAAGTTCATCCATCCAGCTTGGACCGAGGTCAGTGCACAAAATCTGTCGAGGCGGTTGAAGTTGTATGCTCGGTCTGTCCAGTGCTTCCACTTCGACAGTTCTTTTTCTTCCTGCCTCGACAGCAGAGGCTAGATTTGCTAGGGCATCGGCGTGAGAGTTGGAGTCTCTGCCTATTTGCCTGACTTCAGCCTTTTGGAACTGAAATAGGCGTTGCTTGGTGTAGGCCAGGTAGGCTGCCATTCTGTCATCTCGGGCCTGGTAATCTCCATTCAGTTGGCTCGTGACCAGCTGTGAGTCGCTGAAAATCACCAGTTGTTGTGCCCCCAGGGTTTTTGCACTGCCCAGCCCTGCAATTAATGCTTCATACTCAGCTTCATTGTTAGAAGCTTTGAAGTCAAGAGTCAGGGCTTGCTCAATGACAAGACCCTCCGGAGATTGAAGGACTATGCCAGCACCAGCCCGTTTGGAGGTGGAGGACCCATCGACGAAGACTTTCCAAGATGAGTCGAGGAACTGTTTCCAGGACCGATCCTGCTCGGTCTCTGCCGAAGTCCTTGCCTCCTCGCCCCCCAGTTCGGTGTCGAGATGACTTGGTGCCGAACTAGGAGAAGTGAATTCCACAATAAAGTCTGCCAGGACTTGGGCTTTGATGGCCGTTCTGGGCTGATACTGGATATCGTATTGCCCGAGTTCGACAGCCCATTTAGACACTCGTCCTGAAAAGTCTGCTCTCCTGAAGAGAGACTTGAGTGGGTGTTCGGTCACAACCACGATAGAATATGTCAGGAAGTAGTGGGAGAGCTTCCGCGAAGCACTAACGAGTGCTAACGCGAGCTTTTCCAATGGCAAGTATCTCGTTTCGGCATCGAGCAAGATTTTGCTTGTATAATAGATGGGTCTCTGCTGCCTGTCATCTTCTCTTACGAGCACAGAGCTCACCGCATGGTCCGAAACTGCCAGATATAGATATAAGATCTCACCCCGCACTGGGGTGGAAAGCAGAGGAGGGGAGGAAAGGTACACTTTGAGCTCCTGAAGAGCGCTTTCGCATTCCGGGGTCCATTTGAACCCGGAGCTCTTTTTCAAGAGCTGAAAGAAGGGAAGGCATTTATCCGAAGCTCGGCTGATGAAGCGGTTCAGTGCTGCCGCCATCCCGGTAAGTCTCTGAACCTGTTTTATCGAGTTCGGACTCTGCAGGGCTCTGAGTGCCGAGATCTGATCGGGATTAGCCTCGATTCCTCGCCTCGTAACCAGGCTGCCAAGGAAGTTGCCCGAGCCGACGCCAAATGCACATTTGGAGGCGTTCAACTTGAGCTGGTATTTCTTGAGGATGGAGAAGGTTTGACGTAAGTCAGTCAAGTGGTCCTGTGACCGCTTAGACTTAACAACCATATCATCAATATAGACCTCGATCGTCCTGCCGAGCTGGTCCTGAAACATCTTGGTTACCAGCCTCTGGTAAGTGGCACCGGCGTTTTTTAACCCGAAGGGCATTACTTTGTAGCAGTAGGTGCCCCTGGGTGTTATGAACACGGTTTTTTCTTGATCAGGCTCGTGCATTGGAATTTGATGGTAACCTCGGTAAGCATCGAGGAAACTCATCCTCTCGTGGCCGGCAGTGGCGTCGATCAGCTGGTCTATCTTTGGTAGAGGAAAGCCGTCTTTGGGACAGGCTTTGTTGAGGTCGGTGAAGTCTACACAGACCCTCCAGCTGCCATCCTTCTTTTTTACCACAACTGTGTTGGCCAACCAAACAGGGTACTGGACTTCGCGGATAGCCTCAGCGTCCAGTAATTTGTCGACCTCCTTGGTCACAGCCTCTGCCTGTTGGGCGCCCGTCCTGCGAATCTTTTGGACGACAGGTTTATGTCGGGGATCCACATTCAGCTTATGGCTTATGACCTCGGGGCTGACGCCGGACATTTCATATGGGGTCCAGGCGAAGACCTCCCTATTTTGTAACAGGAAGTCGAGCATCCTGGCCCTCTCCTCGTCAGCGAGTTGGCTACCGAGCAGGAAGAACCTTTCTGGATCGCTGGTATCGATCCCGACCTGGGTGAGGTCCTCGATGCTCTTCTGTTCGGGAGTTCGTCCCACAGCGTCGAGCTCAGCTTCCAGCTCGGTCATGTGGACTTGCTGTGGCTGCGTATCTCCGGGGACCACGGCCAAGAGGCATTCTTTGGCCATGTCTTGGTCGCCGCGGACTATAATAACTTCGAAACTCCCATCCTTGTTCTGTAAAGGAAACTTGAGCTTCTGGTGATGGGTCGAGGGAACGGCCTCAAGGTTATGGAGCCAGGTTCTCCCCATGATGGCATTGTATGGAGATTGTGCATCCACCACCAGGAAGTCTACCTTTGTGGAAGCTCCTCCGACCTCGACCTTGAGGGAAATTTTCCCTTTGGGATACACCGTCTTGGAGCTGAAACCCACCAGGGGGGTGCGGGCTTCCTGCAGGTCCTCCTCTTTCAGGCCCATCTTTCTGAAGCAATCCAAATAGAGGATTTCCGAGGAGCTTCCAGGGTCCACTAGGATCCTTTTGACATCGAAGTTGTGTAACCTCATAGTCAGAAGAAGAGGATCATTGTGGGGTAGCTGGACCCCGGCCAAGTCTTTATCAGAGAACCAAATTTTTGGCCTCTCCACACGTGCTTTCTTTGCCGAGGGACCGAACTCGGCCGTCATCACATGCTTGCTGTGCTGGGCTTTCCTGGCATCGGCACGGGCTCGGTCACTTCCCCTGGGGGCAGGAGCCAAGTGAATGACGTCGATGGTCCCTGCAGGCTCACCGCGGCCTTGGTCATCGGGGAGGCGTTGCTGAGCGTTGTTCACTCTGCCTTCTTCCCTGACATGGTCTCTTAGATGCCCATCTTTTACGAGCTTTTCAAGGTGCGCCTTAAAGGCATAGCAGTCCTCGGTTCTGTGTCCTCTATCTTTGTGGTAGGCACAGAACTTGCTCTGATCTCGGGAGGAGACGTCACCCCTCATTGGCTGGGGCCATTTGAAGAAGGGCTGGGCCTGGATTTTGCCGAGGAGCTTGTAGATAGGCTCTTTGAAGATGGTATTGATGGCTCTATAAGAGGCGCCACTTGGTTTCGGCCTCGCGCTGCCTCCCGAGGTGGGGGCAGGGCGTACTGCCGAGCTGGATGGCTCTCTACTCCGATCCACCTCTTTCTTAGCAAGCCTCCTCTCTCTTCTCGTGGGACGGCCCTCCGGTCGGCTTTCTGGCCAGAGATTATGGCTCTCCCGAGCTCGGATGTCGTCTTCTTCCTGCTCAACGTACTGGTTCACCCGGACCATCAGAGCCTTCACTGAAGGTGCAGGATGACGTACCAATTTCTGCCGAAGCTCATTGCCCGGAAGCAAAGCTTGTTGGAAGGCAGTGATGGCTACGTCGTCGTTGGAATTTTCAATCACGCTGTAGATGGTCCAGAATCGTTTGGCGAACTGAGTAAGAGTCTCGGTCGGCCTCATCTTGATTGAGATCAGGTCGGCGTCAGTCTTCAGAATGACCCGGTGGGCTTGAAATTTTTCGACAAAGGAGTTCCGGAGCTGTGGCCAGCTCGAAATCGATCCCTCGGGGAGTGCACAGAACCACCGAAGTGGGAGGTCGCCCAAGCTGGAGAGAAAACCTTGCAGTCAAGGTCGCCGTCCCCGCTAAATACCGTCATCTTCTGGGTAAAGTGCCGAAGATGAGCCTCGGGGTCCGACGTCCCGTCATAAAGATTGAAACGTGGGACGCTAAACTTATCAGGAAGGGGATGATCCCTGATTTCCCGAGAAAATGGAGAGGTACCATGGATGTCACCGTGTTTGGTAGTTAACCGACCTCGGGAGAGGCCGGCCTGCTCCAGGCTCTGCTGTACGGCCAGCTTAATCTGCTGATCGATGTAGTCAGCCATCTCGGGGTCGGCCCTGATCTCCCGCCTTTGTTTATGGTGCTGGCGCTGGTCAGCACTGGCATGAGTGTTACTCGAGCCCTCTTCTCGAGCTCGGGTGCGCCTTTCATTCAGCTGATCCCTTAGGTCTGGTCGACCCCGAAGACCGAGACGAGCTCGTTGCTTAGGTGGAGGGGTGTGAGAGGCTTCGGGCTGGACTTGGCTCTTCGTCTCAAACTGCCGCTGAAGCTGGAGGATCTGCCCTTTTTGCTCTTCGATGATGAGGTTTTGGGCCCTGATGGCCTCGGCTTGGGCCTCAACATCGTCGTCCAGGACCATGTCGTCGTCACCTTCATCGCCGAGGTGGACGTGATCCTCTTCCATGTGGTCCCCGTGAGAAGATCGAGGAGGAGGAGACTGCACAGGAGCCCCACTTCGTAAGGGCCGTTCCTGAGGAGGAACGTCCTTTCGAGGCGGCGCATTGAGAACAACTTCCAGGCGCGGACGTTCCGCCCGAGAGGTATTCGTCCGAGCCCTCTCTAATACAGAATCGCGCCGAGAAGACGCTGCTGCTCCCCTTGACGATGAGTGTGTTACCGTAACGGGTGAACCTACACTCCGCATACCAGGTTCTCCTCCCACTCCCCTCGGAGGAGGGTTGGGTGGTGCTTGCCTGGTATCTCTTCGCGAACTTGTCACCAACGCTCCTGCCTGATCTGTCACTAGTGGAGGTGGCATGAGAGGCAGGAATGTTTCTGGTTGCTTAGAGCCAGACGGTCTAGCAACGCTCTTTCCCTTCTGAGCCTTAGGAGGCATAGCTGTTAGGATGGAAATGTGGAATTCTCAGATCGTTTCCCACAGACGGCGCCAAATTGTGCGTGCCTAATTATTACGGACTTGGGGTTAACTGATGATGAGGGTTTACAGAGAGGTTGTTTAGCTTGAACAAGTGTCTCTGCTGATCTGAAACCTGAAAGGGAAGAGAAAACAGCAGTCAGGGCCCGAGGCTGCTGTCAGCCAAAGGCACTCCGACGCCTGAGTTAGTGCAGTCACTGAACTAGGGTGAAGTGGGGAAGAAGAGGATGTTAGCAGAATAACAGAGCAGGCTGTATATTGCATGTACCTGTTCATGACTCTTCATGCAGGCATATATAGAGGAAAGTGGAAGGTTCCATAGTGGAGGTAGGTAAGGATAC
Source organism: Umbellularia californica (assembly GCA_028538565.1). Lineage (NCBI taxonomy): Eukaryota > Viridiplantae > Streptophyta > Magnoliopsida > Laurales > Lauraceae > Umbellularia > Umbellularia californica. The sequence continues at coordinate 102,676,067 of JAPQWN010000001.1, forward strand.
TTGTCCTATCAGCCCACACCTGGGATCTTTAGTGGGGGTAGGTGAGGATACTTGTCCCATCAAACCTCCCCTCAAATCCCTCACATAAATGTGGATGTGATCTGTTGATAAGAACGAGCCCTTATCCTTGGCCGGTGGCCGCCCTACCTGACAGGGACTTCCTACAAAGTACCCGTCCCATCTCATAATGGGAACTGGAGGCCCGGTGTTCACCTCGGCAGAGGGGCCGAACTGGAGAAGGCGCCGGGGTCAGCTATACCCGAGATCGGACTGGGATGCCAGCGTGAGACCGAGTTCGGTAGGACATGGTCGGTACTTCTACCGGGACCAGTCCTACCTCGTCAAAGGCTGAGACGCTGCTTATGTCGGAGAGAAGGGGGTTAAGACCCTTCCTGATTGGCGCTATTACCAAAGGATTACATACAACATCGGTTTCGGTAGAAGCAGCCCACACAATATATATCATAGTTGCAAAAGATGCCAAAAGGAGGAAAAAAATGGGTCAAACCAGGAGAGTTGTCCCGTCAAGTGCAATCATCCAATTATTTATTAAAGAGAAAAAAGACAATTAAGCAGAATGAAGGAAAACTTGCATCTCTAGGGCTTCCGCCGACCGCACGTGCTATAATTGGTTCAGCTAAAGGGACAAACGAGAAGGGAAAGAGGAATGTTAGTGGGAATGATAAGGATGAGAACTACATTCCCCCCGAAGATGATGATGTAGATGACGAGACATCTTGGTCTCAATCGAATGAGGTAATCTTTTGGTGAATGTCTATGACTTGTACTTTAAAATATTAGTTTTGATGGTAACACTCACGATAAAATGATTTCCATTTCCATTTAATGTAAAATGCTGACATTCACTTTACTAATATTATTGATTTTTGCTAATAATTATTTATTTTCCTTGTCACTTTGCTTTAAGCCAAATTGCAGATATGCCTCGGGATAAGAGGGTGAAACGTGTTCGGAGTATCGCAGCTACACTTAGGTTAGCTCGTGTAGAGAGCACACCTGAGGCCTCGACACAGCCTCCGCCAGCTAATCTTCTCATTACATGGTTTGGAGGATCAGGGAGCACCCCTGATTTGGTAGCCACCCAGTCTCTGCCGATTCAGCCTCCAACCACACATCCCTCGCCGGCCCAACCTCAGCCGTCCCAGCCTCCGTCGAATCCTCATTCAGTCGGAAGCATTGTAGGTGAGAAAATTATGACCTTTTAAAATCTTGAATTCACCTCAATTTAATAATTTGTGTTCACTAACTCAGTTAACACTGTCATCTTAACAGTATCAGCCCCAGTCTCAGGGGTTCCGAGCTGTGTAATGGGTGTTACGTGAGGAAATAATGCGACAAAGCTGAGGAGAGAGCTGGGTCATAACATCCTAGTCTCGATCCCTATCTCCAGTCATAGGCCAGAAGGGGAACATGCCCCATCACTGGTTAACCATCTTGGGTTAGCCATTAGAGAGGTTGCCCCTGTCAGGCCCCATGGTTGGAAGAAGCTTGACAGTGGGATCAAGCTTGCCGTCATTGCTGCAGTTCAGGTAAACTGAAACGAGAAAATCAACCCAACTGATTACAGTTGTGCTCCTCAATACAATATATGATTATATTTTGTTATTACTAATCTTTATATGGCTCTCCCCTAATTGCAGCAAAATTTTAATATCGGGGACTACGAGGGTAATATGCAGCTCAGGGCGGACATTGACCGCCAATGTGAAGTTTTGAATAGGAGTTGGAAGTACGAGCTGCATAGTCACTATCTCGAGCTGTTGGAGCAGGGGGTTCCTTGACCCCAGGACCACCCGGCAAAGGGTTATGATCCAGCTGACTGGCAGTTGATGGTCTCGCAGTGCTGGGAATCACCAGCCTGGAAGGTAACTTTGGAATGTTATCTATAACGATTAATTATATTCCAACGTAATTCTATTAGTAATGATTTTATAAATGACTGCTATTGTATTATTGTTTTTCTATGTAGGCGAAGTCAAAAAAAACTCAAGAGAGTTGAGCCAAGCTGCCATATAATCATACTAGTGGCTCCAGGTCATTTGCATCGAGGATGTCTCTGATGGTACTAATTATATTCATATGAAGAAACTTGATTAAGTTTATTAATTTATCAATATGTAGCTAGGTTCATATCTAATACAAAGTTATTTCAAATGACAGATGGCACATAATGTCGGTCAATCACCGCCTGTTACTTAGTTCTTCCATGACACCCACTACAGACAAAAGAGTAATGAGTGGGTAAATGAGGTGGCTCAGCAAAGACATGTACGTTTGCTAATAAATCAATTATAATCAATAATGCCATAAAAGCATTTTAAATCCCTTATTGATTTAAATGGCAGGAGGCCTTGGGACAGCGGACTGAGGAGCAGTCGTAGCCCTCTGTCATAGCTCCGATGACTAAGGAACGGATTGCTGTTGATGTGCTTGGGAAGAGGTCGGGATACTTAAATGGGTATAGAATATATACAAAGACCTCTTCATCTTCCACACAGTCTTGGGCATCGCATCCTGAGGTGATCGCCCTGCGGGAGCAGCTAGCTGAGCAGGCTAGGAGGCAAGCTGAGCAGGACAGGAGGACATATGCACTTGAGGCCCTCGTTCAACAGTTGGCAGCTGCGACAGGGATAGATTCGACCAGCTTTTTCAACATCATAAGAGGGACCATTTCTACTGGTGATGGCATAGCTACTGGAGATCATGATGCGACCCTTTGGTTAGTAGATTATTCTCTTGAAATTTTAACATAATAACTAGTCGAAATTTATAAACACTGAAAATGTAGCATTTTCAACACCTCGGAATGGAATACGACACTCAAAACTGGTACGAGCACTTCATTCGAGGGTAGAGTAACTTGACGAAACTGACGGTTCTCAAATAGGACTCCCGGATAAAGAATTAGAAGCGAAAACATAGGATTTTCTAACACTTAAGGTCGAAAACGGCCTGCCGGGGTCCGAAACGGGAAACGACCACCGGAAAAATCGGAAACCAGTCTGAGCACTTCGTTCGAGGGTAGAGTAACTTAACGGAACTAACAATTCACAAATAGGACTCCTAGTTAGAGAATTAGAAGTAAAAACATATGATTTTCCAACACTTAGGCTCGAAAACGGCCCGCCGGGGGGTCCGAAACGGGAAACGACCCCCGTAAAAAATTGAAAAACTGTACGAGCACTTCGTTCGAGGGTAGAGTAACTTGACAGAACTGACCGTTCGTAAATAGGACTCCCGGTTAGAGAATTAGAAGCGAAAACATAGGATTTTCCAACACTTAGGCTTGAAAACAGCCCGCCGGGGGTTCGAAACGGGAAATGGCCCCTGGAAAAATCTAAAACTGTCACGAGCACTTCGCTCAAGGGTGGAGTAACTTGACGGAACTAACGGTTCACAAATAGGACTCCCGGTTAGAGAATTAGAAGCGAAAACATAAGATTTTCCAACACTTGGGCTCGAAAACGACCCGCTGGGGGTCCGAAACCGGAAACGGCCCCCCGAAAAATTGAAAACCAACATGAGCACTTCGCTCGAGGGTAGACTAAGTTATAGGAACTGGCAGTTCGCAATTAAGACTCATGGTTAGAGAATTAGAAGCAAAAACATAAGATTTTCCAACACTTAGACTTGAAAACAGCCCGCTGGGGTCCGAAACTGGAAAAGGCCCCCGTAAAAATTAGAAACCGGTACAAGTACTTCGTTCGAGGGTCGAGTAACTTGACAGAACTGACGGTTCTCAAATAGAACTCCCAGTTAGAGGATTAGAAGCGAAACATAGGATTTTCCAATACTTTAGGCTCGAAAATGGCCCGCCGGGGGTCTAGAATGGGAAACGGCCCTCGGAAAAATCGAAAACCGGGACGAACACTTCGCTCGAGGGTAGAGTAAGTTGTAGGAACTGACGGTTCTTAAATAGGACTCCCGGTTAGAGAATTAAAAGCGAAAATCGACGATTTTCCAACATAGGCTAAAAAACGGCCCGCCGGGGGTCCGAAAAAGGGAAAAGGTTCCGAAAAAATCGGAAACCGGCATGAGCACCTCGCTCGAGGCGAAATTACTTTGCAGGAACTGACGGCTCGTAAATCGGACTCCCAGTTAACGAATTAGACCTAAAAACGTTGGATTCTTAACACTTAGTCTCGAAAATAGGCTGTCGAATGTCGAAAACAGGAAACGGCCATCGGATAGCCTAGAAACCAGCACGGGTACCTTGTTCAAGGCCAAAATAACTTGTAGGAATTGACGATTAGTGAATCGGACTTCTGGTTAACGAATTAGACGCAAAAACCGCCTAATTCTCAACACTTAGCTGGAAAACAAGCCACCGAAAAACTTAGGAAAAGATTTATATATACATGTTTATCTTTCATTTATAATTTAATTCATTGAAAAGATTCTAATGTTGTTTTTGCCATTGCAGATTGGTGGACGCTTTGGGGTCGATTGCAGACTTGTGGGGGTGTTTTATTCTTTTTAGTTTATTTGTATGTGTATATTGGACATTTATATGGGACTGTATAATTATTGACTGTAATATTTGTTTAATGAGATGAATGATTTGATGAAAAATGGAGATGGTTGTTTGTTTATTTAGCAACTTTTATTTGCATGCATTTTTTATATTGAATATAGGTACATGAACAAGTTTATTTTTGATACAGGTGTATAGACACGTTTACAGGAAAATTATATTGAAAAAAAATATAACATTTTAAAAAAAAAAATTTCCTACGAAAAACACTTTTTACCGACGTTTATTTTTTTCTGCAAAAGAAAAATAGAAAAAAAACAAAAAATAAAATTTTTACCGACGTTTATTTTCGTCGGCTAAAGAAAAAAGAAAAATAAAAAAAATAAAAAGAATTTTACAGACTATTATTTTCATTGGAAAAAGAAGAAGATAAAATAAATAAAAAATAAAAAAAATTTTACCGACGGAAATAATCGTCGGTAAATTTTTTTTTCTTTTTTATTTATTTTTTTGGTTTTACCGATGAAAAAAAAACATCAGAAAAACTGTTTTATTTTTTCTTTATTTTTCTTTTTTTCTTTTACCGACGAAAAAAAACTTCGGTAAAACTCTTTTTATTTTTTATTTATTTTTCTTTTTTCTTTTACCGACGAAAAAAACCTCGGTAAAAATCTTTTTATTTTTTATTGATTTTTCTTTTTTATTTTATCGATGAAAAAAGACGTTGGTAAAAAATTTGTTATTTTAATTTAATTTTCCTTTTGTTTGTGCCGACAAAAAAAAAACGTCGGTAAAAATTATATTAAATTTTTAGAAAAGTAAAATATTTTTACCGACGTTGTTAAAACGTTGGTAAAAGTCAAATAATCGTAGGTAAAAATTTTATTTTTTCCGACGGAAAAATATTTCGTTGATAAAAGGTTTTGGCCATGAGTTTTTACCGACGTCTGGCCGACGAAAATATTTGCGTTGGTAAAGGTTTTTACCGACGTTCTATTGACTTTTTGCGATGAAAATTTTCGTTGCTAAATATGTAAATTGTTGTAGTGTTGTGCACAAGACTAACAATGTTATGAGCCAGAGATTATTTATTATTAATGAAATATCTTAATCCACTTACCAAAGAATGGATGTCAAGTTGCCAACATTTTCGATATGGATTGCTTCTAACTACTCCCAAAGTCTTTGGATCCATTCCGGACTCTTTCCCAAGTTTGAATTGTCACGATGGTTGGTGTCCTTGCATCCGAAGAGGCCATTGGACTTTTCAAAGAACAAGGTACTTGCAAAGCACAAGGCACTGATAAGGCATGGGTTATTAAATAAGAAGCAATAGAGCTCATCAAGAAAGAGAGGAAGGGAAGAATGGGTTGTTGGCTTATGCTGCTTGGGCTCTTGTTGCTCACAGCTGCATCAGCTTTTGATTGGAAGCCCGGCTGCCCAGAGACAGTTAAGTGTGGTAACGTTAACATTCCATACCCCTTCGGCATCAAAGAAGGTTGTTGGAGAGAAGGATTCAAATTAAACTGCAACGAGACCGAACAAAAACCATTTTGGGGAGACTATGAGATTATGGAAATAACGTTAGTAGGCCAAGCAAATGTCACTGCTTATGTTGCTTCTGATTGCTACGACGAGTCTGTCAGACACGACTCTGAGATGTCGCTCAGCAAAGATGGGCCATTCACCTTCTCAAACACCCTCAACAAATTCACGGCGATAGGTTGCGACACGGAAGCATACATATCGGGCGATTCTGAGAGCAATTTTACAAGCGGATGCATATCCTTCTGTGGGAAAAAGGAGACCGTGATCAATGGCTTATGCACTGGGATTGGGTGTTGCCAGACCTCTATTCCTCCAGGTGCCACGAGTTTCGTTATAGAATTGACAAGCCCCAACAACCAAACTAGTGTGCGGGATTTTAATCCCTGCAGCTATGCCTTTCTAATTGCTGATGATCGGTTTATATTCAACAAAAGGGATCTTTCTGCTGGAAGTCAGTACGAGAGGTACCTAGACAAAGGTAAAGAAGTACCTCTACTGCTTGATTGGGCGATTTGGAACGAGACATGTGAACAGGCAAAAGAGAATCACACTTCTTATGCTTGTAAGGGTTTGAGCACATGCTACAATTCTACCAACGCTCCTGGATACCGATGCAATTGCTCTGAGGGTTATGAAGGGAACCCTTATCTAGAAGGAGGATGTAAAGGTACAGTGACTTCTTTCATCTACTGTCTCTTAAAATTGGAACCATACTAAAAAGATTAGCATATATGACTTCTTTCATCTACTGTCTCTTAAAATTGGAACCATACTAAAAAGATTAGCATATATGACTTCTTTGCTCTATCTTCTCTAAAGCCACCAGTGCAAAACTCGTCACTAGCGTACGTCTTTTTTGCAGTTTACACTAATCAAAACCACTGTTTATTTTTTAAATAAGTCACGCAGTTATTCTCGTGTAAAACCAGATCCATTTAGTATAGAACACATGACGGTTAGAATAATTCTGACCGGCTTAAAATAACCTTCATAACAGAAAGCTCAACACCAAGCAGGCATGGGAGGGTAATTCATCGTGACCTTCACCCTTCCCTTGTCAGTCCCATGTCCACCTTAATTGTTAAAGTTGGCTCGATCGCAAGAAATTTGTGAGGCCACTCATTACCGTCCACCCATTATTTAGTAAGGACCTGAATGTCTCCCTCTTTTGTATGGGCTGTAGCCAAAATTTTGGGTCAGATTCAGCTTCATCACATAAAAAGAAGGATTTTACCCCTTATCAGAGTCATTGGAGGTATCCACTGGACTGGGCCTAGGGACCCCCTTTCTTTTTTTTTTTTGCGGTGATATTTTTTTTCAGTGATATTTTTTTTCTTCTTCCTCCTTCCTCATTCTTTTTCCTCCGAGTCCATTCACCTCAACCAACTAATCCACTACCTACACAACATTTTCCTTTATGATATGGGGGGACTTCAGCAGTAATGGACTTAAATGTAGGTTGGAGCTTGTCACCAAAGGCACCCCTTTCTCATATAAAGAAAAGAATCCTAATCTAACAATATTCTAGCATGATGCTATGACAAAAAATAAACTATTTTGAAAAATTCCCTCAAAAAATTTAGTTGCTTACCTGAGAGAAAGAAATGAACGTTCCAAAATAAAAACCTTTTCAAGAAAAAATTAAAAAGTTTTCACAAAAAATTAAAAAGCTTCTCAAAAAAATATTGAAAGGGTCTTAATTAACATGTTCGAATGAATTACAAGTTCAAATGTTTAAAAATTTACAACGATGGGAAGGTTCTCTTATTATAAGTGCGAAATTAAAATAAAACGAATTATGCATTATTAACTACAAAAATCTAGACAGTCCACAACACAACTAAAAGTGGATATTGTAGTGTTTTATTATTCATGAATCATGAGGATGAGATATAGCATTTCAAATTTGATATATATTCTTTTGACACTCCACTGTAGATTGAATGTTTTCATAGCTTAACACATTCTTTCTGCTCTGCTTTGGTGTTACTATTTAGATGTTGATGAATGCAAAAGACACCCCAATCCCTGCGGAGCGCAGAAATGCAAAAACAATGTGGGGAGTTATTCATGCACGCCCAGGATACGGTTAATTGTGGTCATTCTAGGTTATATTCTCGAAGTTGAGTCAGTCCCTAATTTGTCCTCCTTTCAAATAGGAGGTTTGTTAGGCAATTCAGAGTGAAATAAAAAAGAAATGCAGAAGTGAAAAAATGGAATTTTATTTATAGCCCTATACCTATAGTTTTAATATAAAAAAAGGCGCTGTAGTATTGAAAATTGTACCTCTACCCCTGTTTCTACGACACATTCCAAAGTTGATGAAAACGAATCACCCTGGAAAAACAGAAGCCGGGGAAAAGAAAATTTTGGTTTCACGATTGGGTGAATTACTTTGGTTAGCTTTTAATGGTGATTTAATCCCATAACCTATTTTTCACTTTTTCTTGCAACCTAGGGCGTCTTTGGCTGGACTTTCTAGCTCTTTAACTTTTGAAAAGCCCAGAAAAAAAAAAAAAAAAAAAAACCCTAAAAAACTAGTTTTGATGTTAAGTTAAAATGAAAATGACAAGCCTTAATTGTATTGTCTGAAAGAAATTAACTTTCTAGTGCAACTACAAATTGAATAGATTTTTCAAAAGGAGGGTAAAATTGCCGAACATGTGATAGTTCAGTGGTAGAGGCACCTCACTTACCCAGGGATGTCGACTCCATCTATCCTATGTTAGATTCACATGTACTAATGAACCAACAATCAAATGTGGCAACAAAATGACTTTCCGCAAGTCCTTTTAGATAATTTTTTAGAATTAGATTTAAAATGTAAGAGCCTAAAAAGAACTTCAGATAATTAAGGGTTTACCAAAAGTATACCAGAAACTAGGGGCCTACATGGAAAAACATCATACACCTGTTTAGTTTTTTCTTTTGTTTCTTTTTAAGCGCAACGCAGGTCAAGAATCACATTGGGTAAAATAGCTTCTTCATTAAAAACTTCAGAGAATATCTTCTCTAGATATTCCATGGCAGTTAGGGAAAGATTACCACTGGAAATCACATGCGTCCAAAAAGGCCAGTGGAGGCCTTCTTCTGAGGTTGTTAAATAATATGAGATCCTTTTTGAAAAATAAACCATAAATGATGGAGGGGCTGCAGTGGCATAACAATTTTATAAGCAAGTGATTGATGATTTTAGAACAACAAAGTTCAAAACTCACTCTTAGCTAGTACTCACTCACCCAGTTGAAGCAATATGAAGGCATCAACTGACCAGATCCAAGCGAGCCTTGAAAAAATTAAGTCAAATTCACCTATCACTAAATTAACACCCTTTTTGAGTTACACGGATGAATTGAGTTTTAGAAGGATTAATATGGGGTAAATTGTTCAGATTCTCTTCTTATCTTTGAATATGTCCATGCAGGAACTGTTTCAAGCCTCTTATTTGTATTCATTGTTGGTTCTTGGTTATATTGGGGATTAAAGAAAAGAAAGCTCCTCCAACTTAAAGAGAAGTTCTTCCGACAAAATGGAGGTTTGTTGCTGCAGCAACAAATCACTTCACATAGGGTTGCACTACACCAAAAACGTGTAAAAGGAACGGCAGGTTGGAGCGGTTCTGATCCGTTTGTATTTTGAAACGGTCTCAATCCGTTTGAAAAACAAAAACCGTTTCAACTTGCAATTTGCCCAAGCCCGCTTTTAAATCCTATTCCATAAAAAACATAGAAAACGTTCTGCCCCATTTTCTCCTCCTCACCCTAGTTCCTTCTCACTCCTCCCTCAGAGAGAAAACCCCAAAGTGCCGATCCTCCTTCCACCGGCCCCTGATCCCGCCCCACCAACGGCTCCCTTCGTCTCTCCTCATTCTGCTTTGGCTGTGCTCTTCTCTCATTGATTCAGGTGTCATCTTCTTCACCTCCTCTAAAAACCCTAGCTTTTGGAATCTCATCTCTCTTCCTCTTTCTTTCTTATATATCTTTCTCTTATTGATCTGCTCTCACCCTAATCGGTGAGGTTTCATGATAAATCGTTGATGGTGTGATGACTGAAGATGATCGGGATCTCAGGGTTCTTGTCGGTTGTGTCAGTTTGCGATGGAGATGGACTTCTTGATGTTGCGAGGTTTTTCAGTTTGGGTTTGAGAGGGATTGTTCTTGGGATCTGGACCGCGGGAGGGGAAGGAGGTGAGAGAGCTTCGACGAGGTCGGTTTTGAGGCGGAGAGGCAGAGGCTCGACTCCAAGGCCCGCCAATCAATGGAAGAGGAGATGACCCAGATCGGTAGCAGCAACGAATAGGCTTGGAAATGGAGCATTCGAAAGAGGGTTTGGATTTAATGGAGCCCGAGAACATCGCCCCAAAACCCCCGTCCCGTTCACCACCGAATACCCAATTTTGTTGGGGCTGCTTCTGCTGCCAATATGGTCTCAATCTATCTCTTTCTCATATCTGTTATTTTCCTTTCTAATGTTTTTTTACCCTTCTTCTTACTGTTTCGTGGGTGGTGGGAGATTGTTCTTTTTCTGTTTGCCCAAAGTTTGTCTTTTCCCTTCATTGTTTCTTGCGATTGGTATGTGAATTGCTACTGTCGAGTTGGTGATTTGGACGAGTGAGTTTCTTCTTCTAATTGTTCTGGGACTGATTTTTATTTATTTATTTGTTTATTTTGGGATTGTGAAGTTAGGTGGATTGGAAGCGTTTTGAGCTGCAGAATGCGTGAAGGTTAATCCTGATTCGGCCCAGAAACAAGTTCGATTTTTGACGCTTTCAGGTTTGTTATTTTGTCATTTTTAATTCATGTCTAGCATTGGTTTGATCATTTTCTATGGTTACAGAGTAATTGTGATTGTAGTTGTATGTAGAAGGAAATCCAATTCATGGGTTGTTTGATTTTGTCTTCAATTTGTTGCTGTTATAAAATTTATTATAATGGAATGATTGTAGCCTCTTTTGACTGATTTATGTATGTAGGAAGAGATGGGTTTTGGTTTTTCCGATTATTCAAGTTGGTTGGTGCAATTTTTTTACTTTTTTTGTTTGTTCCTGATTGGGAGTATTTAGATTGGAAATGTAATTTGAATGCCGTTAAAATGGTTTTCTTCCTGTTTGGTGCATTTTTTGCTTAGGAATAGGGTCTTGGTTTGGCTGATAGTTGATATTTTCTATGAAAATGGTTAGATGTAATATGGTTCCCTGCATGTCTGGAGCACTTCTTACTTGGGGATGTCTTTAGTTGGGCTGATAAATGATAATTGATAAAAGATTAAAAATGGTTGAATGTAGTTTATGTTGTTTCGATGTTCTGTCTTGATTTTTGGCATCATGTTGCACACTCTAATCTTGATGTCTTGTTCCATCTTTATGCAGTAACAATCTCCTTTATATTCTGAATCTCTGATAGAGATGAACCCCTTAACCCTATTAACCCTATACCTACCCCTATCTATTTTTTTGTTCTGTTGAATGTTCTCTTAATAGATAGGCCTATCAGCCTTGTTTTGTCTGTAATTTCATTTGGTTTCATCCTTCAATTTGGCTATGTTCTTTGCTTCACTTCCCCTATTCTAGTATCTCCCCATTTTTTTTTTTCTTGTATTAGATGGATAAGTAAAATGTCTTTGATGTTGCAAATTAGATAATATAGTGTCCTTTTCTATTTTTGCAGGGATTCAAAGTGCAATTAGTTGCAACAAGAAGCCATTCGTTTATGGAGGGACTAATGAAATGTTTGAAGATTATGAAATATTGTATGGACTTATGCAATTTATTGATGGCGATGGACACATTTGATTAGGATGTAATTGACTTTTGATGATGGCTTACTTTTGGTACTGTAACATGATATGTTGTTATCAGTAATAAGATTGTAATTTTGGCGCAAAAAGTTTGAAATGAATATTAAAAAAATAAGATGAATTGAGCACAATTGAGCCCAATATTTTTTTTAATATATTTATCCAAATGTTTTTTTAAGTTCAATGATTGTTCTTATAGGTTCTCTTGTGCATTTTTAGCCTTTGTTTTTTTTTTTTTTAATAAGATTTTTAAACATTAGGAACGGTTTATAACCGTTTCTATATTGTCTTTGGAACAGTTGTAAAGAAAAATTGGAACGGTCTTGAACCGTTTCAAAAAATCCCAAACCGTTCCAGATTTTAGATTTTGGAACAGAATTGGGCCGTTCCAAAATATTAAGAACACCCATTTTAGAAACGTTTCAAAACCGTTCCAAAATCTAACAGGAAGAGTTCAAAACCGTTCCAAATTGGGCTTTTTGGTGTAGTGTTGGTGCGACAACAAAAATATTCAGTGCAGAAGAGCTAGGAAGGGCTACAAACAACTATCATGAGACTCGAATTATTGGCCGAGGCGGCTATGGCACTGTATATAAGGGAATTTTACCTGACCACACAATCGTTGCAATCAAGAAGTCTAAAATTGTTGATGAGACCCAGATTGAACAGTTCATAAACGAGGTATTCATCTTGTCCCAAATTATTCACAGAAATGTAGTGAAGCTCTTGGGATGTTGTTTGGAGACACAAGTTCCATTATTGGTGTATGAATTCATCTCTAATGGGACCCTTTCCGATCACATCCATGATGAAGCACATTCATCTTCCCTATCTTTAGAGAACCGTTTAAGAATTGCTTCAGAGACTGCAGGAGCACTTTCTTATTTACACTTTGCCGCATCAATTCCCATATTTCACAGAGACGTGAAGTCTGCCAACATCCTCTTAGACGAAAATCTGACAGCCAAAGTAGCTGATTTTGGAGCATCCAGATTAGTGCCTTTGGATCAAACACAAATTACTACGCTAGTGCAAGGGACCTTAGGGTGCTTGGATCCAGAATACTTTCATACAGGCCAATTAACGGAGAAGAGTGATGTTTATAGCTTTGGGGTTGTTTTGGTAGAGCTTTTGACTGGTGAAAAGCCCATTTGCATGAATAGATCTCAAGAAGAGAGAAGTCTGTCTATGTATTTTGTCACATCGTTGAAAGAACATCGTCTTTTTCAAGTTTTGGAGAATAGGATTGTGGATGAAGGTGGCGTGGATCAATTGGTGGCAATTGCTGAACTTGCCAAGAGATGCTTGAAAGTTAAAGGAGAAGAGAGACCTTCAATGAAGGAAGTGACAATGGAGCTAGAAGGGTTGAGAAGGGCTGTGGAGCATCCTTGGGTCCAACAGAACCTTGAAGAAACACAGACCTTACTCGGTGAAACCTCTGAAGGTTACAATGGGAATGGGGTTGTGATTGGGCAAGATAGTTTGACCAACCACACAATGTCCGCACTAGAGATTGGCCGGTGATGATTTAGCACAACACTTCCCATCATCATTCGACACTACTGCCATTTCCAACATGGAAAGGAAGAAATGGGAAAAAGTGTGAATTGGGTTGAACTCGGCCCATTTTATTTTTTATTTTGATTCAAGTCATTTCCTTAACGTAATGAGTGTACTTCTCCTTCAGCATTTTGAAATTATCATCTAGGAAACTATCTCTGTTGAAATTAATTTCAGTGTATTTTAGTCGAAATGCATGTAACCTTGTTATCTTTAATATCCATCTCCTACTTAATCCAAAGTTGAAATTAATTTCAGTGTATTTTAGTCGAAATGCATGTAACCTTGTTATCTTTAATATCCATTTCCTACTTAATCCAAAGTTGTTATTTTAATTGACATGTAGCCAAAGTAGTGTTACGTCGCATCTCTTGGTTACTTACTGGTAACTCTTTCACTGGGGCATATTTTTCTTGTCGGGGGGTTTAGGAAAATAACCCTTGAGGAGGCTGTACAAAAGGCCAAATAGAATTTTCAAAAAATTTGGAGGACTATGGCCACCCACTGCCGCCCCCCTATTCCTCCCCTGTAGTTGGCCTTTGTAAGTGCATAATTCAGGTTCAAACTCAACCGGTCCTTGACTGTTCATCATATATTTGACATGCAGTCTAGCTACTTGTGCCCACATAGATGCATGCCTATGAGTGTATAGACTTGACCAAAATTAGAAAAAAAAAAAAAAAAGATGTCAAATTATGTACTTTAGTTGTTATCAATCCGAGGTTGGATATAACTTTGTCATAAAATTTTCCTTTTTGATAAAACAAGGTGGGAGTACTTTTTTAATGGTTTGATTTCAATGGAGATATAGTAACAGACCTGCATAAATCCATGACGTACAATTCTATTGGAAGCGTAGGAGGTTTCTTTTTTTTTTTTTTTTTGGATAAATAAGGGTGTCCCATCCCTTTGGAGTTAGAATAATCTCTACGGGCTCAAAGGAAGCCAGATAGATCCCCTATGGCCTCAGTGTGGTGGTACAATTTCGAACCCTCAACCTCCATGTACAAACCGCAGTTCTATGCCAACTGAGCTAACCTTCGGATTTACTGTTCAGCCTTTGGTTGAAGTAACTCAATCCAACGGCTCACATCAAAAGAGCTAAAATAGAGATTAAAAATAGAATAAAGAAATAAAGTAAAAGGGACGAAAAGCAAATAAAGTGAATTTAGCTTTACACATGTTTTTCACACACACAATACATTTACAACAAAAATTATAGAGTATGTATTGAAACCCTATTTTCACCATTTTGATAATATGGTTTTTGATCTTTTATTATATCTAAAAGATTTCAGAAACAATTAAAAAAAATACTAACAAAATTATCATTTTATAAAAGTTATTTAATAATATTATTTTAATAAAAATGAGATCACCACAAACATCTTCAACGACTTAATACCATGTTCAAAATCATATTCTAAAACCACGACTAGGATACTAATTGGACTAACATTTAGTAGGCCAATCAAACTCTCGTGACCTGTGAGTTAGGCGAATAAAACGATTGTGGAATTCGTCAGGCAGAAGGCAGATGTGAGAGTGAAGACGGTTTCTCCACCACGCATTGAGTCAAGCATCCGGCCAATATGTTAATTTGAGTAGATTATGACATTAGTTGACAGGGTACGTTAAACATCAGCGTACATGAGCTACTATGGAAGGGGAATTTCTATAATATCAACGTCATTGCTAGTACATGAGCTAAGCTTGTTCTAGACTAGCTTACGATCTTAACAAAGGGCCATTCCCAGTCAAGCCGAGCCATGCTTGTTGGCATGTGAAGCTGGCTTTTCTTTGGTGACGTTTAGTTTTCGGCCAAGTCAAGCTACAGATATTAGTGTAGTTTTCTCATAATAGCAGCAAAAGTAAGGATACAACATGTGAAGCATTTTGTAAGTTATTTAACGTGCTACAGTTCCAAATCGCATTTTGCTACAGGTCCAAATCGCATTTTAGATCTGACGCCAATTTAAAGATATTATTTGGTGACTTTTTTCATCAATACTTTTAAAATGCCCCAACTACCCTTTATCAAAAGTCGTGACATGGTTCTAACAACCACTACATACCGTGGATCGCCGTCGAGACATTGGTTGTCCTTAATTACCATGAGGACATAGGGGAAATGAGAGGAATGTACAGGAAGTGGAGGAGGGTTTTACTTCAATGAAGGGTAATTCGGCTATTCCAAAAAATTAAAGAAAAAAGTTGCCGGAAAATAGTTTTAAATGGATAGGTGTTCGTAATTGAAAACTTCCTAAACAACTTAGCTATTAATTTAAAAAGTTTTGAAACTTATATCCTTATTTGAAATACGGCAAAAATTAAAAGGCCTTATTTGAAAACTTTCTTGAGCTAAATCTATCTCCTCTAATAAAAGAGAGAAAGATGATGTATTTTTTCACTACACACATAGCCAATCAAATGCAAATTGTGGGGCCCACCCTATATATATTTATTATGTATATGTATTTTATATATGGATAAAGATGGGGACATAATGGGAATTTCCCAACTTCTACTCTTATATATCTATATCTATATCTATATCTAGGGAAGTGCTCCTATGAGAGACACTCTCACCAACTTGGTGAGAGATGGGTGGGGGCCCTCACATTTAAGTTGGGGGTCCTTGCATTTAAGTTGGTGAGAGTGGATATGGAAGTAATGGCCTCCATCCATCTCTTATAAAGTTGGTGAAAGTGTCTCTCATAGGAGCATTTCCCATATATCTATACTCTTATAAAAGAGAGAAAGATGATGTCCTTTTTCACTACACACATAGCCAATAAAATGAAAGTTGTGGGGCCCACTCTTATATCTGTATCTATATCTATATATCTATACTCTATATTTACTACTATTATAAAAGAGGGAAAGTTGCAAACTTTTTTCACTACACCATTGTGGGGCCCACCCCCAAATATTATAATATAATATAATAATATATTATTATGAGAAATTGCAAACTTTTTCACTACACCATTGTGGGGCCACCCCCAAATATTATAATATAATATAATAATATATTATTATATAATAATAATATTAATATAAAATCTATACCCTTATTATAAAAGAGAAGAGATGTGAGCCCCCCCAAAATATTATAATATAATAATATATTCTTATTATATTATAATAATCATATAATATCTATGCCCTTATTATAAAAGAGAAAAAAGTGTCATGCTTTTTCTCTACGCATCTGTGGGCCCCACTTAGTAGTATGATATTATATATATAAAATAAAAGAGAACTACACATATGTGGGCCCCAATAAAAGAGAAGAACTTGTCATGTATTTTCTCTACACATCTGTGGGCCTCACTTAGTATTATAAATAAAATAAAAGAGAACTACACGTCTGTGAGCCCCACTTAGTAGAAGAACTTGTCATGCTTTTTCTCTACATCTAGACATCTATGAGCCCCACTTAGTATTATTATATTATATATATATATATATATATAATACAAGAGAACTATACATCTGTGGGCCCCACTTCGTAGAAGAACTTGTCAAGCTTTTTCTCTACATCTATACATCCGTGGGTCCCACTTAGTATTTTTATATTATACCACTTAGTAAAAAAACTTGTCATGCTTTTTCTCTA
The DNA here is from genome assembly GCA_028538565.1 of Umbellularia californica. Lineage (NCBI taxonomy): Eukaryota > Viridiplantae > Streptophyta > Magnoliopsida > Laurales > Lauraceae > Umbellularia > Umbellularia californica. Next base: position 102,693,088 of record JAPQWN010000001.1, read on the forward strand.
CACAACTGTGGGCCCTACACTACAACAATTTGCACTTTTAGCAACGTTTTTTAGCGACGCTTTTATAAATTTATCGGTAAAGAATACTCTTTACCGACGTATATAATTTCGTCGCTAAAAAGTAGGCTTTTACTGGCGTTTTTCTGTTAAACGTCGCTAAAAGTGTGACTTTTACCAACGTTTTTTTGAAAATGTCAGTAAAGATCAATTTTAGATTTAGCTAGAAAAATAGAAAATGAAAGACTTTTACCAACGAATTAGAAACGTCGGTAAAACCCAAAATTAGAATTTTAGAATTAGCTTATTTCCGAGGAAAAGTGGAAAATGAGAGACTTTTACCGACGAATTAGAAACATGGTAAAACCCTACTTTTACCGACGTTTTCTAGAAAATGTCGTTAAAAGATTAATTTTACAATTACTTAGAGAATGAGAGACTTTTACTGACGAATTAGAAACGTTGGTAAAACCCAACTTTTACCGACGTTTTCTAAAATACGTCGGTAAAAGATAAAATTTTCAATTAGTTATTTTCTAGGAAAATTAGAGAATGAGTGACTTTTACCGACGGTTTTGGAAAACGTCGGTAAAGCCCTTAAAATTTTCCCACTACTCGTTTTCACCCTCCCGCCACCAACATCCCTCTTTTCTCCTCTGTCCCTCTCTCTCTCCCTCTTTTCTCCTCTGTTCCTCTCTCTGCTCTCTCTCTCTCTCTCCCTCTTTTCTCCTCTGTCCCTCTCTCTCTGCTCTCTCTCTCTCTCCCTCTTTTCTCCTCTCTCTCTCTCTCTCTCTCTCTCTCTCTCTCTCTCTCTCTCTGCGCTCTCTCTTGCTCGATTTGTCGGTCTCTCTCTCCTCTCTTTCGCTCACTCGGTCTCTCTGTTCTCTCTCTCTAAAAAAACTCCTTCCCTTCCAAAGTTCGTATCTCCCGTTTCCTGTTATTTATAATTACACCCCTCTTACCCTCCTCCTCTCTCCTCTGCAATGCTCCTTCCATCTCATTTCCAAACCCTAGATTCCAAAGCCCTACCTTCCTCCTCATCATTTCCTACAATCTCTCCAATCTCGTCTTCACCTCTCACCAACATTCAGACCCTGTGTTCTTCACCCAATCCTTCAAACCCAGCACTCTACTCGCCGATTCTTCGCTGCGCGAGTGTCCGAAGGAATCCATTACGTTCGAGGAGTTGGAGTTCGGTCTCTTCGACGAGCATGGGGAGTGTTCAACTAGGGTTTGACGAAGACATCGATCGGTTCGCCCAAGTAGGGAATAAGGCCGCGGATTATGCTGGGGAAGTGATTCGGAAGTATTTCCGGAAGAGTTTCGAAATTCATGATAAAGAGGATCTGAGTAAGTGGTTGGGTTTTGGAGAATCTGTTGTTGTTTGGATTTGAGATCTTTTGAATGCGAAGCAAACAAGTTCGAAAGTAGCAATTTTTACCCCCATTTTCGCTCTCATCCAAGTAGACCCAAGCTTGGGATTTTATTTTTATGGTTCTCCCAAGCCTACATGTCGATGATCACATTAGATGAATAATGCCCAAAAAATTTGCAGTGTTGAAGTTTGTTATTTCATCAATTTGTTTCCATTATCGGTACTGATTTACTGTTGATGAATGTTTTTTCCCCCAAAAAATCTTCTAGGTCCAGTGACAGTTGCTGATCGAGCTGCGGAAGAATCAATGGTTTCAATCATATTAGAGAATTTCCCTTCTCATGCAATGTAAGTGGTTTTTCATTGGACAAAATATAGATAGTTTATGCACTGTGTGCATGGCGTTGTGTGAGCATGTACATGTCAAATTTGTCAATGAACCTTAGAAATTACGTTAGATTTACTGAAATTCTAGAGAATCGTGTTGACTACGTTTGGGTTTTGGATCCAATTGATGGAACAAAGAGTTTTATTACAGGTTTTATAGTATTTTATTTTGTTTTCCTCAATTATTTCTTCAATTTCTTTTATAGTTATACTGCTGCCATTTAAGATTCACATGATCTGTTGACTTGTAGGCAAACCTGTTTTTGGCACTCTTATTGCACTTCTACATAAAGGGATTCTGGTAAGATTTTGCAGTACTGTGATGTGGTTATATGTACATAAAGGGATGCGTCTTTTTGCATGATTTCAACATGACCTAGCCTTACTGGATACATGAATTTCTTCAAGTGACACATTTGACTTATATCAGTTAAGTTTATTATGAATATGGATTGAGTGCATTTCGCCCACTACGGCAAAACACCCAAAAAACCACAGTCATAGACTGTCCTTTTTTGTGTCTCGATTTGGAGTGTAGCTTTTGGAAAACGACAGTCCTCATGTGTCGTTTTTTAATTGAAAAAACCACAGCCCAGTACTGTGGAAAATTTAGTTTCTAATACGACATTCATAGTCTGTCTTTTTCTTAACTGAACTTGTGTTTGTTTGAGATAAAAAAAACGACAGTCAACGGCTGTGGTTTTTTCTAATTTTCCTAAAAAAATAAAATATTTCAAATATTAAACCTATTTAGTATCAATAACAATCCATTTAAGCAATTCAAACAACCATATCCATCAACCATCTAAAACTCAAACATCCACATATTAGCCATCCAAACAATACCCAAATAACAATATTATTTCATTCATCAAAAGCACATGCAGCCATATAATATCCAAGTATCTACCAAAACAATAGGCCAACAAAATCCAACATCCAATATATACTCAAACTTATACCCTCAAAACATTTACCTAAAAGTAAGAATAGAAAACTAATAAAGTATGGTCCTAATTATAGGCCAATCAAGCACATCTCCTAGTATGACATCTCCTAACTTCCGTTCCCCGTCGAACAAGTCAACATTCCTATCAACAATCTCATCTAATACAATCCTCTAGAAACCTGCCTCCGGTAACTCCGTACCCTGTAGTCTTCCATAGCTTACATACATCTACTACAGTGGAACCAATCTCAGCAGATAGACATTGGTACTTATAAAACGTGTTCAATCACTGCATCAAATTATTGGAAATATTTTGCAATATAGTTCTTTATAAGTGGAAGCCAGTTTATGCCACCGCATTGCAGATGATTGAAACCTGAAAACTTGGCCCAATCAGTGCATATAAATGTAGAGAAAACATCACAAATACAGACTCTGTCATCACTTTTTAATATATATATTGTAAAAAAACATGAATTTCATCAAATGTCTACATAACTCAACAACACATGATAGAGAGATGGAACCCACTATTATATCAGATGATGATGGATCAACCAAGGGAAATACTTCAAAGTTAAAGTTGTAATCAGAGTACTGCAGGAACCGCAACTATATAGTTAAACAACAAAGAAAAATCTAAAAACTCAACAGTACATTAGAACTTGAATAAATGGACTACCAATTCCACAAGCTTGGAAAATAGAGAAAAAATAGCATTTAACTTTAGAGTTTAGGAAAATAAAAAATATAAAGATCCTCATTTAAGGAACGGGTGCTTCTCTATCTACAATCCGACTTTATAGATATGCACAAGTACAATACTGGTCGTGCTGTCGCAGGCACCCAAAAATAATAAAACCTTTGCTCCTAAAAATATATGTAGTAGTGCAAGTAAGGATCGTTCCCACGGAGAGTGTTTAACCAAATTTTATGATATGTGATCAAAGATGGGGGTTTTGTCTATGCTAAAAGAAAAAAATAAATAAAAGAAAATAAAAAGCAATAAAGTAACGAATTCAATCAAATGAGCAAACATTGGTCAAAGTTAACATCCACCATCGGAAATTCAGAACTGATTATTGATGCAAAAATAAATCAATTAACACTTTGAATATTCATCGTTGAAATTAAATTCCTACCTCCTTAATTAGTTAATTAGAAAACACGCGCTCTAATTAACCCTAATTACTAAACAACCTAAGACAAGCGCTATAGATTTAATTTAGTAACAGCATTAAAATTAGAGAGATCGATGAACCCAAATAACACAAGCACACGCGGTTGCATTTAATTTAGCCAAGTGTTCTTCCTAATATTTAATAATCACTGACGCAGTAAATTATCAAAAATCAGTTGCTTCACAAATTAGAGGGATCAAACAATTATGGATTTGATTTCTAATTCAGCAGTAGATTGCAACGAAAAATAAACTAGTAGGCCTCCTAGTAATTAAACGAAACAATCATGATAACAAATTAAGCACAGAAGAACAACCCATATTCAAAGCATAAATTGAATAATGAAAATAAATTAGATCTCACATATTTATTCCGAGGCTTCAGTCTCCTTTGACCAATGACAGAAAATTAGCCATGCAGGGCCATAAAAAGGCTTGCACAATTAATAAAAGAAAAGAAGAAGAATAATGAAGAAAGAGAGAGAGAGAGACTTCGTCAGAGAGGAGAGGGTGGTCTCTACGTTGGATATGGGATGGGTTATTTATAGTGGAGAGTTAGGTTAGAGAGAGGAGAGAAGTTAGGTGATGTGGATGTATGAGAAAATAAAGAAAGAGAGATGGTTGGTTTAGATGAGGAAAGATGGAAAGAATCTTTGGAGAGATATTAGGGGGAAAGTGCAGCCGTGAGATGGGAGAGATTTTGAAGTGGTGTGGGATTGGAGATGGAAAATAATAATAATAAATTGATTAGATTTTAACTTAGTCAAAATCTTCTCCTTGACCATATCTTCTCACTCGGGCTTCTGTTGGACTTGACCCAAGAATTAAAGTTGCATCATTTTTCGTTCCGCACAATATAAGCCCAATATTGGATATATTTCGACGAACTCTGATTTCTTCAAATTTACCATAATGCTCTTCTGCTTGATTTTTCATCCATTTAGCATCAGGTACGAGCAGTAACTTCAAGCCCGAATTCGACCTTGATGCAGCCAGTATTTCTCAAAACTCAAAACATAAAAGTTGTAGATCTTTTTCTTGGCGTTCCATAGCATCTTGAATCATTGCAATTGGAGCTCGGATGAGAGAGTTATGCCTAGATTACGAAGCGCTGTCCAAACTGTCTAGAATCGCCCAATTAGCTTCGTTTTGCACTTAATGCCTCCATTTGCATCCTAAATCAAAATATAAGAATAATGAGTGCAATTGGACATCAAATAGATACAAAAGGACTAAATATTAATGGAGAAAAATATAACGTTTTTCATTCGAACAATAAAAATGCCAACAATGGAACTCACCAATCGAGGATGAAAACCTGCTCCATTCCAGACACCCCCACACTTAATTCTTGCACACCCAAACATATCATCACCATGCTCCACCAGCTCTACGGCTTGGGTAAAGATATTACTTTTTCAGTATCAAAGTTTGTAACATGGGTTTACAATAAACGAAAATATAAAGCCCAAAGGGGTTTAACAAAGGAAAAATTTTATGCAAGGTAGGCTATCTGTCTTATGTAGCTTATAACAAAGATGGCCTTAATCATGTTCATGTTTGCATGCGTTTATGTGACCTCGAATAGAATCAAGACAAGTTCTAGAGAAACAAATACATGGAATAATATCTCTCATGAAAGAAAATAGTGAGACTGATATGGATGTGTCAGTCTAAAGGCTCAAAATCTTACCGGCTTTTTGTCTACCAAATTTAGTCATTACCATCCTCAAGGGAACTAATTAATCATAAATTGAGAAGATTAGGTTATGAATTTTTCAAGCTTAATTAAATCTTGCTCATGTTATGAAAAAAATTTTTTTTTTTTTCAAAAACTTTTTTTTTTTTTTCGAATAGACCAAATTAAAATGCAACCTAAATTTCTTCCCTAGCATTTAACTTTACAGTTTAGGAAAATCAAGAATATAAAGATCCTCATTTAAGGAACGGGTGCTTCTCTATCTACAATCCAACTTTATAGATATGCACAAGTACAATACCTTGCAGAAGTCAATGTTGATACATGGTATGAAACATATGTGCAATTATAAAACCCGATGGACATGCACAGATACAAACCGTATGGAAGTTAATGTTGCTACATGGTATGAAACATATATGAAATTAAAAAAAAAAATAGAAAAGAGAGAGAGAAAGAAAAGATAGGTAGCATGGAAGTCCCATGCACAAATTAAAGTTGGGGTTCAAGTATGTATATTGAAATACAGTGGTCAGACTTAGAAATATGTAAACAGTTTATGCATGGGTAAGAAATCATGGAGCTATAGGATTAAAGATAACCTTAACAAAAGATCACGAGTGCAATATCTTTGTATGTAATCGTTCTTCCTTTAACAAAGGCACTTTGGAAGGGGTTTATAATTTCCCCAAGAATTTCTCTAAGCCGATTAGGTAGGACTTTGGTGATTATCTTATAAATCACATTACTTAAACTTATAGGCCTAAAATAATTAGTATTTTGGTGATCATTTTTCTTAAGGATAAGTGAAGAGATATCTTGACCAATAAATTCCAACATGTATTGGTAAAACTCACCCGGTATCCATCAGGTTCCTGAAGTTTAAGCGATTTAATTTGAAAGATGACTTCCTTGATTTTGGGATAGGAGGGAATATATATTAATTTATTATGAATAGCACATGACTAATAATGTGATCCGCACATTTATTATAATTATTAAAGCAAAGGGGGAGGTGGGCTATGAAGGGTGCCTCCTCATCCCTAAAAGTCTCTCTGGGCTGTGAAGGGTACCACATCATTCCTGAAAAGTCTCTCTTTTCAAAGAGGGCTGCTCTTTCTCTCCTAAACCTCTCTCATAAGAGATTTTTATTAACGTTTGAATTTGAATCATATTTCTTATCATTATCCAAATTATAAGCAAATCTTTACAGTTTGTTTGTTTTCTTTTTCCTTAGATCTTCAATCATCAATGGATCCCATGTTAAATATATTTTGTGGGCCCTACCGATGATTGAAATCTAAATTGTTAGCTCATTTACTCTCCTTTCAGTTTTTTTCCCTAAATGGATGGATCCAGTAGTGGGAACCAGTTCATATTAAATATATTTCAAGATTGGACTCTAGTATTTGATGAAATCCCAATGGCCTTCTCTTAACCCCTTTTTTCTAAGAATGGGCCCCACTGATGGAGGGAGGCAAGCCTATTGGCTATTGTCTGGTTTCTTAATGGATGCAAATCAATTAGTGGGCCCCGCACATGTAACTTATTCCTACAGTGGGACCCACTCATTGATTATGCATAGATTTTAGTTTTCTAGGTCGATATCAATTATGGATTATTCTTTCTCTCAACACCATCTATCTTTCATCCTCTCAAGATTGTCATCTTTTTATTTTAATATTTGGGGCCCACCTTTCAACAATTCACACTGATAAAATTTTCGTTAAAAATATCATTTTCTTTTAGTTTTCAAATAGAGCTCTACTCTATTCAGAGATTGTCACACGTGAACGAAAACCAAACCCAACCTTCTAGTAGACCACCTCATAGATGGTCTTGTGATAAAAATGTCACGTCCCCCGAACCCGATTAGAGAATAAACCAGATCCAGGGAGTGAAATTTTGGGCAAATTAAAAATTTTGCCCTTTTTGGCCCGATGATCGTAAGTCCGCTGTGAGGATAATGTATTTGAATCTCAAATCAAAAAACAATAACGGAATTTATACATTGATATTAACAATGAATAATGAATCTCAATTAAATTTGAAAGTTGCAAGATGAATAATTAAACCTAAACAGAAGTTAAATTAATTACAACGAACATCCCAAAAACTAAGATCATTAAATCAAATGAAAGCAATAAAGGAAGGTTCAACAATGATAACAATGAAATAAATAAAATCTAATGTTTATCCCCAAAGTGAGTCTCTCATGTACCTGGTAGAGATGACGCTACTCTACGTCATCGGCACTCCACTCTCATGCCTCCTCTGCTGGTTGGAGATCCTCTGGGATCTCCTCACCGGCCTACTCCTCATAGTAGTACTCACCTGAGGAGTCTGCACACCAAGGAACAGAGTCAACGACATGTTGAGCAATAGATAAGCAAGATATAATTAAAACATAACATGCATTAAGTGTAAGAGTAATAACATGACATAATCAAGTGAATACAAGGAACAAAACTAGGCATAAAGCATGAGTAAATAACCAACATAATCAATATCAGGAATCCTAGTAATACTAACAATCACCACTATCAATGTAATGCAATGCACAAGACGGAGACTCCGTGGATATCCAAGCCACCTCACGGGGTACCAGTAACAATCATATCCAGACTACTGATACCAAAGTCCGGCTCCAGGGGGATCTGAGCTCCCGATCCTGGGAATAGTAGCACGGTCCAAGCCCGCTCCCAACTATTCAACGTCACGGACGCCGTCCAAAGCCGACTGCCCACCCCGATGTCCGAGTAACCGGCCCATCAATAAAACCCCAAACTGCAGCTGGCCATGATATGCAAATAATAATAAAGTGGTGCTGACACACAGGGAAAACAGACAAGCAAGTCTGACTAGCTCAACAAACAAAACATGTTCTTAGGGATTATTTCATTTAAAACAATACAAAAAAAACCAACCACACGATAATCCCTTACAGGCTAGCCAGTCATGTTTATCAATACACGATACACGGTTCCTAAGGTACACTCTAAGTCAGGTCATTGTCCTAATTCTACAAGAGTTTATGTTTCATAATTAATTAGGTGTTTTATGTCAAGAGAGTGTACAAGGAACGAAATCAACGGATACGATTAACAAGTCAATGAGAGATTACAATCCAATCCTAGGCAAGTATTGTCATCCATGTACCATATTTGTTTTAACGGAGTGCGTGGGGAATTTGAATCAACAATGTTTATAAAGAATTCCTGGGTGCACAATCATGTTAAACATTGATTGATTCAACTCCATACGCATTCGGTTAAACCATACATAATACACAAATACATAGATAACCCATCGAAGCACACCAAGCCACGTGCTACGATTTTAATACCCCGTTAATGGTCACGTGAGAGACTAGATTCATGGTTTCTAATATTTAAAGCCCAAACCTAAGTTATTAGTCTCATTTACAATAAAGCATGAGCTGAAATGGTAATATAAATATTTACATTACTTCCCGACCTCCGATCGTGATGAAACTAGAACCATTGGATTCTACATCTCGAGAGCTTTCGAACTTTATATTAAATGTAGAATTCCAACGGACAGATTAAAAGATATGGCCCTTAGAAATCTGCCATTTTCACAAGTATATAAATATATATTTTTAAAAAAAAAACTGTATCTGCGCCGAACTGTACCCGCGGCGGACTGACGTTCAGAATGTCTCAACGTTCTGAACTCAACTGAAAGTTCAGAACGTTCTGACTTCTTAACGTTCAACATGCACATGTTTTATTATTATATATATTTTTTTATAATAATGCTGCATCAGCGCCTGTCGTTCATGAGGTCTGAAATGAACGTTTTGTTCAACGGAGTATATTATTATTATTATTTATTTTATTTTAATTACTTTCTTTTCACACAAATCTTTTTTTATCTACTCCAAATTTTTCCAAAAGTTTACCTGCACAACATTGAGCCACCATGCTCCCCCAATAATTCATTCCATCCATCATTGCATCCACAAACATCAATTAACATCAAATTAAATGATAAATTACAATTTAATTAAATATTATCCAAAACTATTTTAGCATATTAATCCCAAATTAACAACAGGAATAGGCTTGGAATTAGGGAAATCTAACAGGAAAACACATCCAATCAATGAAAAACATACACACATGCTTAATTATAAATTGTAGATCTACTTACCTCAACCAAAAAGAAGATTGGAATCGGGGAATTCGAGGAGAAGCTCTCTGTATCACAAAACCCACAAATCTAACCCGACCAAACGCAACCTAACACGCAAAGTAAAAGAAAAGAAAGGAAAAGATCAAGATCTAACCTAAATCTAAACAAAAGAGAATTGATTGAAAAGATGAAAGTGAGGGAAATCTTATCAAACTGATGTCAATGAAAAGACGAGATCGCGAGGAAGAAGAAGAGCGGCTCGGATCACGGAAGTGATATCTCAGGGAAGGAGTTCTGGAGCCTTGGAAAAATGAGGAAGAAGAAGATGGTTGCGGTAGAGAAAACGTTCGTTGCAGAGAATGAAAAGAGATTAGGGTTAATCTCTTGATTACGAAGAAAGGAGGAGCAAAAGACAAGTTTACCCTTTAAGTGAGTCCGGTGAAAGAATGAATTATTTGAAGGGTTTCTGGTCGTCGGATCGCAACGAGCCAGAAGACAAAAATGATCAGCGCGACGAGACATTTCCAACGAACTAAAAATCACGGCGATAGGAATTTTTCGGAAAAACCCTCAATTTTCCCTAAATTCCAAACTACCCCCCTATTAGGGTCAAACGAACTCAGAATCGCACGAAACTCCGTAGGCACTATTCTAACGCTAAAAGAAACTCGCTCACCATCTAAACCCACCTAAATATCTAAAAAAACAATAATATTAATAATATCAAAATAAATGGGTCAACGGACCGGTTATTGGACCCAACTGACCCAATAAGGTCGCGGACCTTACATCTCTCACCTCTAAAAAGAACATTTGGTCCCCTAAATGCCTAAACATACCTCATTAGGAAAGAGATAAGGATACGCCTTCTGCATCTGGTCTTTGAGCTCCCAGGTAGCTTCTTCCGGTGTCTGATGCTCCCATTGTACTTTAACCCACTGAATGGTCTTGGTACGAAGTGCTACTTCCTTGGTGTCAATGATCTGTGCCGGACGCTCTACATAGGTCGCATCTGCCTGTAACTGAAGTGGCTCTGGAACATATTTCCGAAGCATTGAGACATAGAAAACGTCGTGCACACCAGCTAACTCAGGCGGTAGCATGAGACGATAGGCCACGTCTCCAATCCTGCTCTTAATCTCAAATGGTCCCACAAACCTCTTCACAAGCTTCCCTTTTTGTCCGAATCTGACAACTCCTCTCATCGGTGACACCTTCAGAAACACCTTATCCCCCACTTGGAATTCTAGAGGTCTCCGCCTCTTGTCTGCATAGCTCTTCTAACGATCGTGAGACTCTTTCATTCTCATCTGAACAATTCTGACTTTCTCACTGGAGTCAGCAATCTCGGAGGGTCCATGGAAACTCCGAACTCCTACTTCCTCCCAACAAGCTGGAGTCCTGCATCTCCGCCCGTACAATGCCTCAAATGGTGCCATACCAATACCTGAATGATAGCTATTATTGTAGGCAAACTCACATAGAGGCAAGCTTTCATCCCAACTCTCCTTGAAATCCAAAACACATGCTCGGAGAAGATCTTCCAATGTCTGGATGGTACGCTCAGACTGTCCATCTGTCTGAGGATGATAAGTTGTACTGAACTTCAACTGAGTACCCATAGATGATTGGAAAGTAGACCAAAACCGAGAGACAAACTTAGGGTCTCGATCGGATACTATTGACTTAGGCACTCCATGTAACTTGACTATATTGTCCCTGTACAACACAGTCATCTTGTTCATAAACTGACCGGTCTTGAATGGCAGAAAATGTGCTGACTTAGTCAATCTATCCACAATCACCCAAATAGCATCATTGCCCTTCTTGGTGTTTGGCAACCCTGACACAAACTCCATAGTGATGTGCTCCAAATTCCACTTCAGAATATCCAACGGGTGAAGCAAACCAGGAGGCTTCTTGTGTTCTGCCTTAATCTGCTGACAAGTCATATACTTAGCGACAAATTCTGCAATCTCTTTCTTCATTTTCACCCACCAATAGTGGTTCTTCAAATTCTGATACATTTTGGTGCTCCCCGGGTGAACTGAATATCTGGTGTGGTGTGCATCCGTCATCAGCTCTAACTTGATGTCTTGCACATCTGGCACACACAACCCGTCCTTACAATACAGAATTCCTTCAATCAATCTGAATTCTGAATGATCATCAATGTGGTCAATAATTCTCTACAACTCATGATCATCCTTCTAAGCTTCCTTGATCCTGTTAATTATTTCTGGCTCCCAAACTCCCAAAGTAGCAACCAATACTTTCTCCTTGACTGACCATACTTCCACATCCATATCTCTGAACTGCTCTATCCATCTCCATTCAGGCATTACACATCCACTGAATGCTGCCTTTCTACAAAAAGCATCTGCTACCACATTCACTTTACCAGGATGGTACTTGATCGGGAAATCATAATCCTTTATATACTCCATCCACCTCCGCTGCCTGTTATTCAAATCACCCTGTGTAAACAGGTATTGCAGACTCTTGTGATCTGTGTGCACCTCAAATCTCTCTCTATACAGATAATGCTTCCACAATTTCAATGCAAACACCACTGCTGCCAGTTTTAAGTCATGTGTGGCATACTTCTTTTCATGATCCTTTAATTGCCTTGACCCATGGGCTATCACTTTATCATTCTGCATAAGAACACAACCCAATCCAATCCCTGACGCATCTGTGTAAACCACAAATCCTCCACTACCAGAGGGTATGGCAAGTATGGGTGCTGAAGTCAATCGAGTCTTCAATTCTTGGAAACTCTTCTCACACTCTGCTGTCCACACAAACGAAACATCCTTCCTTGTTAACTTAGTGAGTAGAGATGCTATGGTTGAAAATCCTTTCACAAACCTTCTGTAGTAGCCCGCAAGTCCCAGAAAACTGCGAATCTCCGTTACATTTCGTAGACTACCCCAATTAACAACCACTGCTACCTTCTTAGGGTCCACTGTCAATCTATCCTTAGGGATAATGTGACCCAAAAATGCCACTTGCTCCAACCAAAATTCACATTTGCTCAACTTAGCATATAATTGGTTATCCTTCAAAAGCTGTAAAGATGTTCTCAAGTGATGCGCATGCTCCTCTTTAGTCTTTGAATATACCAACACATCATCTATGAAGACGACCACAAACTGATCTAAGAAAGGAGAAAACACCTTATTCATCAGTGACATAAAAACAGATGGTGCGTTCGTCAATCCAAAAGGCATCACAAGAAATTCAAAATGGCCATATCTCGTCCAGAATGCAATTTTAGGAACATCCTCCTTCATGACTCGCAGCTGATGATAACCGGAATGCAGATCTATCTTCGAAAAGAATTGGGCTCCCCGCAACTGATCAAACAACTCATCAATCCTCGGTAACGGATACTTGTTCTTAACGGTCACCTGATTCAGCTGTCGGTAATCTATACACATCCTCATGGTCCCATCCTTCTTCTTCACAAATATCACCGGAGCTCCCCACGGTGAAACACTGGGTTTGATGAATCCCTTATCCAATAGATCTTCTATCCGAGTCTTCAACTCCTTCAATTCTGCTGAAGCCATCCTATACAAGGCCTTCGAAATAGGTGCTGTACCCGATTGCAATTCTATCGTAAAATCCAACTCACGAACAGGTGGCAAACTAGGGATCTCCTCCGGAAATAAATCCGGGAATTCTCGCACCACAGGAATCTCATCAACAGTCATAGACTCCTTGTCTTCCGTGATAAACGCGATAAAGCCTTCACAACCACTCCTTATCAACCGTCCTGCCTTCAACACAGAAATCAACCGAGTGGGTGTAGACTTCTTGACTCCAACAAACTCGACACTACAATCTGCATTCTGTAACCTCATGGTCTTGTTAAAACAATCTAACACCGCTCGGTTCGCTGCTAACCAATCCATTCCAAGAATCACGTCAAATTCTGACATCGGTAAGATGATCAAACTGACAGTCAACACAACTTCTCCAATCGGAATACTACATCTAGGGTAGACAACATTACAAGGTACATGTCTACCTACAGGGGTAGCTACTATCAAATCATAGGGTAATATCTCCTTATCCTCCCCCAAACGAGGTGCAAAAGATGGTGCAACAAATGAGTGTGTAGATCCAGGATCAAATAGAACTTTAGCATCAAATCCACAAACTGAAAGTGTACCTTCTATAACATTGCCCGCAGCCTCTGCCTCCTCATGCGTCAGTGCATAAGCTCTCCCTGCCTGCTGAGGACGCTGCTGCTAATACTGCTGCTGTGGCCTAGGACCACGAGCATGAAGTCTGGGTGGTGCTGGGGGCCTTTGCTGGAACCTCTGCTGTGGTACTGGAGGTCGCTCCTGCGGTGGCTGCGGTGGTCTAACAATCATCTGGTGTTGCTGGGGCCTGGCCTGTGCAGGAGGCACCTGTCTCAATGGTTGCGCTGGATGTGGTGGTCTAGGCGCCGGAGCTGGAAGTGCAGGTGGTGCTACTCCTATCTTCTTAGGGCAATTGCGGACCTTATGCCCTGGGTCCCCACAATGAAAACATGATCCAGTCTGCTTCCTACAATCACGAACGTGATGACTACCCCCACAAAAAGTGCAAGAGATTCGCTGAGGTAACGGCGAAGCACTGGTTCAACCCTTAGTCTCTTCGGTGCAGGTTGCTGGTAGTACTGGGATGAAGAACCATGTGCCTTGGGTTGAGGTATCAACGCCAAGATCCTCTGCTGCTCCAAAGCATTCACATCTTTTAGAGACTCCTCTGCCCAATAAGCTTCCTTGACCACGTCGTCAGAGTCGGTCAGCTTGCTACGCTGAACCTGTAGCTTGATGTTTGCTCGCAACCCCTTAATGAACCTCCGAATCCTCTCCGACTCGGGCTTAATCAGATTCTCTGCAAACCTGGATAGATGGGTGAAGGAGATCTCATAATCTTGTATTGTCATGTCACCCTTAACTAATCTCTCAAACTCCTCCATCTTCTGATCCCTATAGTGCTCGGGATGAACTTCTTCTGGAACTGCTCTGTGAAGGTCTTCCAGGCTACATCCTCAGCGATTGCCTCATAAGGGTGCTTCACTGTCTTCCACCACCTCTCTGCTGCCCCACGGAATATGTGGGTCGCTAGCTGCACCTGCTGAACCCCCGTGCACTGAAGCACCTCAAAAATCTTCTCCATCTGAACAACCCACTCATCAGCATCAGCGGGGTCCTCTATGCCATGAAACTCTGGGGGAAACCTCTTCCTGAACTTCTCAACTAGATCGTTGAGGTCATACTCTTTGGCCTGTGGCTGCCCCACCTTCTGCATTACCTCAAGCATCTGGGTTTGGAATGTAGCTTGACTCTCATTCTGCTGGGTGCTCTGTTCAGCCAAGTCTTTCTGAGTCTAAATGAATGCCGCCATGAATTGGTGGAATTGATTCTCAGAGCCATCCTGAGAAGTGCTGCCTTCAGGTTGCGACCCATTGTTGGATCGGGTTATTCTACCAGCCATAGTCCTGTAAAATAGTCAAAGTTAGTTCTAATACACCTCAAGCTAACAACACAATGCTAAGAAAGGACTACCCAGCTAACCTATTAACTAACGAAATCCTCACACGCGTCCTATGGTTTCTACAATTTTTACCCTGAGAAACCATCCATTGCTCTGATACCATTCTTCTAACGCTAAAAAAAACTCGCTTACCATCTAAACCCACCTAAATATCTAACAAAATAATAATATTAATAATATCAAAATAAATGGGTCAACGGGCCGGTTATTGGGCCCAACTGACCCAGTAAGGTCGCGGACCTTACATCATTTTCCCTAAATTCCAAACTACCCCTATTAGGGTCAAACGAACTCAGAATCGCACGAAACTCCGTAGGCACTATTCTAACGCTAAAAGTAACTCGTTCACCATCTAAACACACCAAAATATCTAACAAAGCAATAATATTAATAATATCAAAATAAATGGATCAACGGGCCGGTTATTGGGCCCAACTGACCTAGTAAGGTCACGGCCCTTACAAAAAATGTTTTGAGGTTGGAGGGTTTTTTTTTTTAATTGAATCTTATAGGCATCATTTGACCCTAGGTCTGCCCCACCATAATTACACTTTTGTGGGCCCACATGGACCCATAATTAAGAGTTATATACATTGATCCAAGGTGTGCCTATTATTACTAGGATCAAATAATACTAGCCTGTGGTTTTAAAGTCTCATAATTTATGGCTTTCAAAGTTAAGATGTTTATATATATATTTTTTAAATCTAGAGCTAAAAAATAGTTTGATTGATTCTAAAATAGCATTGGTGCTACTTCAAAGGGGTAGAGAAGAAATTTATGCGAAGGAATTGAAATGACCATTGGCCTATGTGAAGATAACACTTGTGTTTATGATTGAAGATGTGTTGACTGTTTATATATAAATATGTATTAATATATTCTTATATGTATATAATTTAATCTTGATATCTCATAAATTAAAAATGTAATATCTTACTTTTTGCCCCGGGCTAAGCACGGGGCGTTGTTGCTAGTTTATATATATTAAAGCAAAGGGGGAGGTGGGCTGTGGGGGGTGCCACGTCAGCATTGTAGGAGTTCTCCTTTTAAATAAATATACATAAAAAACTTAGAGTGAATTAAGGAGCCATGTCATCACCTTCCACTATTTTTTTTCCAAAGTATCTATCTATATCTTCTATCTCCTAAAGTTTTTCAATCAATATCCCCTAAAATTAAGGTTAACCTTGCAAAAATAACACAAAAGACCATTCTAAGGGGGCCCACTATGTAGATCTTATGATACAAAACTATCAATCTCTTTCACTTATGTGTTACCCCACAAAAATTTTAGGGAATTTAATAAATCTAACCCATGCACCATCTTAGTAGAACCATCTCATAGAATTTATCAACCTAACTCAAATGTTAAATGGACTTGAGCCTTTGTTCAATTGAGGCCTTCAAAGAGTTGTCATATATTTCTAGTACTTTTTTATCGTGTGGTATGAGCTGGGATGATCCTATGTGCACCCGGACTCAAACCTTAGTCTGACCCCGGCCTTTAAGGAGCAGTCTCAACCCACCCATATTTTGTGAGCAGGTAGGCTAGAACTTAGTACCTAGGACCTGATACACACCAGAACTTAGGCCGTTCAATTCTATTGATAGTAGAAATGGGCCAGTTCGGAAACCGGCCCATTGAAATTCATACAACAGGCCGATAATTTAATGGACATCTAAATTATAAAACTTATTACACATGCTTGCAATGAGGTTAGTTGTGATGCTTCAACTTTCATGTAAAATCCAGAGCCTCAACATTGATGAAAGAAATTAAATTGCTCTCTCTATCGTTATCCTACACCAGGTATAGATCCCATGCGAGTGACCTTTTTTCCTTGAAACTGTATATATATATATATTAAATAAATATAGGACATTGATGTAGAATAAAATGATTCTACACGGCTCTCTCTCTTAAGTGTTTGGTTGGATGTGGATTTGATTTGTAGGTTCAGGCATGTGTGTTCTAATGAAAAGTAGGCTCAAAACGAGTGGGTAGTGTTTTGAGGCATTGGTGTGGGACTCACACTCCAAATGATGTACCTAACAGACTGAGCCCCAGCCGGGTATTGATAGGAAAATGGACGCATTTTTTTTTCTTTTCTCATTTTTTTTTCATTCTTTGAATGGTATCATTTTTTATTTTTGCTTCCATCAAGAGTTTTCTCTTTTTTAGTAGGAACTTTCAACCCATGCATTTTTTCAATTTACACAGATTCTCTCGGCCTGGGTTCGATCGCAAGAAATTTGTGAGGCTACTCATTGCCGTCCACCCATTATTTATTAAGTATCTAACTCCCTCCCTGTTTTGTGTGGGCTACAGCCAAAATTTTGGGTCGGATTCAGCTTCATCACATGTAAAGAAGGATTTTATTGAAAAAAACCCATTTATTAATATCATTGGAATAAAAGGACCCAAAACGTCCGAATCCACTGTAGTGGTCATAGGAACCCTTTTTTGTTTATGCACATGAATAATACATATATATATATATATATATTTAATTAGCCAAAGTAGTTCCCAGTCCCGAATCACCCTGGCCTGGGGTAATCCCCGAGGTGATACACACGTACTCCCGTGTGTTGTACCTGTTTCGAGCCAAATACGTAAGACCTTAACACCATGGATCTTACCCTCTACCTTGGCTGTAATTAGGAGTCTAGAAAACTCCCATAATAAAGAGATACAGGGATAAATGGTCTCCTCGTATTAATCCTAGCTACTAGGGATAATACTCCCAAATGGCTGTCCATTTAAAAGAACCAAGGAAGGAAGAGAGGAAACACACTGTAAGACTAAATTAATAAATTTCTTGTGAAAACCCATAGCTTTCATGGCCTCTTCTAGTAAGTTTCATTCCATTTTATCATAGGTTTTAGCCATATCCAATTTCAGCACTAAAATCGTGTTTTTCCTTTTCTTTTTAAAAGAATGAAGGACCTCATGAGCAAGGATATAATTGTATGTAATCGTTCTTCCTTTAACAAAGGCACTTTGGAAGGGGTTTATAATTTCCCCAAGAATTTCTCTAAGCCTATTAGGTAGGACTTTGGAGATTATCTTATAAATCACATTACATAAACTTATAGGCCTAAAATCATTAGTATTTTGGTGATCGTTTTTCTTAAGGATAAGTGAAGAGATATCTTGACCAATAAATTCCAACATGTATCGGTAAACTCACCCGGTATCCATCAGGTTCCTGAAGTTTAAGCGATCCAATTTGAAAGATGACTTCCTTGATTTCGGGATAGGAGGGAATATATATTAATTTATTATGAATAGCACATGACTAATAATGTGATCCGCACAATTATTATAATTATTAAAGCAAAGGGGGACGTGGGCTGTGAGGGGTGCCTCCTCATCCCTAAAAAGTCTCTCTGGGCTGTTAAAGGTGCCACATCATCCCTAAAAAGTCTCTCTTTTCAAAGATGGCTACTCTTTCTCTCCTAAAACCTCTCTCATAAGAGATTTTTATGAACGTTTGAATTTGAGTCATATTTCTTACCATTATCTAAATTACAAGCAAATCTTTACATTTTGTTTGTTTTCTTTTTCCTTAGATCTTCAATCATCAATGGATCCCATGTTAAATATGTTTTGTGGGCCCTACCGATGATTGAAATCTAAATTGTTAGCTCATTTACTCTCATTTCAGTTCTGTTCCCTAAATGGATGGATCCAGTAGTGGGCACCAGTTCATATTAAATATATTTAAAGATTGGACTCCAGTATTTGATGAAATCCCAATAGCCTTCTCTTAACCACATTTTTCTAAGAGTGAGCCCCGCTGATGGAGGGAGGCAAGCCTATTGGCTGTTGTCTGGTTTCTTAATGGATGCAAATCAATTAGTGGGCCCTGCACATTTAACTTATTCCTACAGTGGGACCCACTCATTGATTATGCATAGATTTTAGGTTTTTAGGTCGATATGGATTATGGATTATTCTTTCTCTCAACACCATCTATCTTTCATCCTCTCAAGATTGTCATCTTTTTATTTTAATATTTGGGGCCCACCTTTCAACAATTCACACTGATAAAATTTTCATTAAAAATATCATTTTCATTTAGTTTTCAAATAGAGCTCTACTCTATTCAGAGATTATCACACGTGAACAAAAACCAAACCCGAACTTCTAGTAGACCACCTCATAGATGGTCTTGTGATAAAAATGTTTTGAGGTTGGAGGGTTTTTTTTTTTAATTGAATCTTATAGGCATCATTTGACCTTAGGTTTTCCCTACCATAATTACACTTTTGTGGGCCCACATGGACCCATAATTAAGAGATATATATATTGATCCAAGGTGGGCCTATTATTACTGGGATCAAATAACACTAGCCTGTGGTTTTAAAGTCTCATAATTTATGGCTTTCAAAGTTAAGATGTTTATATATAGTTTTTTAAAATCCAGAGCTAAAAAACAGTTTGATTGATTCTAAAATAGTATTGGTGCTACTTCAAAAGGGTAGAGAAGAAATTTATGCGAAGGGATTGAAATGACCATTGGCCTATATGAAGATAACACTTGTGTTTATGATTGAAGACGGGTTGACTGTTTATATAAAAATATGTATGAATATATTCTTATATGTATATAATTAATCTTGATATCTCATAAATTAAAAATGTAATATCTTACTTTTTGCCCAGGGCTAAGCACGGGGCGTTGTTGCTAGTTTATATATATTAAAGCAAAGGGGGAGGTGGGCTGTGGGGGGTGCCACGTCAACATTGTAGGAGTTCTCCTTTTAAATAAATATACATAAAAAACTTAGAGTGACTTAAGGAGCCATGTCATCACGTTCCACTATTTTTTCTCCAAAGTATCTATCCATATCTTCTCTCTCCTAAAGTTTTTCAATCAATATCCCCTAAAATTAAGGTTAATCTTGCAAAAATAACACAAAAGACCATTCTAAGGGGGCCCACTATGTAGATCTTATGATCCAAAAATATCAATCTCTTTCACTTATGTATTACCCCACAAAAATTTTAGGGAATATAATAAATCTAACCCATGCACCATCTTAGTAGGACCATCGCATAGAATTTATCAACCTAACTCAAATGCTAAATGGACTTGAGCCTTTGTTGAACTGAGGCCTTAAAAGAGTTGTCATATATTTCTAGTACTTTTTTATCGTGTGGTTTAAGCTGGGATGATCCTATGTGCACTCGGACTCAAACCTTAGTCTGACCCCGGCCTTTAAGGAGCAGTCTCAACCCACCCATATTTTTTGAGCAGGTAGGCTCGAACTTAGTATCTAGGACCCGATATACACCGGAACTTAAGCCGTTCAATCCTATTGATAGTAGAAATGGACCAGTTCGGAAACCGGCCATTGAAATTCATACAACAGCTCGTTAATTTAATGGACTTCTAAATTATAAAACTTATTGCACATGGTCGTAATGAGGTTAGTTGTGATGCTTCAACATTCATGTAAAATCCAGAGCCTCAACATTGATGAAAGAAATTAAATTGCTCTCTCTATCGTTATCCTACACCAGGTATAGATCCCATGCGAGTGACCTTTTTTCCTTGAAACTGTATATATATATATATATTAAATAAATATAGGACATTGATGTAGAATAAAATGATTCTACACGGCTCTCTCTCTTAAGTGTTTGGTTGGATGTGGATTTGATTTGTAGGTTCAGGCATGTGTGTTCTAATGAAAAGTAGGCTCAAGACGAGTGGGTAGTGTTTTGAGGCATTGGTGTGGGACTCACACTCCAAATGATGTACCTAACAGACTGAGCCCCAGCCGGGTATTGATAGGAAAATGGAAGCATTTTTTTTTCTTTTCTCATTTTTTTTTTTCATTCTTTGAATGGTATCATTTTTTATTTTTGCTACCATCAAGAGTTTTCTCTTTTTTAGTAGGAACTTTCAACCCATGCATTTTTTCAATTTACACAAATTCTATAGGTGCGATACTACAAGATTCTCATTATTAATTTTCATGATAATTTCTTCCTTTTACCATAAAATCTTAAGATTTTTTTCCACTTTATCTTCTTCTAAAAATTCTTAAAAAATAATAATAGTGAATTCTTCTTTTATAGTTTTAATTATTAAAATAATTTACTATTTCTTTATTTTGGGCACTAGCGTTTGTTTTTATATAAATATGCATGAATATATACTTATATGTTTATAATTAATTTTGATACCTTAGAAATTCAAAATGTAATATCTAAATTTTTGTCCCGGACTAAGCACGGGCCGTTGTTGCTAGTCTTATTTATTATTAATCAAATACCTCAATCCACTTACCAAGGAGTGGATGTTAAGCTGCCAAACATGTCCGATATTGACTAGTTTGTTGCATTTTTCCAAGTCTTCGGATCCATTCCGGAGTCTTTCCCAACTTAGTTGCTTACCGAAAGAAAGAAACAGACGTTCCAAAATAAAAACCTTTTCAAGAAAAAATTAAAAAAGTTCTCCAAAATAATTAAAAAGCTTTTCAAAAAAATATTGAAAGGGTCTTAATTAACATGTTCGAATGAATACCGAGTTCAAATGTTTGAAAATTTACAACGATGGGAAGTTTCTCTTATAAGTGCAAAATGAAAATAAAACAAATTATTCATTATTAACTACAAAAATCTAGACAATCCACAACACAACTAAAAGTGGATATTGTAGTGTTTTATTATTCATGAATCATGAGGATGAGATATAGCGTTTCAAAATTGATATATATTCTTGACACTCCGCCATAGATTGAATGTCTTCTATCCCTAACACATTCTTTCTGGTCTGCTTTGGTGTTACTATGCAGATATTGATGAGTGCCAAAGACACCCCCAATCCCTGCGGAGAGCAGAAATGCAAAAACAATGCGGGGGGTTATTCTTGCACACCCAGGATAGAGTTAACTGTGGTCATTCTGGGTAATCTTCTCAAAGTTGAGTCCGTCCCTAATTTGTCCTCCTTTCAAATAGGGGGTTTGTTAAGCAATTCAGAGTGAAATAAAAATGAAATGCAAAAGTGAAAAAAAAATCGGAATTTTATATATAGCCCTCCACCTATAGTTTTAGGAAAATTCTATATGCACCACTGAAATTGCTGTACACACCCACTTTCCCTTGTGTGAACAGTGATTTTTCACTGTTCACACAAGGGAAAGTGGGTGTGTACAGCAATACCTGTGGGTGCATTTAGAATCACCCATAGTTTTAATATAAAAGAACGGGCTGTAGTATTGGAAGTTCTACCACTACCCCTGTTTTTACGACACTTTCCAACGTTGATGAAAACAAATCACCCTGTGAAAAACAGAACAGTAGCCGGCGAGAAGAAAATTTTGGTTTCATGATAGGGTTAATTACTTTGGTTAGCTTTTAATGGTGATTTAATCCCATAAGCTATTTTTCACCTTGTCTTGCAAGCTAGGGCGTCTTTGGCTGGACTTTCTAGGTTTTTAACTTTTGAAAAGCCAAAAAAAAAAAAAAAAAAAAAAAACACTTAAAAACTAGTTTTGTTGGTAAGTTAAATTGAAAATGACAAGCCTTAATTGTATTGT
This sequence comes from Umbellularia californica, assembly GCA_028538565.1. Lineage (NCBI taxonomy): Eukaryota > Viridiplantae > Streptophyta > Magnoliopsida > Laurales > Lauraceae > Umbellularia > Umbellularia californica. Next base: position 102,715,946 of record JAPQWN010000001.1, read on the forward strand.
GCGAAAGAAATTAACTTTCTAGTGCAACTACAAATTGAATGGATTTTTTAAAAGGAGGGCAAAATTGCCGAACATGTGATAACTCAGTGGTAGAGGCATCTCACTTATCCAGGGACAAGACAAGGGTCGAGTCCGATTATCCTATGTTAGATTTACACTAATGAACCAACAATCGAATGTGGCAACAAAATGACTTTCCGCAACTCCTTTTAGATAATTTTTTAGAATTATATTTAAAATGTAAGAGCCTAAATAGAACTTCAGATAATTAAGGGTTTACCAAAAGTATACCAGAAACAAGGGGCCTACATGGAAACTTCATACACCTGTTTAGATTTTTCTTTTGTTTCTTTTCAAGAGCAAGGGAGGCCAAGAATCACATTGGGTAAAATTACTTCTTCATTAAAAACTTTAGAGAATATCTTCTCTAGGTATTCCATGGCAGTTAGGGAAAGATTACCGCCATAAACCACCTGCGTCAAAAAGGCCTCTACTGGAGGCCTTCTTCTGAGGTTGTTAAATAATATGAGATTCTTTTTGAAAAATAAACCATATGATGGAGGGGCTGCAGTGGATTAACAATTTTATAAGCAAGCCATTGATAATTTCTGAACAACAAAGTTGAAAACTCTCTCTGAGCTAGTACTCACTCACCCAGTTGAAGCAATGCTGACCAGATCCAAGCAAGCCTTGAAAAATTAAGTCAAACTCGGCGATCACTAAATTAACACCCGTTTTGAGCTACACAGATGTATCGAGTTTTAGAAGGATTAATATGGGGTAAATTGTTCAGATTCTCTTCTTATCTTTGCATATGTCCATGCAGGAACTGTTTCAAGCCTCTTATTTGTATTCATTGTTGGCTCCTGGTTATATTGGGGATTAAAGAAAAGAAAGCTCCTCCAACTTAAAGAGAAGTTCTTCCGACAAAATGGAGGTTTGTTGCTGCAGCAACAAATCACTTCACATAGGGTTGGTGCGACAACAAAAATATTCAGTGCAGAAGAGCTAGAAAGGGCTACAAACAACTATCATGAGACTCGAATTATTGGCCGAGGCGGCTATGGCACTGTATATAAGGGAATTTTACCTGACCGCACAATCGTTGCAATCAAGAAGTCTAAAATTGTTGATGAGACCCAGATTGAACAGTTTATAAATGAGGTATTCATCTTGTCCCAAATTATTCACAGAAATGTAGTGAAGCTCTTGGGATGTTGTTTGGAGACACAAGTTCCATTGTTGGTGTATGAATTCATCTCTAATGGGACCCTTTCCGATCACATCCATGATGAAGCACATTCATCTTCCCTATCTTTAGAGAACCGTTTAAGGATTGCTTCAGAGACCGCAGGAGCACTTCTTATTTGCACTTTACCCCATCAATTCCCATATTTCACAGAGACGTGAAGTCTGCCAACATCCTCTTAGACGAGAATCTGACAGCCAAGTGGCTGATTTTGGAGCATCCAGATTAGTGCCTTTGGATCAAACACAAATCACTACCTTAGTGCAAGGGACCTTAGGGTACTTGGATCCAGAATACTTTCATACGGGCCAATTAACTGAGAAGAGTGATGTTTATAGCTTTGGGGTTGTTTTGGTAGAGCTTTTGACAGGTGAAAAGCCCATTTGCATGAATAGATCTCAAGAAGAGAAAAGTCTGCCTATGTATTTTGTCACATCGTTGAAAGAACATCGTCTTTTTCAAGTTTTGGAGAACAGGATCGTGGATGAAGGTGGTGTGGATCAATTGGTGGCAGTTGCTGAACTTGCCAAGAGATGCTTGAAAGTTAAAGGAGAAGAGAGACCTTCTATGAAGGAAGTGACAATGGAGCTAGAAGGGTTGAGAAGGGCTGTGGAGCATCCTTGGGTCCAAAAGAACCTTGAAGAAACACAAAGCTTACTCGGTGAAACCTCTGAAGGTTACAATGGGAATGGGAGAGTGATTGGGCAAGACAGTTTGACCAACCACACCATGTCAGCGCTAGAGATTGGCCGGTGATGATTTAGCACAACACTTCCCATCATCATTGGACGCTATTGTTATTTGCAACAGGGAAAAGAAGAGGGGGGAAAGTGTGAATTGGGTTGAACTCAGCCCATTTTATTTTTGTTTTGATTCAAGCCATTTCCTTGCGTAATGGGAGTACTTCTACTTCAAAATTTCAAAACTATCATCTAGGAAACTATCTATTGTAGAAATTAATCTCAGTGTATTTTAATTGAAGTGCATGTAAACTTATTATCTTTAAATTCCATTTCCTACTTAATCCAAAGTTGTTATTTTAATTATTATGAAGTCAAAGTAGTGTTACGTCTCATCTCTTTGTTACTGATTACTCTTTCATTGGGGCAGATTTTTGTGGTTGGGGGGTTTAGAAAAAAACCCTTGAGGAGGCTGTACAAAAGGCCAAAAGAATTTTGAAAAAATTTGGGGGCCCATGGCCGCCCACTGCTGACCCCCTATTCCACCCCTGTAGTTGGGCTTTATAAGTGCATAATTCAGATTCAAACTCACCCAGTCCTTCACTGTTCATCATATATTTGATATGCAGTCCAACTATTTGTGCCCACCTAGATGCATGCCTATCAGTGTCTAGACTTGACCAAAATAAGAAAAAAAAAAAAAATGATGTCAAATTATGTACTTTAGTTGTGATCAATCTGGGGTTGGATAAAACTTCATCGTAAAATTTTCCTTTTTGATAAAACAAGGTGGGACTATTTTTTTAATTGTTTGATTTCAATGGAGATATAGTGACGGACCTGCCTTAATCCATGACAACTTTATTGGAAGTGCAGGAGTTATATATATATGGGAAGTGCTCCTATGAGAGACACTCACTGAGATATCGGTATAGGTAAATATCGCCAAAATATCAGCATATCTCGGCCGATATTTTCAAAATATCGGCCGAGATATCTTAAAAAGGATAAAAACCCTAATTTTTGCATCCTTTTCACCATCTCCATCTTCTTCTCCTCTCTTCTCATCTCCTTACCACCCATAGCAGTGATCATACTCCATCACACATCCCTATTGCATATTTTCAAATCCCACATCTATTTTTTGAAGAAATTATTATAAAAGGTAAGAGAAAATTAACTTAAAGTATTTTATTATGTGTTTTTCTTAATTTTTAGATGAAGCATAGAAATCATTGGGTTTGTCACTTGTGTTGTGTTCTTCATTTAGAAGTTAGATCTACGTATTTTCATGCTAGATCTACTCATACACATGATTTTGAACTTTTTTTTTCTAAATGTTTTATTTTCGATTTTTTAATATTTAAATTATAATATATCATTTTTTAAGGATTTCATCATAAATATGTTCTTTTAATGATTCATGATCATTGTATGGTGTGTAAATAATTGATCTACATACTTTTATGCCAGATCTATATATTTAGGATTTTGAAAATGATTTTATTAAATCTTTTTTTTCCTAAAAATAATTGTTGTTACTTGTTAGAATATTTGTAATACCAAAGGCTTATTAATAGTGTGTACGTAGATGATAGATCTACATCTACTCATAGTCATAAACATGATTTGGATTTATATTTTAATTATTTTATTTTCGGATTTTTTAGTATTTGAATTATAATATATTATTTTTTGGGGATTTCATCATAAATATGTTCTTTTAATTATTTATGATCATTGTACGGTATGTAAATGGTTGATCTACATACTTTTATGCTAGATCTATATATTTAGGATTTTTAAAATTATTTTATTAAATCTTTTTTTTCTTAAAAATAATTGTTGTTACTTGTTAGGATTTTTGTGATACCAAAAGCTTATTAATAGTGTGCACATGATAGATCTACATGTATGGACAACATGAGGATTATGTTGGCTAATAAGGTGCCATGTATGGACAGCATGGGGGTTATTCATATGACCCTAATTGGGTACCCCCTTCACCAACACCGATTATTTCTATCGAATAGATGTTAATTGAGTAAGGGAGGCTTCCCCCACCAATTTCCTAACAACCTTTTCATGCCATTCATGAATATTTCATGCCATTTGAGTACAACCAATCATGTCAATCCACAAGGGATCAAGATAATTCATCTCTTATCAAGAACAATCTGAATATGGTCATGATTATGGTAGTGTTGCGCCACGGTATGGAGCATATCTTTTTAGCCAATCACTACAAGAATTTGCATTTTTGCCAGCGTTTTTTGCCTGCGAAATAATTAAACGCCGGGAAAAGTTAACTTTTGCCGGCGAAAAAACTTATTTCGCCGGTAAAGGTTAAGTTTTGCCCGGCAAACCTATTTTTTCGCCGGCAAAAATTATGTTTTACCGGCGAAATATTTGTGTTGCCGGCAAGGGGTATATTTTTTACCGGCGAAATACCCATGTCGCCGGCAAATGACAATTTGCCAAATCTTAAAGATTTATTTAACTTTTGCTGGCGCTTAGGAAAAGTTATATTTTGATTATTTTATTTTACAGGAATAAAAGTTAAAGATTTTGCCTCCTCTTTACACTTCAGCCCTAAAATTATACGTTGCCCCGCCATTTTCCCGCGCCCTCTCCATTTCCAGCGCCCGCTCCATTTCCTTCTCAATCCCTTTTCTCTCCATTTTCCAGCGCCCGCTCCATTTCCACTTGCCAGCATTTCCTTCTCAATCCCTTATCTCTCCATTTCCAGCGCCCCCTGCCTCTTCTCCATTTCCAGCGCCACCCCCTCTGCCTCTTCTCCATTTCCAGCGCCCCTCTTCTCAATCCCTCATCTCTCTCGCATCTCTCTGACCCTCCATTTCCTTCTCCCTCACGACCTCAGCCCGCATCCTGTATCTGATGAAGAAGGTTCTTTCAATCTCTTCTTCCAAACCCCACCTCCCTTTTTCCACAAAGAGCCCACAAAACCATTCATCTCAATCTCATATATCTTTCTCTTTCAATCTGCTGCAGATGAGGGCAAAAGCAAGAAGCACCGTTCAAGTGTAGACAGTGCAAGAAAGAAGAGCGAGAAGAAGGATAGCAACAGAAAGAACAAAGACAAGGAGAAGAGCAAGAAATCACACAGGCATTCTAGAGATCATCAAGACAAAGGTGGGTTTCTTCTCTTCTTCTTCTTCTTCTTTTTAATATACATATTCCACTTCTTCTTTATGAGATGAGAAACCCCAGAAATCCCCCATCTCTGTTTTTCTCATGTTTCTTCCCTCAATTTCTTGACCCAAAGCTTTTTCTTTAAAAAAAAAAAAAATTTTGTTCTGGCAGTTTGGTTTATTTGCTTAGCTCACATTTCTTGCAAGAGCATTGGATGAATGATTATAGGGGTAGTACATTGTGTGTCAAAACATAAGATATCTCATGATAGTAATCAACCACTGTGATAGTATACCTTTTTTATCATCATATTAAGGCATTGGTCTGTGCATTCTAATGAATTCAGTTAGTTCATACTGATTGGAAGAGCTTCTTATTTAACAGTAATGGTAAATTTCATTATAGAAAAGAGGGGAAACAACGCGAATAAAAGACATACCAGAACAAAGCCACAAGAGTATTGTAATAAAGAAAAGAAGAGGAAGATAAAATAAAAATGAAAAGATTATTTCATGATGCAACCCTCTGCTCATAATTCATGTCTTTGATCAGATATATTTTAAAAAAAGTAGTTAAATTTTATTTTTTCTTTATTTTTCCTGTTTATTCATCTCTCTGACCCTCCATTTCCTTCTTCTGATGTCTGATTGAGAGATTTTTTCACAGACTCCCAAGGCCATACCTTAATAGCACCACCTTCAGCCCCTGACCAAATGTCACCTGGATTTCACAAGTAAAACAAAGAATAAGATTTACAATAAAAAAATCAGTAGATCATTGACAGAAAAAAGACCATGGCAAGTGATTCACCTCCTAATAAACTTCGTAGTATTAGTACAAAGTTCATCTATGGACCTATGGTTAACAGGAAAGAAACAACATGGCAAAAGGCTCATGAATCTTATTTTATTTCACATTCTGAAGGCAGGCTAACCACCAGCCTAATTACTTTCCCTCAGATTTATCTTGATTTTCCATTTCCACTAGACTAGGATAGGAGCGTGGTTGGCCAAGTCACCTGGACAATGAACATGTGTGCCTATGTTGAATATAAACATGAGGTGTCAATTATGGGTACCTTAAAATGCCTGACACTGGAGTGGCTTTTAACTAATGCATTTCCAGGTTAAGGGAGTTAAAGAGATTCTCCCATGATTTTTACTATTTCTTTCGGTTAAAAGTTGAGCTATGATTTATATATTAGTCAAGCATCCTGTATTGCATTATACATTATGCATAATGATGTAATATGTAGATTTTATGTTTCTTTAAATTCCAACTACCTTTTCCCTTTTTTCACCTGATTTGCTGTGTGCGTAGGTTTTCTTTTATCCCCAAAAAGGAATGCCAAAATGAAATGTTGAAATGCTAAAATGGCATAAGTGTATCTGTCTAGAGGTGAAGTGAAACAGCTGTCAAAATGAAATTGAGAGCTGATATTTTATATTTGGATGAATGATTAAACACAAGCAACACAGCTTCTAGATGTGAATTGTGATACACACGAGCAACTATGCTCTGGGGCCTGCTTCAGGTAGATCAGCCCTCTCCCCACAGGTGACTATTTCTCTCATGTGACTGAACTCTTTCTAGTCACAAGTTGTGTGAGCTGTTGTTTTAATCCAATGGTCTACCATATGAAGTGAGTACCACAGTGCAAATCTGCTGAGGCGTTTCACAGATTGGTTTATGTTGCCTGAATTTAATCATTTCTGTCTTCCATAAGAAATGTAAAACATATCTAGGAGAATAAAAAAAATTTATTACTACCTCAAATAAGTATTTGAAATTATGAACTACACAACGAAGATACCTGAGTGACACTTTTCAGACCAGTTCCATGTAATGTTAGCATCATTTTCCAAAAAGAAATTTTAAGGATATGAAATATTGCGGTTTGATTGTTATAGATGTCTTTTCTTGGGCTAGACAAGACAGTTGTAGTGCACAGAGTAATGTCTACTCTTCCATATTTGGTCAAAATACCTAGTGGTGAAATCCTACATTCCTCTCATTATGGTATTCAAGATCAAGTTTGTGTATGATAATCCTAAAGGTCATCTGATTGATGATAGTGACAATATTAATGATGATCTTCATACATAACTACTAAGTATGATGAATGTGCTGTGTACTGACACTGAAAATAGAATTAGAATTAGCAAAAGGAATGGCCCCTTTCATATTGTTCGATTTCGTTCTCCATGAGTTATATGTGAAAGATCTTAGGACCTTCCTACCTGTGCTCCTCCATATGTTTCAATAATATTTCTGCTATGTCCAGGTTGGATTTGACTCGAGCTACACAAACTAACCTCTTAACTTGTGAGTTGGGTTAGTGGTCGCCACCCACATCATTATAAAAAAATAAAAATAAATAAGAGTTGGGTTTGAGTTGACATTTTTATTTTTGTATTAAATGGGCACTATAGATGTTATTAGCCTAATTTTAACCTGATCGATCCATTACCAATCCTGTTATACTCTGACCTGTTTGTAAAAACAAAATGAAGAGACTTTTAAGAACATCAACATGAAGCACAGCAAAAACATGAACCAAATTAAGATCAGATAACAAACAATGATCACACATAACACTTTAAAAACAAAAGGGAAACACAAAATTCATATAGAACTTCTTAAAATGTATACATAACTCTAAATCAAAATGCAATGCCTTCCATATTTTTCTCAATGCAATGCACCATATTATTTGCTACAAAGATTCAATGTAAACCATTTGAAAAGAAGGGGGAAAGATTCTAAACCTGTAAATTATAAGAAAGACTTCAGGTACAGTTCCTACCAGAGAACCAAATATGTAAGGACCATAGTTCACATGTGTGGCAACAACAGCATAATTAAAAATAATGTATGGAAACGAAGAAATCCTGAGTAAAGCAACTTGATTCATTTTAAAAAACGCAAAGTAGAAATGCTGAGTAATGCTGCAATAAGGACTAGTTCTTGAGTAATGCTACTATAAGGACCACAAGAAGCTGATGTCACCAATATTAGTTAAAAAACGCAAAGTCAAAAGTTAAGGCAATGGAAAGGAAGAGAAATGATTGACAGTCACTGAAACAAAGTACAAAGATCAAGAAGCTACATAATGCCCTTTGGAAGTTAAAGATAAATTCATATACATTTATGGGGCTGTTGGTATAGTTTTTTAGTATCTGTTTATTTATTTATTTTTTGCATTTATTTTATACTATCTATTGGTTCAATTTGAGTTAACCACCCCCTTACATATGTAAACAGATATGGACAAGAGTTGGATGTTACAGATTCATAATAGATTCAGTCAACCGTATATAGACGTGGTGAATTCTTTTATTGAATTCGCAAAGGTGACTTCGGGTGGGAGTAGAGTGTTTAAATGCCCATGTAACCACTCCTGTAATGGTTTTAAGCATGATTATGAGATTGTGAGAGACCATGTGCTTCGGCGTGGGATGATGGTATCCTACGACACCTGGTTACAGCATGGGGAGGTTGTAGAAACCGATGGTCTCACACAATCTCATAATCATGCTTAAAATTGATAGCACGCCCGAGGTGGCGACCATTGCTAGAGCGCGTAGTCCTACATGGAATGCTAGTTCTTCTGGCCAGCCTGAGGGCGTTTTGACTCCGCGTACGGATGGCAGCAGTGTTGGTGAGAAATATAGAATTATTTACGTTTAAAATGTCCGTTCTTTTAATGTTATATGCTTAGTAACTCAATTAATATTGTGGTCGTGTGAATTACATACCCATTATTTTTCTCTTTTGGAGGAGGGTGTGCCCGATCCAAAGAGCCACCCACTAAAGCCTTGTAAGGCAGATGATTGGGCCTGGATGATTGACAATTTGTGGGAGACGCCCGAGTGGATGGTAACTTTTAATGGTTTTGTATATATGTCTACCTCAATTGTTGATCAAGATCATTGTATTAGTTAATAAATTTATTTGGACTAAGATATTGTTTTTTATTTTTTGTGCAGGAGAAGTCAAAGAAAGCGAGAGTTAGCCGATCGAAGATGCCGTGGAATCATACGAGTGGCTCTAGATCGTTCCTAGCACGCAGTTCAATAATCGTAAGTGTGGATTTAAGAATTTTTCCTATGTCTAAGTTATGAAAATTAAATTCTTCATATTAACGAAATATCTAATATCATAACAGAGAGCAAAGAATGCTGGACATGCGCAGCCATTTCCCGATTTGTATGGGGAAAACATTAATTGAGAGAGAGAGAGAGAGGGAGAGAGAGAGATGCCTTATCTGTACGGGGAAAACATTACACCGAGATAGGGTTTATCTCAATAGCACATGAAGTTTAAAATCTGGTTGAAAGAGTGTCAGTTTCAAAGAAGTTCCACAAGTGAGGTTCCATTGATCATGGCCAATTGAAGCCCAAATCTCATAACATTTTATTTCATCTTACTACTAGATTTTTAATATCTATTAACGCTCGAAGCCCAAATCAACAAGTTTTATGACTTTAGAGATTTGCATAAAAATCAATAAAAGAATCATATACCAGACGATTTTTCCTTTCATTTGAAAGCCTGAGTTGTGCTCTGCTATGTTTTGAAGTGCTATGGTTGAATCATATATTGAAGTGCTATGGTTGAATGGTGAATGACTAATGACGTAGTGGTGAATGACCTTGTGGTGTGTTGGGGCATTGAGATGTTTATATGAAGTGTTTTTTTTTTTTTTTTTTTGTTATGTACAGGTACTTAACAGGTAGTAAAAAAAAAATTTTAATGTCACATGTGTAGGGGAGACTCTGCTGAAATTTTGAGAAATCTTTTACATTCGAAATGTTTCTTAGGAACATTTTCATGAAGTTTATGTTAATGTTTTCCAAAATGTGTTTATGCTTTTTATTTATCCTTTTTTGTCATTGCAGGATGATGTTATTACTGCATACGAATCTTTTGATTATAGTGAGACCATGATGCAGTTACAAAGGTATCTTTTTATTGCTTGTTGATCATAATATCTTTTAATTGATATACATCCATCATTCCATCTGTCAATGCAAAAGAAAATAAGATCATGTACCAATCCAAAGAACTTGATCATAATATCTTATAATTTTTTGTGCATTTTTTAGTACTTGTTTTTTCTTTTTCATTTTTTGTTATTACATCTTGGTCTTGCCCGAGTCCAAATCAAGTCAGGTTTCAGCATCTGTAACTGGCCTAGTTGGTAGACGTGCTTTGAGTCCCAAGGGTGAACAGAAAAAGGGGATATGAAAAGAACTATTTATATCTCAATTGCGAATTTATCTCTCAGCTATGTAGGGGTTATGCCTTTAGTTCTCTGTAATGGAGTTCCTTATCCCCAAAACTCCATGGACTGAAGTGGGTATGGACTGATTTTTTGTTTTTGATAATGTTGTGATCAGTATTTATTATGTTGTGTTTTGAAATGTGAAAGTTCATTACTTTGTCTCAAAGTATTGGTTTATTTTCAATCTGGGTTTATCTCATGTCTCGATTTTGAGTGCTGGGTGTCGATTATTTTGGTCAAATTGTGAATTGATAATCTGCAGTTGTCGATTTTGTGAAGTGGGTATCGATGATTTGGGTGGAATTTTAAAATCGATAATGATAATCGTCTTTGATTCCTTGATGTTTTTTTACTTTGTGGGTCATATTAACAACATGCTGTCTACGTACGAAAGGTATGATGTCACTGTTGGAAAGAAAAATGAAATTAAGAAAATCTTCTAATCAAAGTGTTACAAAATAAAGAGAGAATAAAAAAGAAGAAAAAGAATGTAGAAAGATGTGTTCATGAAAGATAGATAAGACGTCACCTGTAATGAGATAGAATGTCATCCACTTCTTCCATGTCTTCCATGAGATCAAGTGGAAGCTGATATGGGTCTTCCATATGTATTGAATTAATCAAACGTAGCACCTAGCAAGAGAAAGCGAGTTGTATTAATTATTCAAGACGCAAGAGAGACACGTATATATACCAACAAGTGTGTATGTAATATATAATTTTTAAACAATGATGCAGGGGTTTTTATTCTCAGGTTATCCTTAAAGAGAGGAAACATCTCACATAGAATACAATTAAGTTCCATATATATATATATATATATATATATATATATATATATATATATACGGATCATCTGCCTAGTGAGATAGATACAAAACATTATATGGCATAAGATTAGTTGTCTCCCAAAGTTGAGAGGATATGAATACTTGGAAGCTTCCGCAGGACGGAGCTTCTGCTGTTTGAAACAATCCTCTGTCGCGGAAGCTCTATATATATTATAGTAAACTGCAGTTTAAGATTACAAAGAGATGGTTGTGTTCTATTGGTGCTAGTGCTGTTTCACAGCGTCTGTTATTGGGTTTGGGTCTCAATTAACAGATTGTGGCACCCTTCAGTTCCCTTATTTAAGGTCCTCTTCAGACTTTGAATTGCTTCATGTGAATGGGGACACAGTGCATACTGTCCAGTCTTGCAAAAATCTGAACATTTATGATGCACATGGCTGTTTCTGTGGTTCTGAATTAGAGAAATGGAAAAAAGTTAGAATAATCTTTCCAATTTTTTGTTTATATGCCAACTTGTGAAAGTTCTTCATTCTAATATTTTAGTTTTTTTTCCTCTTTCAAATTTTCTTTGATGATCTTACTAGTTGGAATGAGAATTTTGTATTCGTGAATTCCTTCTTTGTTTCCAGGTTGCTTTCATATGGTTGGTGGTATTATGATTTTGTATCAGCTGTATATATATAGGGCCTGTTTGCTTGCTTTGTATTGAATTATGTGGGATTTATATTATAGCGGGTTCTAGGGAAACCATATTACGACTAAAAATGATTCGTGTGATGTTGTGAATCAGAAGAAACCATAGCCTGAGTTATTTGATTATAATTATCTGACATGCAAAGAAGAACTTATAGTAACTTTCTACCAAAACACAAATTCAATAGACCTTGATAGGAATACAAAATATAAAATGCGTCATCTATGAGTTTAATCATATGTTAATCTTTCTTTTTTTTTTATGCAGGATCAAATGAAAATTGAAGAAAGTTTTTTGTTGAAAGATTCATGCAACTAAGATGCAGCGAACATGAAGGAAAAATGGGTGCAGACTAGCAGATTGCTATATGTTAAAATAGGATGTATGAAGGCTTTTTTAACAATGTTGGCAAAGAGTAGAAAGTTAGCATGGATTTTTATTTTGTAATGGTAATGGTAAAGTGCTTTTAATATTGTAAGGATATTTGAATATTAATATGAAGTGGAATGCATATTTGGAATTGAAATAGATGTTGGGCGTGTACTTGATTTGGTCTTAGATAATGGAATAGTCGTTTCATATTATACAGGTTGCAAGTTGTAATGATGCAAGAATGTATATATAGCAAAAAATTTTAAAAATCAAATAAATACAATAAATAAATATTGATTGTTGGCGCAATCTTTACCGGCGCAATATTTTTGTCGGCAAAAAAAATTTTGAAAAAATAATTTCAGTAAAATATTAATGTTTTGCGGGCGCAAAAAAAATGCCGGTAAAAGTTTTGAAAAAATAAATTACAGAAAATATAAATGTTTTGCCGGCACGAAATAGCGCTGGGAAAAGTATTTTCAATTATTTATTATTGAAAAATAAAAGGCTTTTCGCTGCGTTTTATACCTCTTTTCCCGGCGAAGAAGAACGCCGTTAATGTATATATTTTTACCGGCACAAACCTTTTGTCGCCGGAAAATGGTATTACCGGCATGCTTTTCCCGGCACATTACAGGCGCAAGGAAAATCGCCGGGAAAGTGTTTCACCGGCGTTTTAGACTTTTGCCGGAGTTTATTTAGCGCCGGCAAAAGTGCATTTTGTTGTAGTGAATACCGAAGAAATGATGATGATGATGATATCAAGCCAAGGCGACACTCCACTTGGAATTAGGCTGTCAATTTGTCATATACTCATATTCATCAATCTCTCTTTAATCTCTACTCTCTACTAGTCCCCTCTAATTTAAGGTAAATAATGAACCTTTTGATGCCCAAGTGCTTTATGATTAATCCATCTCACTAGTCACATCATGTTTCTGATTTTAATATGTCGTCTTCTGGGTCTTGAATTTCACAACTTATTTGATAATTGAGTTAGTATTAAATGATGATTGATATGTTATCTTTATTTTCTTATATTTTACACTAATAAATTGATTATGAGCATCAATAATGGTTGCATTATATGAAATACTGGAAAAGACAGCAAACTACGACACAGACAGGACTCAAAACTTAAGGTGACCGAGATTTTGGTTTATTGTTGTTACTAATGGAAAAAAATATTGTTTTCCAGTAGTTTCTAATATTCTGGATTTTTTGGATATTTTTGAGAATTTTTTTGGATTAAAAAAAATTCACACCACAACGACCGCGACGGACTGATACTCGCGACCGATACTGATATCATATCGGTTTTTCGGCCCGTCAGATACCGCGAACAAGACCGAGATTTTAAACCATGCTTCTATCCATTAAAAAATGAGTCAATGGTTCAAATTCAATGGGAAGCTGATGTTTTAAAATTAATGATTACAATAAAAGAAACAAACTCAATTCAACAAATCTCTCTATTGCGATTTGCAAGCAGGTAGTTAACATTATCAAACAGATGAAAAGTCAAAAGACAAATAAAAGAAGAACATGAGTTCACCCTATTTGCTTACAACTCTTTATTTGTAGCCTTTATAAATAAGCATTTTTTATTTAAAAGCCAACCAAACACATTCTAAATCATGGATTTAAAATTAACAAAAACTAAGTGACTTCACCCACGTGCAAAGGTTTCAACTGCAATTAATACTAATTATTTTTAACCAGCTCTGCTTGACACAAAAAATGTTGTTAGGGAATTTCTACAAACACTTAACAATATGATTCTCCAACACTAATCACCAACCAAATACCATGACAATGCAACATACATATATTAAACTACCTATCATGTAAACAAACAAAACAAGATAAAAAACATACAAGACACAAGATTTATATAGTTTGGTCATAGTACGTTACCTAGGTCTACAAGAGAATAATGCAAAGTTTCTCTTTACCTTTAATGAAGATTACAAGCCAATTACCAAGTGAATGTCTAACAACCCACTTACAAGTTACAAGTTTTCTAAGCTTTCTTTCCTCCCATTTTTCTTGGTCTCCTGCCTCTTTTCCCAATTTCTACGTGCTCACTAGACTGAATACTCATTCTCTTTTTCCTTATTGTTTTCCTAAAAAAAAGAAGCTTTACAACAATTGAATAAACTCAATCCAACAGCTCGCATTAAAAGAGCTAAAAGAGATATTAAAAACAGAATAAAAAAACAACGTACAATGGTCGAAAAGCAAATAAAGTGAATTTAGCTTTACACATGTTTTTCACACACACAATACATATACAACAAAAAAATATAGAGTATATATTGAAACTCTATTTTCACCATTTTGATAATATGGTTTTTGACGTTTTGTTATATCTAAAAGATTTCATAAACAATTAAAAAAGTACTAACAAAATTATCATTTTATAAAAGTTATTTAGTAATATAATTTTAATCAAAAACAATATCACCACAAACATCTTCAACGACTAAATACCATGTTCAAAATCATATTCTAAAACCACGACTAGGATACTAATTGGACTACTATTTAGTAGCCCAATCAAACTCTCGTGGCCTGTGAGTTCGTCAAGCAGAAAGCAGAAGCGCAAGTCAAGACGGTTTCTCCACCACGCATTGAATCAAGCTTCCAGCCAATAAGTTAATTTAAGTAGAAAATGACATTAGTTGACTGGGTACGTTAAACATCGTCAACCAAAAGTCTTGTGGCTAAAGTTGATTAATCTGATAATTGTTTTCTCGGAAAAAAAAAAAAGGAAGATAGTTGTTAGACATATAATGCCTTGTAATTCAAAAAATGGTCTTCTTTATTTTAATTGTTCTTAGCTGGGTTGGATCATTTCATCCATGTGTACCGGAGGGGAACTTTCTACATAATATATGACAGTCTGCTTGAAAATTGAAGCCAAATGAAAAGGTTAGAATGATCCGTTCGGTCGGATTTTTTTTGCCATAAAGCATTATAAATAACTAGGAATTCTTCTATAATCTATTCTCCCATATATGATTGGCATAAACTAAAGGTAACACTTCAAATAAGGCCTTAAGTTTTTGCCTTGTTTAAAAAAAAGGACACAAGTTTCAAAACATTTCAAATTAGTCTCTAAGTTTTTCAGAAAGTTTTTAATTAAAGACATCAGCAATTTAAAGATATTTTTCAGTGACTTTTTTCCTCAGTTATTTTTTAAAGCACCGCAATTAACCTTCATTAAAAGCTATGACATTGTTCCGACAACTACAACATACAGCTGATCGCCATCGGGACATCGGTTGTCCTCAATCACCATGAGGACACTGGTGAAAAGAAATTAGAAGAATGTAAAGGAAGTGAATGAGGGTTTTACTTCAATAAAGGATAACTCGGATATTCTAAAAAATTAAATAAAAAAGTTGTCAGACAATGGCATTAAATGGATAGGCGTCCTTAATTAAAAACTTTCTAGACAACTTAGCTATTAATTTGAATTTTTTTAAAACTTATATCCTTTTTTGAAATACGAAAAAAGCTAAAAGGCCTTATTTGAAAACTTTCCCGAGCTAAATTGTAACAAAAGGCTGATAGTTTCATCTCACGCCGAGAGCTGCCTCCCTAGCAAGAAACGCGCATGGAATTTCAAACCTAATGATCTCAAACTCAGATCTGATCCGCGTTTTGAGTTTTGACCCTGAACGTAGATGTGGGTGTAGCTTGCAAACCTAGATGCATGTCTAGGATCACTTAATTAAACATATTTGGACTAGGCCAAACTTAGGTTCATTGAGGCTTCATGAGTCGAGTCAAGAAATGTACGTCTTCCAATAGCTCAAAATCATGAACACACTATTTGAAAAGGTGTTGGGATATGCATGGCATTTGGCAGGTCCTCGGTCATCCAAAAGAATGGAAAGTTAAGAGATGATGGTACGTATGAGGATCTAAATATATATAATTTCGATATGTGCATAGAATAATATTGGGATTTTTATAATCTTACAGTATTCTAAAAACATCAGCAGATTTGGAAGGAACAAAATAAAATTGGAGTATCATTAATAAGAATTAAGGCCGATTTGATAACTCTAAAAATAAGCACTTATTTTATTATTTAGTGTGTATTAATAATTTAGAGTGTTTGATGAATGTGAATAAACGCCCTTATCACTGTTTGATAATTATTGACCAAGACTTGTCAGGAGAGACGGCGACCAGGATGTTAACCTCTCGTGGAGACTTGCCGAAGTTTGTTTAGGGCTCATTAGCCTACTATATGCAAAGAGGCTCACGCAAGTACCCATTTGAAAACA
Organism: Umbellularia californica; assembly: GCA_028538565.1. Classification (NCBI taxonomy): domain Eukaryota; kingdom Viridiplantae; phylum Streptophyta; class Magnoliopsida; order Laurales; family Lauraceae; genus Umbellularia; species Umbellularia californica. Next base: position 102,732,473 of record JAPQWN010000001.1, read on the forward strand.
ATGGACAGCTCTATTAAATTTTTTTGGCCGTTTGATTGATCCTATTAAATTGAATTGGACAACTATAAAGTTTGTTTAGGGTCCAGTTTCCAACCTTAAATCAGAGAAATATAAGCATCTACTTAATTTCTTTAGTTGGCTTAATTTTAAGTTTTCTTAATTGGATTGATTCTCAGAAACTCAACCATGTACCTTCTTTTAAAATCTACACAAGCAGTGAAAAAGGAAAACATAAAAAATACACTAGAAAACATGTTGAAATCTTAGTCACTACATTTTACAGGGCATGTTTTTGCGCACTACATTTTGCATATAGCTTCATAGATTATATCATTCCATGGTGATACTGAAAAGCGGTTCTGATCTCATAGAAAATGGCTTGCTATGATTTGATTCTCATAATGTGTAAAAGCTCGTACTGCATAAAAAGCAGCGTGACGAGTACAGAAAAAGAAATCTGCATAACTTGTATCATGTGTAAGGTACTTATATACTTAGACCTAGCCATCCAAACCTAATTAAACCTGTCTTGTTACTCCAGGTTTTAACATTTATAACCCAAACAGTAGACAGGATGGCTTTTTGTTCGACTGCTGATTAACAATCTACTTTGTCAGGCTGCACCACGGTTCAGTGTGTTAGATCCTGCCGACCTTTCTATGAATCATATTGAAAATGTCTACTCGAATGCTCAATTTTAAAGTACATTTCTGGGTGGATTAGCAGCCCATAGTGCAATTTGTTGGGTAAGGTCAGGTTGGGTCGTTGAATGTTACAAATGGATAATGATTGCGAAGTACCCAGCACATACTGTATCTGGGTTAGGAATGTTACCCAAAAAACTGAAATATCAGGTTGGATTCGGGTCATGTTGGCAGGTATCGTAGGAAATTGCCACCCCCACTCGTTGGTAGACGTTTTTTCCGGGTATATTATCCCATATCAACTCAAGCTTTGACTTATTTTTATAAAATAAGTATTGCTTTTAAAAAATATTGAGATTCACAACTTTTTTAGATTAGATGTGCAAAAATGGAGGACAAGTTTCGCAATATTAGAGAGTAGCTCATTTAACATTTTGTATAGTTGCTGCATTAGACCCTACGTTGAAATTAATAGGTATAGAAACTTTAATTAATGAAACAAACAAAAAAATGAATCAAGTTAATATAAATGATATATCAGCAATTTGAACACAGTTAGAAAAAATCTTTTTGGAATAAGTCACCCAATTGGGTACGTAGATCCGTAATACTCACGGTCTCAATGGCCCCTCTCCAAACACATAAAGGGAAAACGAAGGCCATTTGAGGTATTATGAGGAGCACTTTAGGAAGTGGCTCATCTTCTTCTGGGGATCTTCTCACAACCTTAATGAATTAACAATGTACCTACAGATGGATCTAATTACAATCACTGATGATGAAGATGATTTTGACCTTTTGGCCTAGGCAAAAACATATGAAACTAAGTTTCCTTTGCTTTCTGCCATGACCTGTGATATACTAACAATTATTTCAACATTTACAATTGCATCAGAGCAAACATTTAGTACAAGTGGGAACCTTATTAACCCCACAAGAACAATGCTTGTAGAAAAAACTGTGAAGACCTACATGTGTGTCTGCAGGACTAGTATCAAGCAGAGGATAGAATGCAACACATGATGAAGGAGGATTATGAGATAGAAAAAGAGCTCTCGACATTACAAATAACATAGTGTTCGAAATTTATCAACTTATGAAATTATTGAAATTATCGTAGTTTCTCATGTTGTAATCTATTTTTCATTTGTCATAAAGTTGTGATTCTTACTTTTTTTTTTAAAAGAATGTAGCATAGTGTTCAAAGTTGTAATTTGTTACTTTTTTTTTATTTCTCATAAAATTTGAATTTAATCATATTGGTCCAAGTTCAAACTTTTTTTTTTTAAACTTTTGTAATTTAAACTCAAAAAAATATAATCTATTTGATGTATTTTTTCAATTAATGTGTCATAGCATAATGTGTGTTAGTTCCCTAGGCCGTCCACCCCAACGGCTTTGGCACTGTACGGCACGGTATGGACATGACTGGGCCTTCCATTAAATGCCCGCACGGCCGTATTTTTGTGGCTCCCTCCACCCAAGCAAATATGATACAACCACTAGGAAAATGCTGTTTTCAAAAGATCATCACACTAACATTAGGAAAATGGCATATTTATTTATAAGTTAACTAAGTATCAGTGTTAATGTCATAAGAGATGATCGTACAATTAAAAAAAAAAAAAACCAATTGTGTAGCAGACTTGCAGTCAAATTGGTCCTTGGGTACGGACAGGAGAAAAGAGTGATATAAGGGCATATTGGATATTTTACACGTATTGGTGGTAAGGTAGGCATGTGGCTCATGGGGATGGCCCCAACAGGGATCCCCTCTTTCACCTTGACCCTGAGTTAGGTCTCTGTCCCCAGCTGTACCCGTACTTTAGTTTCAATATATAATGGTGACCTGAGCCAAAATGAAAGCCTGACTCAAAATTGTAACAGGAACTTCAATGCTTTTAGCGTCTCTTACACGATTTATCTAGAACCAGATGCATGAAACTCCAGAACAGAGCTCACATGATGATAATTTTTAAATTTTATTTTAGTATGAGTTGATCATGCGGTGAAATGGTATTTTAGTAGGACTGATAATGTGATAAGCCCAAGCTCATTTTTTATTTATATTTATATTTTTTGGGTAAGAAAGCTTATTTTTTATTAATAAAATCAAATAACTTAATCCACTCACCGAGGAATGGATCCTAATATTCCTATTCTCCAACATGTCCGATATTGATGGGTTGTATTGTAGCATCTCCTCAAGTCTTTGGAGCCATTCCGGCCTCTTTTTCAAGTTTGATTTTTCCACGATGGTAGCTGTCGTTGCATCCGAACTGGACATCAGGCTCTTCAAAAGACAATTTCCTCGGCAAGCACATTCACACTGATAAGGGCCCTTTTGGAATCGGTTATTAAATAAGAAGCGCAGTAGACCCCACCTCATCCATCAAGAAGGAAAGAAGAGAAAACTATGAAAAGAAAAAAAAAAAAACCACTAGATAGCCACTACACGCCACTAACTAATTTGGCACGGAAGCGGTTCCGGTGACTACTTCCGTATTTTTTTTTTTTATTAAAAAACGTGTGACGACGTTGTCACATTCAAACCCATATAAATTACTCGAAACCCCATTTCTTGATTTTCCCATTATTCCTCCCATTATTTTTCCTTTTCTTTGGTGGTTTCCTTTCCTCTTTCCTCAAAAGGTCCTTATCTTGATTATTTAGCTACTAAAAAATAATCATACAACAAAGATAATGAAATGAAAAAACTATATATCAAAATCTTAATAAATTTTTCTCAAAAAATAAATAAGAAACTCAGGCTCTATGGTAGATAACGCATGAAAGAAGGTCAAACTGTGCTATGCCTACTTCGTTAATGGAGATCAACAACCTTCACAAGGAATATTCAATGTTGGGAGAGAGTTCTGTTCTTGTTCATTTTGGTACAGAAAAACCAGCAATCGCAGATGATAAATGTCGAAGAAAAGGCCGATTTAACAAATTAGTGATGACTCGACAGTAACTCTCGATATTAAGAGACGATGTCGTCGCTTGTTGAAAAAATGCAAAAAAAAAAGAAAAAAAAGAAAAAAGAATATTCAGGCTGGAATACCGATTCTGTTGCTTCAAAACTATGGATACGTCTTTTGGTTAGTGAACCTCTAAGGTGTTTTTTCGGATAAAATTCTCAAGAAAGAAAGAGAGAAATGTATATTATATATATATATGGAGAATATTCAAGTGCATCCATCCCTCACCATTGTGGTGAGGGACACCCTCTTTTTGGAAAGGTTCAAGTCTTGAATATCCCCCCTATATATATATATGTTCCGCAAAAATACCGGATGCAGTTTTTTGGGCACAATTGATTGCAGATCTGGATTTGGGTCTACTGTTGACTCTTTTGGTAATTGGGTCGGGTGGGCATGGATCCAACCCAGTTGCTAACGTTCCTAACGTTCCCAAGTGGATGCGAGTCATATATGTTGATGATGCACAAAAAATTTTTTGCACACCACCGGTCAAGTATGAGTAATAAATGTGGAAATAAATGAGAGAGAGATTTATAGTGGTTCGGTCAATGACCTACGTCCACTTTTGGAAAGGCAGAGGTTGCCGGATATGTCATTTCTCAAGTGTCCAGAGATTACAAATGTAGGAGAAGAGAGATGAAGGGAGAATATTGCTTGCCTCGGTATTTGTCTCATGCCCCCCAAGTGCTGGTGGGGCTTACAATTTATAGTCGCTCCCCTAACAGATGGGGACGACTTTACAGCGCCGTTTATGAGGAGCCTTCGAGGTGTCCTCGACTGGGGAGGCAGTTGTGATATTCTCTGCACGACTTGGTAAAAGCGGGACGTGGCCTGCCTGCTTCCGAAGCGACCCGGACTGCTGTTACGTGGCCAGGCATCGTGGGTTTGGGCTCGGACTCCATTAGACCCAACGGATCTTTCATTAATTTAAGCCTTGGCTCATCACAGACTGGGCCACTTGGGCCTGACTCATCATATGTAATTAATCTAGTTGAACCCGCATAGTGTAGTATTATGCAGGTAGTTAGGTCCGGTATGCTCATGCCAGAATTGGGTCATTCTGATTCACCATGGACAAGAGCTAAATCCAACATACTTGATTCACTTGACCCAGTCAGACAAGCATTATTCATGCACTTTGGAAGAAAAAACTCGGAAACATGGCCAAGCTTAGAAACATACCAAGCCGCGTTGAATTGGAGAATCAGAATCGGGTCATACATCTCTTCCCCTGTTTTAAGAACATTTGTCTAAGACTACTTGACACTTTTCAAAGTTGATGAAAACTAATCACCATGCAGAACAGTTTTTCTTTCACCATAGAGCTAATTGCCTTGATTATGTTTGTGTGGGCTGCTTCTACCGAAACCGATGTTACACCTCCTCGGTAACAGTGCCGATCAGAAAAGGCCTCAACCCCCTTCTCTCCGGCATGTCAGCGGTAGCCTTCGTCGAAGTGAGACTGGTCCCGGTAGAGGTACCGATCACGTCCTACCGAACTCGACCTCACGCTGGCACCCCAGTCCGATCTCGGGCGTAGCTGACCCCGGCGTCTTCTCCAGTTCGGCCCCTTTGCCGAGGTGAACACCGGGCTTCCAGTTCCCATTATGAGATGGGACAGGTACTTTGTAGGGAGTCCCTGTCAGATAGGACGGCCACCGTCCATGGATAAGGGCTCGTTCCTATCAACAGATCACTTCCACATTTATGTGAGGGATTTGAGGGGAGGTCTGATGGGACAAGTATCCTGACCTACCCCCACAAAAGATCCCAGGTGTGGTCTGATGGGACAAGTATCCTCACCTACCTCCACTATGGAACCTTCCACTCTCCTATATATATGCCTGCATGAAGAGTCATGAACAGGTACATGCAAGATACAGCCTGCTCTGTTATTCTGCTAACATCCTCTTCTTCCCCATTTCACCCTAGTTCAGTGACTGCACTAACTCAGGCGTCGGAGTGCCTTTGGCTGACAGCAGCCTCGGGCCCTGACTGCTGTTTTCTCTTCCCTTTCAGGTTTCAGATCAGCAGAGACACTCTTGTTCAGCTAAACAACCTCTCTGTAAACCCTCATCATCATTTAAACCTAAGTCCGTAATAATTAGGCACGCACAATTTGGCGCCGTCTGTGGGAAGCGATCTGAGAATTCCACATTTTCATCCTAACAGCTATGCCTCCTAAGGCTCAGAAGGGAAAGAGCGTTGCTAGACCGTCTGGGTCTAAGCAACCAGAAACATTCCTGCCTCTCATGCCACCTCCACTGGTGACAGACCAGGCAGGAGCGTTGGTGACAAGTTCGCGAAGAGATACCAGGCAAGCACCACCCAACCCTCCTCCGAAGGGAGTGGGAGGAGAACCTGGTATGCGGAGTGTAGGTTCACCCGTTACGGTGACACACTCATCGTCAAGAGGAGCAGCAGCGTCTTCTCGGCGCGATCCTGTATTAGAGCGGGCTCGGACGAATACCTCTCGGGCGGAACGTCCGCGCCTGGAAGTTGTTCTCAACGCGCCGCCTCGAAAGGACGTTCCTCCTCAGGAACGGCCCTTACGAAGTGGGGCTCCTGTGCAGTCTCCTCCTCCTCGGTCTTCTCACGGGGACCACATGGAAGAGGATCACGTCCACCTTGGTGATGAAGGTGACGACGACGTGGTCCTAGAGGACAATGTTGAGGCCCAAGCCGAAGCCATCAAGGCTCAAAACCTCATCATCGAAGAGCAAAAAGGGCAGATCCTCCAGCTTCAGCGGCAGCTTGAGACGAAGAGCCAAGTCCAGCCCGAAGCCTCTCACACCCCTCCACCTAAGCAACGAGCTCGTCTCGGTCTTCGGGGTCGACCAGACCTAAGGGATCGGCTGAATGAAAGGCGCACCCAGGCTCGCGAAGAGGGCTCGAGTAACACTCATGCCAGTGCCGACCAGCGCCAGCACCATAAACAAAGGCGGGAGACCAGGGCCGACCCCGAGATGGCTGACTACATCGATCAACAGATTAAGCTGGCCGTACAGCAGAGCCTGGAGCAGGCCGGCCTCTCTCGAGGTCGGTTAACTACCAAACACGGTGACATCCATGGTACCTCTCCATTTTCTCGGGAAATCAGGGATCATCCCCTTCCTGATAAGTTCAGCGTCCCACGTTTCAATCTTTATGACGGGACGTCGGACCCCGAGGCTCATCTTCGGCACTTTACCCAGAAGATGACGGTATTCAGCGGGGACGGCGACTTTGACTGCAAGGTTTTCTCCTCCAGCTTGGGCGACCTCCCACTTCGGTGGTTCTGTGCACTTCCCGAGGGATCAATTTCGAGCTGGCCACAGCTCCGAAACTCCTTTGTCGAAAAATTTCAAGCACACCGGGTCATTCCGAAGACTGACGCCGATCTGATCTCAATCAAGATGAGGCCGACCGAGACTCTTACTCAGTTCGCCAAACGATTCTGGACCATCTACAGCGTGATTGAAAATTCCAACGACGACGTAGCCGTTACTGCCTTCCAACAAGCTTTGCTTCCGGGCAATGAGCTTCGGCAGAAATTGGTACGTCATCCTGCACCTTCAGTGAAGGCTCTGATGGTCCGGGTGAACAAGTACGTTGAGCAGGAAGAAGATGACATCCGAGCTCGGGAGAGCCATAATCTCTGGCCAGAAAGCCGACCGGAGGGCCGTCCCACGAGAAGAGAACGGAGGTTTGCTAAGAAAGAGGCGGATCGGAATAGAGAGCCATCCAGCTCGGCAGCACGTCCCGCTCCCACCTCGGGGGGCAGAACGAGGCCGAAACCGAGTGGCGCCTCTTACAGAGCCGTCAATACCATCTTCAAGGAGCCTATTTACAAGCTCCTCGGCAAAATCCAAGCCCAGCCCTTCTTCAAATGGCCCCAGCCTATGAAGAGCGACTCCTCCTCCCGAGATCAGAGCAAGTTCTGTGCCTACCACAAAGATAGAGGACACAGGACCGAGGATTGCTACGCCTTCAAGGCACACCTTGAAAAGCTCGTGAAGGACGGGCATCTCAGAGACCACGTCAGGGAAGAAGGCAGAGTGAACAATGCTCAGCAGCGCCTCCCCGACGACCAAGACAGCGGTGAGCCGATAGGGACCATCGACGTCATTCACCTGGCTCCTGCCCCCAGGGGCAGTGACCGAGCCCGTGCCGAGGCCAGGAAAGCCCAGCACAGCAAGCATGTGATGACGGCCGAGTTCGGTCCCTCGGCGAAGAAAGCACGTGTGGAGAGGCCAAAAATTTGGTTCTCTGATAAAGACTTGGCCGGGGTCCAGCTACCCCACAATGATCCTCTTCTTCTGACTATGAGGTTACACAACTTCGATGTCAAAAGGATCCTAGTGGACCCTGGAAGCTCCTCAGAAATCCTCTACTTGGATTGCTTCAGGAGGATGGGCCTGAAAGAGGAGGACCTGCAGGAAGCCCGCACCCCCCTGGTGGGTTTCAGCTCCAAGACGGTGTATCCCAAAGGGAAAATTTCCCTCAAGGTCGAGGTCGGAGGAGCTTCCACAAAGGTAGACTTCCTGGTGGTGGATGCACAATCTCCATACAATGCCATCATGGGGAGAACCTGGCTCCATAACCTTGAGGCCGTTCCCTCGACCCATCACCAGAAGCTCAAGTTTCCTTTACAGAACAAGGATGGGAGCTTCGAAGTTATCATAGTCCGCGGCGACCAGGACATGGCCAAAGAATGCCTCTTGGCCGTGGTCCCCGGAGATACGCAGCCACAGCAAGTCCACATGACCGAGCTGGAAGCTGAGCTCGACGCTGTGGGCCGAACTCCCGAACAGAAGAGCATTGAGGACCTCACCCAGGTCGGGATCGATACCAGCGATCCAGAAAGGTTCTTCCTGCTCGGTAGCCAACTCGCTGACGAGGAGAGGGCCAGGATGCTCGACTTCCTGTTACAAAATAGGGAGGTCTTCGCCTGGACCCCATATGAAATGTCCGGCGTCAGCCCCGAGGTCATAAGCCACAAGCTGAATGTGGATCCCCGACATAAACCTGTTGTCCAAAAGATTCGCAGGACGGGCGCCCAACAGGCAGAGGCAGTGACCAAGGAGGTCGACAAATTACTGGACGCTGAGGCTATCCGCGAAGTCCAGTACCCTGTGTGGTTGGCCAACACAGTTGTGGTAAAAATGAAGGATGGCAGCTGGAGGGTCTGTGTAGACTTCACCGACCTCAACAAAGCCTGTCCCAAAGACAGATTTCCTCTACCGAAGATAGACCAGCTGATCGACGCCACTGCCGGCCACGAGAGGATGAGTTTCCTCGATGCTTACCGAGGTTACCATCAAATTCCAATGCACGAGCCTGATCAAGAAAAAACCGCGTTCATAACACCCAGGGGCACCTACTGCTACAAAGTAATGCCATTCGGGTTAAAAAACGCCGGTGCCACTTACCAGAGGCTGGTAACCAAGATGTTTCAGGACCAGCTCGGCAGGACGATCGAGGTCTATATTGATGATATGGTCGTTAAGTCTAAACGGAAACGGTCACAGGACCACTTGACTGACTTACATCAAACCTTCTCCATCCTCAAGAAATACCAGCTCAAGTTGAACGCCTCCAAATGTGCATTTGGCGTCGGCTCGGGCAAGTTCCTGGGCAGCCTAGTTACTAGGCGAGGAATTGAGGCTAATCCCGATCAGATCTCGGCACTGAAAGCCCTGCAGAGCCCGAACTCGATAAAACAGGTTCAGAGACTTACTGGGATGGCGGCAGCACTGAACCGCTTCATCAGCCGAGCTTCGGATAAATGCCATCCCTTCTTTCAGCTCTTGAAAAAGAGCTCCGGGTTCAAATGGACCCCGGAATTCGAAAGCGCTCTCCAGGAGCTCAAAGTGTACCTTTCCTCCCCTCCTCTGCTTTCCACCCCAGTGCGGGGTGAGGTCTTATATCTATATCTGGCAGTTTCGGACCATGCGGTGAGCTCTGTGCTCGTAAGAGAAGATGACAGGCAGCAAAGACCCATCTATTACACAAGCAAAATCTTGCTCGATGCCGAAACGAGATACTTACCATTGGAAAAGCTCGCGTTAGCACTCGTTAGTGCTTCGCGGAAGCTCTCCCACTACTTCCTGACATATTCTATCGTGGTTGTGACCGAACACCCACTCAAGTCCCTCTTCAGGAGAGCAGACTTTTCAGGAAGAGTGTCTAAATGGGCTGTCGAACTCGGGCAATACGATATCCAGTATCAGCCCAGAACGGCCATCAAAGCCCAAGTCCTGGCAGACTTTATTGTGGAATTCACCTCTCCTAGTTCGGCACCGAGCCATCTCGACACCGAACTGGGGGGCAAGGAGGCAAGGACTTCGGCAGAGACCGAGCATGATCGGTCCTGGAAATAGTTCCTCGACTCATCTTGGAAAGTCTTCGTCGATGGGTCCTCCACCTCCAAACGGGCTGGTGCTGGCATAGTCCTTCAATCTCCGGAGGGTCTTGTCATTGAGCAAGCCCTGACTCTTGACTTCAAAGCTTCTAACAATGAAGCTGAGTATGAAGCATTAATTGCAGGGCTGGGCAGTGCAAAAACCCTGGGGGCACAACAACTGGTGATCTTCAGCGACTCACAGCTGGTCACAAGCCAACTCAATGGAGATTACCAGGCCCGAGATGACAGGATGGCAGCCTACCTGGCCTACACCAAGCAAATCCTATCTCAGTTCCAAAAGGCTGAAGTCAGGCAGATAGGCAGAGACTCCAACTCTCACGCTGATGCCCTAGCAAATCTGGCCTCTGCCGTCGAGGCAGGAAGAAAAAGAACTGTCGAAGTGGAAGCACTGGACAGACCGAGCATACAACTTCAACCGCCTCGACAGATTATGTGCACTGACCTCGGTCCGAGCTGGATGGATGAACTTATCTCCTACCTCAAGAATGACCAGCTGCCCGAGGACAGGAGCCAAGCCCACAAAATCAGGCTGAAGGCAGCCCGATTTTGGCTCTCTCCGGACGATAAACTCTACAAAAAGTCCTACAATGGCCCCTACCTCCAGTGCGTTCATCCAAGCAAAGTCGAGGATTTCCTTTATGAAATTCATGAAGGGATCTGCGGCAGCCACATCGGAGGTCGGTCACTCGCCTACCGAGCTATCAGCCAGGGGTACTGGTGGCCCTATATGCAGAAAGATGCACAGATCTACGCCAGGAAATGTGAGAAGTGTCAGAAGTTCTCTCACTCTCTCCATCAGCCAGCACAGGACCTGAGCCCTCTTTCTAGCCCATGGCCCTTCGCCCAATGGGGACTGGACCTCGTGGGACCACTCCACCGAGCTCCAGGGAACAAAAGATGGTTGATCGTAGGAACTGACTACTTCACCAAGTGGATAGAAGCCGAAGCGCTCTCCTCCATCACTGAGAAGGATACCAAAAACTTCGTGTGGAGAAGCATTGTAACTAGATTCGGAGTGCCTCAAACCTTGGTCACGGATAACGGGACCCAGTTCGACTCCAATTTCTTCAGAAGCATCTGTCTAGACCTTGGCATCAGGAACTACTATTCTACCCCGGCCTACCCCCAGAGCAATGGGCAGGCTGAAATTTCGAACAAGGTGGTGCTTGACGGACTCAAAAAGAGACTAGATCGAGCCAAAGGGAGATGGGTAGAAGAACTGCCAAGTGTCCTATGGGCATACAGGACTACCCCGAGGCGCTCGACCTCGGTAACTCCCTTCTCCCTACCCTACGGAATGGAAGCTGTAATTCCACTTGAGGTCGGCCTCCCCACCCTCAGGTCGGAACTGTTCGACCGAGGCCAAAATGATGCAAACCTTGCCACAGAACTCGACTTGGCTGAGGAGCGAAGGGATGCCGCGGCCATCCGTCTCGCTTCCTACCAGCGACAGTTGGCTAGAGGGTACAATCAAAGGGTCAGAGAGCGAAAGTTCTCCCCTGGAGAATTGGTCTTGAAAAAGACACTTCCAGCAGACAGGAATCCCAGCGAAGGAAAGTTTGCACCGAACTGGCATGGGCCATTTAAGGTGACTTCGGTAGCTGGGCAGTCTGCATATAGGCTTGAGGACATGGAAGGCAGAGAGCTGCCACGCCCATGGAACGCCACCCACCTCAAGAAATTCTATTTTTGAGATGTAACCGGATTCGGGAAGTTAATAAACTATCTTTTTATAGAATACGTTTAGTTTCCAAGTTGCCCCCTATTCTCAAAGAAATGGCCAAGTTATAGAACTCGGCATTCACCTACAGCTCGGTTACAGAATCGACTTGTATTCTTTGTTCGGTTACCTTAGTTAGCTACTTTGGCCCGGTCAATGGACCAGTCAAGTTCTGATTATAAAACCGGACTTAGCTTTGGTCATAGGACCAAGCGCCCTCAGTTTTACCGAGATCGATGCTCGTTATGGTTGCAAAATCAATACAGCACCTCGGGTTACAACGTTACCACGTCAAGTTCGGCTTCAACCGAACTCATTTACTTCGTCTTATTTCCTATTATTTATTCTGGTCGTTAAGCCAAATGCATAAAGAAAGGAAAAAAGAGAAGAAAAATTCGCCACAAATGTTCAAAGTTGGAAGCAAAGCCAATTTCATTTCATGAATAAGAAAGGTTACAAATTTCCCAACAAAAAGAAATACAAAATTTCCCCCCAGTACAGAAAAAATAAAAACAAAATTACATCATATTTTTCAGACCACAGCCCCCTCGGCGCCATCAGCAGCAGCATCTTCCACGACTTCGACGGCCACTTGTCCGGCGTCGACATCCGCGTCGTGTCCGGGGGCAGGGTCTTCGGTTTCCCTGGCTGGGGCCTCAGGAGCTTGGTTCGTTGCGGGCTGAGGAGGAGGAAACTGAGGGATCTCTGTATACACAGGGCTGTCCTTGGGGACCCCTGCTGCTCTCAACGAGCTTGTCCATCCCAGCCTCCAGGCCTTCAGGCTGACTCTCTTGACTTGGGCGATGTACTGTTCGGTGGCTTCTGCCACCCCTTCGTCAAAAGCTTTGTCAACGTCAGCCCGTAGCTTGTCGGCATCAGCTCGGAGTTCAGCCTCTGCCTCCTCCCACCTCTTTTCAAGTTCGGCCGTTGCCTGAACTTGGTTTTCCAGCTCCGCCCTGACCTTATCAAGCTCGTCTCTGAGGCCCAAGACGCTCGTTTCCTGCTCGGCTGCCTTCTGCTTTATTAGGCTGAGCTCGGCCTCGAGCTCCAGTTCCCTTTTCTCGGCCCTTTCTGCCCGCGCGGTGCTCTGTTGGGCTTTGTCCGCCGACACCAGCGCCCTTTGGAGGATCTGAGGAAACAAGTGTTAAGCAGACGTCAATAACAGAAGTATAGAAATCAAAGAAGAAATGCAAAGCTCAAAGGAGAGACTTACCCTGAGGGCGTCGGCCATTTGAGCCACATCGAGCTCCACCTCGCTCCTCTTCATATGTTCTGCCATGTCTCCAGGCAGAGCGCAGGCGTGCGCGAGGGCACTGACGACAGAAGTGCCGTCACTCAGCCGGCCGTCCGACGACAGCGACTGGCCATCCTCCAGCTGGAAACTGGGGTTCCAGATCGGAGGCCCGAGCAGCGGCGAGCGCTGAGAGGCAGGGTTGGGCTCGTCCCCCACTGGGTCCGCAACCCTGGGCCTTTTCCCCTGCCGAACCGAATCCCGACGAGATTTGGTGGAGCGCTCGGTCGCTGCTGAAGGCTGAGGAGATTGAACTGGGGGGGAGAGAACCGTGTCCTCCAAGTTCGGAGGGAGAACGGTCCCCGAGGTGGGCGAGTCTCCGAAGATGACTTCGTCAAGACTAACAAGGGCCGCACGACGCCGTCCCATCTCGGTCTCTTCGTCCGATTCAGAAGACGGGAGAATCACAAGCTCCTCTTGCCGAACCCCCTCGGACTCACCCTCCGGCTCACTTTCCTCCTCGGAGTCGGTCTCTGCTGCGGTCTGGACGTGCGAAGGACCGGCTTCGGCTGAAGCTCTAGAAGGTACGGTCTCGGGAGGTACTTGCGCAGGCCCTGCTCCTGTTGCTATTTGCTCCTCGGCTTCGGCAAGAGTTAGGACTTGCTCCCCCCTGAGGTTTTCGTGCCGTCTTCTTATGAAAGATCGGTACACGGGTTCGTATCCGAGAAGTGCTGAGGCAGATCGGGTCCGGTGACCCTTGTAGCTGTAAATCCTTTTCAACCAGCCGACGTTTCGTCGCCACCCGGAGTTCTTCCTCTGCCGTTTCCTCTCCGTGTGACCTGCACGACAAGCAATTAGGCATCAGTTCGGCAGAATGAAACTACATCAGAAGTTTAGAAATTGAGATATTTACTCGGTGGTTCTCCGAGACGACCAGGTACGTGGTTCACCCTGGGCTCTCCGGGGGCATACTCCCAGTTCCCGGTGACGTAAAGGCAGTCCTCCCCGGCGTATTTTGTGTTGTCTTCAAGCTCGTTGATTATGGGGATCTCCTTCGGCCGAACTCGCAAGTAGTATGCGTCGTCCTTGGGAGATCGACAGAGGTTATACACATCCTCAATGTCCTCGACGCCAAGGTCGGTTCCCAATATCCTATTCAGTTCGACTATACCCATGATTATCTTATAACCATTGGGCATTAGTTGGCACGGGGTAAGGTTCCACCTCCTGAGACAAGCTCTCAGGAGGGGATGGACCGGGAATCTCACTCCGCCCTCGATTATGGCTACTAGAGGAAATGGCATCCATCCCTCTACAAGAACCCGTGGGCTGCTTCTACCGAAACTGATGTTACACCTCCTCGGTAACAGTGCCGATCAGAAAAGGCCTCAACCCCCTTCTCTCCGGCATGTCAGCGGTAGCCTTCGTCGAAGTGAGACTTGTCCCGGTAGAGGTACCGATCACGTCCTACCGAACTCGACCTCACGCTGGCACCCCAGTCCGATCTCGGGCGTAGCTGACCCCGGCGTCTTCTCCAGTTCGGCCCCTTTGCCGAGGTGAACACCGGGCTTCCAGTTCCCATTATGAGATGGGACAGGTACTTTGTAGGGAGTCCCTGTCAGATAGGACGGCCACCGTCCATGGATAAGGGCTCGTTCCTATCAACAGATCACTTCCACATTTATGTGAGGGATTTGAGGGGAGGTCTGATGGGACAAGTATCCTCACCTACCCCCACAAAAGATCCCAGGTGTGGTCTGATGGGACAAGTATCCTCACCTACCTCCACTGTGGAACCTTCCACTCTCCTATATATATGCCTGCATGAAGAGTCATGAACAGGTACATGCAAGATACAGCCTGCTCTGTTATTCTGCTAACATCATCTTCTTCCCCATTTCACCCTAGTTCAGTGACTGCACTAACTCAGGCGTCGGAGTGCCTTTGGCTGACAGCAGCCTCGGGCCCTGACTGCTGTTTTCTCTTCCCTTTCAGGTTTCAGATCAGCAGAGACACTCTTGTTCAGCTAAACAACCTCTCTGTAAACCCTCATCATCATTTAAACCTAAGTCCGTAATAATTAGGCACGCACAATGTTTTAATATGATTAATTCTGTAATCTATTTTTCACCTTGTCTTGCAAGCGAGGGTGCATTTGGTTGCACATTTTTGAAGTGCTTTCTAGGCTTTTATAACTTTAGAAAAAACCCTACCCATCTACGAGTTGGTGGAGTCATAGTAGGCGTGAGTTTGCTCCCCGCGTCTCTCCCGAACGGATTAATACCCCAGATGCACATACAACCCCACAACAAACCACATGAAAATTAGGGAGAGATTGCTTCCAGAAATCACCTTTTGTGAACTGTTACCGTGCAACAAAAGGGGTTCTACCGAAGTCAAATGATATGGAGGTCTTCTTCTGAGGTTGTTATTTGTTGAGTAATATGAGATCCTTCTTGAAAAACAAGCCACAACACAACTTGGCTACTTAATCCATTTTGAGACCTTACTCGGTGAAACCTCTGAAGGTTACAATGGGAATGGGAGTGTAATTGGGCAAGATAGTTTGACCAACCACAACATGCCAGCGCTAGAGATTGGACGGTGATGATTTAGCACAACACTTTCACCATTGGACGCTACTGTCATTTGCAACATGGAAAAGAAGAAGGGGAAAAAAGTGTGAATTGGGTTGAACTCAGCCCATTTTATTTTTATTTTGATTCAAGCCATTTCCTTGCGTAATGGGTGTACTTCTGCTTCAGCGTTTCGAAATTATCATCTAGGAAACTATCTATTGTAGAAATTAATCTCAGTGTATTTTAATTGAAATGCGTATGTAAACTTATTATCTTTAAAAGCCATTTCCTACTTAATCTAAAGTTGCTATTTTAATTAATATGAAGTCAAAGTAGTGTTACGTCGCATCACTTTGTTTCTGGTAACTCTTTCATTGGGGCAGATTTTTGTGGTTGGGGGTGTTATAATGACCATAGACACAAAAAATTTAAGCTGTTAGTGAACAACATAACAATATATATCAACACACCTCTTATACGACAGGCCGTTCGAATTAGAAATCCAACAGACAGATGGAAGATACACTGAACAAACAGACTAGACAAACAAATGGAGGTAGGATTTTCGAACTCATGACCTCTAGCTCTGAAACCATGTTAACAACCGATAACACTAAAAGCTTATTGGTTATTAATAGGGGGTTAGAAAAGAAAAAGAAAAAGAAAAAAAAAACAGAAGGACAAAAAGAATCTTGAAAGAATATGGGGGCCATGGCCACCCACTGCGGGCCCCCTGTTCCCCTATAGTTGGCCTCTAAAAGTGCATTATTCAGGCTCAAACCTAGCCAATCCTTGACTGTCATCATACAATTCAAATGCAGTTCGGCTATTGGTGCCCATCTAAATGCATGCCTATAAGTGTCTAGACATAACCAAAATAAGAATAAAAAAAGTCAAATTATGCACTTTAGTTGTGATCAATCGAAGGTGGGCATAACTTTGTTGTAAAGTTTTCCTTTTTGATAAAACAAGATTAATGGTTTCATTTCAATGGAGTTATAGAATTTTAATGGATTTGTAGGAATTATTGTTTAAAGGCTCTGGATATAGGGTGATAATTAAAGCATACACAGTCCACAATCGAAGAAAGTGATTATCAATACGTTCTTATTATTAATCCTGTTTCTGACCATCAAAAAAGAGTTAATGGTTCAAATTCAATGGAAAGCTGATGTTTTAAAATATATAATTACAATAAAAGAAACATATTCAATTCAACAAACTTTTCTTCTTGCGATTTGCAAGCAGGTAGGTAACATTATCAAACACTGGAAAAGTCAAAAGACCAAAAAGAGAAGAACATGAGAAGCAGGAGAAACAATTATACAGGACATGAAGCAGTTCTTAGTTTCCCTTTGGCAAAACTCTATGCAAGTCAATCTCCAACAAGAACGAATGACAGGGTCTTGAGATTAAACGCACAGCTGGAGAGATTTCCCAACAACACCGCCCTAAGTGAGCAATCTTGTTATAGTGGCATCTGTGATTGAGTTGTTATCATAAATCATAACCAATAATGATAGGATCCATGTCATTAGGGCAGATCTGAGCAACACGACTCAAAAAAACTCATATTGGCGCTTCTTTCCTTGATTCCTACAACCGGATCTGCTACTCTTAAGTTGAGAAATATAATTTTCTTCCTTTATTGTGTCTTAAGTGATAAGGATCTAAGCAGAAGTGAAGAGAGTCAGTCACCTTAAAACTCTTTAATTGTAGCCTTTATAGATAAGCACTTTTGATTTAAAAGCCAACCGAACACATTTTAAATCATGGATTTAAAAATTAACAAAAATTGAGTGACATAAAAAATAAGGGGATTTTGGCCATAGGTCCCGCATCATATGATTTTAAAGCCTAAGGTCCTACAAATCTTTTCGAAACGGCAGCAGTCCTCTCGTGATAATGACGCGCTAAAAAAGACCAGAATGCCCCTGTACACGTCATCAAAAAAGCTTCGGCCTAAAACCTCTTGAAACCATTTCAGAACCGCAAAACTCACGTTCGTCTGGCTCTCAGAGGCAAAACGCGAAACCGAATCAAACTACAAACCCTAGAAGAAAAATCAATCGATCGACTACAACCATCATCTAAAGGTTACAAAAACTACTTCTTCCATTCCTAAAAAGAAGATTGTACATTACAATTTCTTCTGAAAAAAACTAAAAACCCAATTTCATTTCGTTCTTATCTGATTTTATCTGTTCTTTATGTTCAAATCTATGTAGAAAATGGCTAGAACAAGGTCCTCGCTCTCCTCAAGCAAAGGGAAAAAGTTAGCGAAAGAGCAACCAAAGGAAAAGCAAGGTCGATCAAGAAACAGATAGGGTTTTCTCAGTTTTAAACCATTTTATCTCAGTTCTTCAAAACTCAGATAAATTTATCTGAGTTTCTGAGCTTGCTGTTAATTTATCTGCTCAGATAAATTTGCTCTGGTCCAAACTCAGATAAATTTGTTCGCAACAAAGAGAGGTTGTACAAAACTCAGATAAAGTTATCTGACTTTTCTGAGAGCTTAAAATAGGTATCAGAAAACTCAGATAAATTTATCTGTCTTTCTGAGCTTGCTGTTAATTTATCTGCTCAGATAAATTTGCTCTGGTCCAGACTCAGATAAATTTGTTCGCAACAAAGAGAGGTTGTACAAAACTCAGATAAAGTTGTCTGACTTTTCTGAGAGCTTAAAATAGGTATCAGAAAACTCAGATAAATTTATCTGAGTTTCTGAGCTTGCTGTTAATTTATCTGCTCAGATAAATTTGCTCTGGTCCAGACTCAGATAAATTTGTTCGCAACAAAGAGAGGTTGTACAAAACTCAGATAAAGTTATCTGACTTTTCTAAGAGCTTAAGATAGGTATCAGAAAACTCAGATAAATTTATCTGAGTTTCTGAGCTTGATGTTAATTTATCTGCTCAGATAAATTTGCTCTGGTCCAGACTCAGATAAATTTGTTCGCAACAAAGAGAGGTTGTACAAAACTCAGATAAAGTTATCTGACTTTTCTAAGAGCTTAAGATAGGTATCAGAAAACTCAGATAAATTTATCTGAGTTTCTGAGCTTGCTGTTGTTTTATCTTCTCAGACAAATTTGTGTTGGCCCAGACTCAGATAAATTTGTTCGCAACTCAAAGAAGTTCTACAAAACTCAGATAAATTTGTCTGAGTTTTGAGAAAGGTT
Source organism: Umbellularia californica (assembly GCA_028538565.1). Classification (NCBI taxonomy): domain Eukaryota; kingdom Viridiplantae; phylum Streptophyta; class Magnoliopsida; order Laurales; family Lauraceae; genus Umbellularia; species Umbellularia californica. Next base: position 102,751,218 of record JAPQWN010000001.1, read on the forward strand.
AAGATATGTATCAGAAAACTCAGATAAATTTGATATTTCTCTGAGTTTGCTGTTAATTTATCTGCCCGGGCAAATTTGCTTTGGTCCAGACTCAGATAAATTTATCTGAGTTTTTTGAGATGTTAACATAGGTATCATAAAACTCAGAAATATTTGATATTTCTCTGAGTTTGCTGTTATTTTATCTGAGTTTTTGTATATCTTATCTCATTTTGGCATGAAGTTATCTGACTTTAAAATAAAGTTATCTCTGTATTCATATGAATTTATCTGTCTTTTGTGTTAATTAATCTCTGTTTGCTGTCAACTATTCTCATTGTGACTTCAATTTATCTGAATTTGAAAGCAATTTATCTAAGCTTGTTGTGTATTTATATAAATTTTATCTGCATTTTGTTTTAACTTTGATGTGAGTTCTTATGAATTTATCTGTGTTAGAAATCATAACGAGTTCAGAAAAAAGTTATTTACCATCTATTTGAATTTTTTCTCCAGTTTGATGTAAAATTATCTGACTACATTAGGTTTCATTTGAATACATTTGGCTTGATTTATATGAATCTGATATGAAATTATCTGTGTATGGTGTGAATTTATCTCACTTTGTTATGGTTTAATCTAACTTTACTTTTGGACTGTGATGAGTTGCATATAATTTTATCTGAGTTCTACATGTACCCCTGACAGCTGAAAGCAAACAAATTAAAAGGAAGGACACAAAAAAGAGGAGTCAGGCAAAGCGACACTATCAATTTAGATCAAATTTCGTATCAATAGTCAAACTGTTTGACAGCATCAAAGGAAGGATAACTACTGCACATAAAGTTGAGCTGAAGAAGACACCTTTCTGGTTTCTTATAAATTCCATATTGAACCAAAAAGTTACAGAGAATCAATGCAGAAAAAATGATAAAGACATCATGGAAATTCTAGACACATATAACAGAGCAGAAGGAAAATTCAAGATTGGAAGCCACTATGTGTCGTTCACATCAGAAGACATCTCTCTAATATTTGGAATACCCCATGGATCAGCAACCTTGGATTTGAAATATGCAAAGAAGAAACAGTCGGAATTTATAACAAGAAGATTCTCAAACACTACAAGAGTGTCAGCTCCAAAAATAAAGGAACAATTGGATTTTGCACTCAATGGAGCAACTGAAGTTGATGTGGCCGATGTGTGCAGGCTAATATGCCTTTACATCCTTGTGACATTGTTCTTTTCCACACATGGCAACTCAATAGGATGGCCATATGTCAGTTATGTTGAGAATTATGATGAAATGAAAGATTATGCTTGGACACAAGAGATAACAAAGTTTCTCATGCAATCAGTTCACGCAAGAAATGAAGGTTCAGATAACGTAATTGGCTGTCTAATTGCACTACCGGTGAGATAACCAAACAACCATTTTACTTCTGTAATTTTACAACTTACCAATAAATTTGTAACTTAAACTTGACCATGCTTTTGTGTCTCAATTTGAACAGTATTGGTTATGTGAACACACATCGTTGTTGGAGCCGATCAAACCTAATGAATTCCCTAGATTGATGAAGTGGGATCTTAAGGGATTAAACAACACACTGCAGAAAAAATCGCTGGATACAGTACATAGTAAACAGGTAATATTATATGAATTGAACTTTTTTTATGTTAATTAATATATTGGTAAGTTGTCTGAATTTTTCTCAATAGGTAATACTATATAACAGATAGCATAGATACATTTATCTGAATTTGTTATGCCTTGTTGTTATTAATAAACAGTGTCTCACACTTCAGGTAATTGTTGGTAAATTGGAGAGGACACTGCATGAAGAAAAATGCTTCCTGATGTATGTGAATAGGAGAAGTTCTAATGATAATCAAACAACTAATAAGGAAGCTGAAACAATCAACAAAGAAATTGTTGAAGGAGTAGACGAAGGAAACATGCAGTATGATGTTGACCTTAATGATGATTTTGAGAATAATGAAGCCATTGAACAATCAAAATCAGAGGAACGTGACCCCAGCCAATTTCAACTGGCCCAAACAACAGAAACTTTGATAATATCTGAATTAGAAGAGCAAAAAGAGAATGAAGGGCAAGAAGAAATGGCTGGGACCGAACAAAGAATTGAATTTCTTACATTTCCTTCAGAGTTGGAACAATATGATCAAACAAAGCAACAAACAGATACAGTTGTAGAGCATGTCATAAGTGATGTAATTGGAAGCACAAGTGGTGAATCATTGATTGGAATACCACCAACAGAGCTAGCTGAAGTTGAAGGAGACAACAATAAGAAATTGTCTGAGCAAAGTCAACCATCTCCAACAGTGAAAAACACAGAACTCAGAGAAGTCATTCAAGAAAAAGAAAGGGCAATTTCACTTGTTCATCAGCTAAACAGAGAGAAACAAGACTCCCAAGCTCATCTTGACAAAATCATGTTTGAATTGGAAAGATCAAAAGAAGAAAATTGTAATCTACAAAATGAAAGCATGGAATTGGGAAAAAGGGTAAGCATCTTGACCAAAGAAAGAGATGATGTTGTTTCATTAAACGAGAAGGTCATGAGTGAAAATGCTCAGCTAGAAAAAGAGAACAACGACCTGAAAGGCAAGATTGAAAGTTCATCTCTTGTGGTCAGCTCCCTTAATGAACAGCTAAAGCAACTGCAGCAGCTATCAGAGCGAAATTCTTCAAGAGCTGCACACGCAGAAGAGGAATTAAAAGCCCTGAGATATAAACATGCAATGACTGAGGCATCAAATTTTGAGTTAGAAAACAAGTTAAAAGAAGCTACACTTCTTCATGCAGGCACAGAGATAAATTTGGTTGAAAAGAGTTTGGACAAAATTTATCATCCAACAACAGAACAAATGATGGGGAAGCAGCCTCCTCAACCAACAAACAAAAGTAAAATTGAAAAGGTATTTCTGACTTCTCAAATGAATTTATCTGAGTCTTAAATGATCTTATATAGGTCTGATAAGATTTTTTTCTTTTTAATTTTGACATGAATTTATCTGAGTTTGGTAATGAATTTATCTGAATTTGGTAATGAATTTATCTGAGTTTTGTAATGAATTTATCTGAGTTTGGTAATGAATATATCTGAATTTTCTATGAACTTTTGGATTTGTTTGATAAAAATTTATCTGACTATTATATGATTACACTTCAATTTTATATTTAAATGGAGCATTACATATTAATAGATAGATAATACAGCTTAAAAAGGTACCAGAACAATCGTCAATGGTGAAAAGAGTAAAGAAGAGACGAGAAGCAGCATTAATGAATATTCCAGAGCCAGAACAGAAAAAGGCTAGGAAGCAAAAGAATGTACAAAAAGATAAAATGGTTGCTGCTCAGTCAGATGACTTTGTCAACGTAAATGACCAAATGGAGCCCAAATATACCGGTAAATCAGAGAAGAAGAAACCATTTAAGCTCCCCAAAAACTCAATCTCCAAACTGTTGAATGAAGCTGACAAGAAGAAATTAAAGCTCATATATGACACAGAAGGATATGAGTAAGTTGACATCATGTATTACTCTGGAAAGTTGTCAATTAAATTATAAACAAGCTAATAACATTTCACATGTACAATTGCAGCGCAACGGTTTGGGGGGGAGAAAGTGAAAACAATGTGTTGTATGAGGACATAATTTCAATCCTATCTGGCGCTGATATATCGAGCAGTGTAAGTAACCTACTACAACAATATCATATATTTATTGAATGCTTAGATAACATCTGTTTTAAAACGTGCTTATCATTATCTATCTGCAATCCATCAGGTTATTGATAGTTATACACAGATGTTATACAACGAGCAAACAGAGCTTGAAAATGATATCAAGAAATTGGGAAAGGAGGGCCTGGAGGAGGATGAAAAATCATATTTCATCAGTAGCCTTTGCTGGGTAACACAAATAACTATTTTAGCATGTCTGCAATGGATTTCATTAAATGAAATTAATACTCTTTAATTCTATATTTGTACAGACAATGCTCACTGCTGAAAACAAGCATATGAGAGATACCATTCTCAACCATCAGATCTCACCGTATAAGATGCAGAATCATAGATACATCCACTTTCCAATGAACTCGAATGGAAAGAACAAAGATGCAACACCTTTCCATTGGACTCTGTTACTGCTTGATCGAAAACAAGGCCAGTGGATGCACTACAACTCCATGAGGCCAAGGGAGAAAAATGCAACTGATCACTACTTCAAAGATGCTGAATTGCTGGTACATGTCATTCACTTTAACTTCATTAAAATCATGGTTGACACAAGTTAACATATATGAGGCTAATGAAAATGATGTGATCACAGAAACAGTATGTAGAAAATTACAACTTTGTCAACATTGAGGAAACACAGCCATATAATGAGCCATTGATCAGCATTGAAGGAGCACCACAGCAGAAACATGGGTCGTAAGTATTGAAACAGATTATACAAATAAAACCATAGACAACCAAACAATATGAATTAACTGACAACACTATCTCACATTGCAGGCTTGATTGTGGCATCATCGTCTGTTACCTCATGACTCAAATCTCCCGTGGCAAACCAGTGCACAACCACTTGACACAAAGCATCATAGACAATTTTAGAGCAGAATTAGCGGTCAAGTTCTTGCATGACGAGCCCCACAGTTGGACAAAAGCAGACTTTGAAGCAAAAAAGTTCGCATCCTAAAGGAAGACTGTGATTTTTTTGTGTTTTTGTTTTTTGGTTCACATTGAAAACTGTGAGATCTTGGAAGCGGCATTAAAGGAACACTGACAAACAGCAATGGGTTTCCTTTGTTTTTTTGTTTTTTGGTTCATATGATAAATTGTAAGATGTTGGAAGCAGCTTTGAAGGAAGACTAACAAACAAACGACACGGAATCTTTTTTGTTTTATTGATACAAATGTAAGATGTTTGAAAGACGTTTGTAAATGTAAATATGCTTATCAATTGCAGAATTCAATTCATTTTCTTACATGGTGTCATTTCTTTATGTTGGTTATGGATTCAGATTATATACATGTAACTGCACATTTCATACAGATAAATTTATCTGTCTTCTCAAATGAACTCAGATAAATTTATCTGTCTTCTCAAAGGAACTCAGATAAATTTATCTGAGTTCTCAAAGGAACTCAGATGAATTTATCTGAGTTCAAATAAAAATCAGCGACATTTATCTGAGTTTTTAATGAAAGTTTGGTAAATTTATCTGTTATTATATTGGAAATAGACTGAAATTCATGTAAAATCCATTACGAAAAGGAAAGATAACATCAATATTTCAAAGCAACAATGATACTTTGCAATTTTATTCAATAGAAAAAATCCAAATTGATCTCTATACATTTGACAGTCACATTATCATCACCAAATTACAAAAGATGACAAATTCAACCTAATGTCAATGGCAACTCAATAGGCTCCTTGCAGGACTTTTTATTATGACTCCCAATCCGCCCACATCGTCCGCATTTTATCTGCCTTGTCATCTCACCTCTTGACAAGATCCTCTTCTTTTTTGGCCTTCCGGGTTGACGCCTCATCACAGGGGGCTGAATCACAGCTTCTGCAATCGTTGTCTCTGGTTTTCCTACAGTTGGGATGGGAGTTATAGATTCAGAGTATGCATGACTGTATGTCTCTATGTGAAAATACTGATCCACATAAAGGTTTAGATCCTTTCCACTCTTTTGAATAGCAGCACATGCGTGGGCACAAGGGAAGCCATTAAGCTGCCACTGATAACAGGAATATATGTGATTGCAAATATCAACAGTGACTGATGGGTAGGAATGAACATCAAAAACAGTGTCACTTGACCGCCGAATACTCCACGGCCTACCAAGCTTGATAGAAGCCTCCAACCTCTTATCCATGCCAGGACAAATGACTCCCTTCCATAACCTAGACTTTTCCCTCCTATTGGCCATCTGCTCCATTATCTGAACCCTTATCATGTCAACCAACTTTGTAATTGGTAGGTGTCGTGCTTCTCTAATCCAGGAGTTAAAAGACTCTGAAGCATTCGAACACATCTCACCATACCGATGACCCTTAAAATAAGCATTGCTCCACCTACTATGACAGAGTCCAGAGAGAAATCTGTCCACATTCGAACCACCTTCATGTCTAAATGCTTGCAGCTTCGCATGGAATAAAGGTACAGTAGGGGCATAGGCACATTCACGTAGCAACAAAACCATCATTTCTCTAAATTCATTTGTGAACCCTCCTGAGAACTTATCTCTCAAATTTGCTTTTAAATGTTGTAGGCAGAAAGCATGATGAGCAAATGGAAAAACATGTGCAACACCATCCACAAGACCAGGATTTCTATCTGAAACAAAAGTGATAGAGCGGTCATATGCAACTACTTTCCTCAAATTCTGCAAGAACCATTTCCAATTATCCTCAGTCTCTGAGTCTACCACGGCAAAAGCAAGAGGAAACAGACCTACCACATTCATGAAATCATTTATTATCAATTAAGCAGCAAGGTTAAGTAAACACTAAAATACAAATAGATAGTATCAACATTATTAAAAAATAAAAAAAAATCTGCAACATCACACTTTACCTTGATTACCATCCTTTCCTGTTGCTGCCAACAAATTTCCCTTGTACCTGCCTTTCAAAAATGTCCCATCTAGAAACAACAGAGGACGAACATAATTAAATCCACGAATCATCGCATCGAATGAAACAAACAAATGCTTGAAGCACATGGTTTTTTCGTCGTAATCTAATACAAACAGACTGTCTGGATTTGTCTCCATAGCAACATTAATGTACCAACGAAGATTGTCAAACGAAAGTGATGCATCACCATACAACTTATTCCTGGCCCTTTCAACCCCCCACCATGCATGATGGTATGTAATGGTCAGCCCATAATTTGCATGGAAATAATACACAACATCAATGGGTCTGGTCATTGGCTTCTCTCGAATATGATCGACCATTAAATCAGCAACAATTTCAGAGCTAATCCGGCTACTCTTAGATGTACGAACTGCTGCTCCACAACTGTGCTCATTATCAAATGACCTTACACAAAAAAAACCACTAGACTTCTCAAGCGATGCATGAACACGCCACATGCAATCCTGGTTTTTACGACGAGAGCATACAGCTGTGATCCTTAGTTTGTCATTCTTGACATACACAAACTCAAACCCAATCTCAATCGAATATTTGCACAGCACATTCCTAAATTCAGAAGCCCCACCCTCAAACCTCTGTCCAACATGACTGATACCATTCACCCAATCTGAAGAAAGAAGAAACTTCTCCCTGTGTGAACAGAACTGTGGAAGCAAATCTGTCTCTACATCTGTAGCCTCATACTCCACTACTGCCATTCTCTCTTCACAAAATTCATCCAAATTATCCTCATTGTCCTCATTACCATATTCAGATAATTTTGATACAAAGACATCAACTCGATCCAATCCCAATGAAACTGCCAACATAGACAAGCTCAACAAGTCTCTGTCATTGTCAAGCATACACTTTGGGTGCCCAGGTAATGCATATGTGAAGCAGACATTGTTGGGCAACAAAGTCTTCCATTTGCAGCAAATTTGATTAATCAAATCATCCATTCTGATACTATCAGTGAAAATAACAACATTGGTAAACATACCAAACTTGCAAAGAAGCATAATCGGTTTTGCCATTTTAGCAACTGCATACAAAAAATAAAGATAAAATCAAAACACATCAACATCTGTAGCTGAAATACTCTCTTACTTTCAAATGACTCTGTGTCACTTCCGCATCAATTTATCTGTGTTTGATATGAAGTTATCTGATACAAATTTATCTAACACATGAGTTTAGCTAATTTTGACAAGATTTTATCTGTCCATGGAATCGATGAAACAGCATTTGAAGTGAGTTTATCTCACTTCCGCATCAATTTATCTGTGTCTGATATGAAGTTATCTGATACAAAGCTAATTTTGACAAGATTTTATCTGTCCATGGAATCGATTAAACAGCATTTGAAGTGAGTTTATCTCACTTCCGCATCAATTTATCTGTGTCTGATATGAAGTTATCTGATACAAATTTATCTAACACATGAGTTTAGCTAATTTTGACAAGATTTTATCTGTCCATGGAATCGATTAAACAGCATTTGAAGTGAGTTTATCTCACTTCCGCATCAATTTATCTGTGTCTGATATGAAGTTATCTGATACAAATTTATCTAACACATGAGTTTAGCTAATTTTGACAAGATTTTATCTGTCCATGGAATCGATTAAACAGCATTTGAAGTGAGTTTATCTCACTTCCGCATCAATTTATCTGTGTCTGATATGAAGTTATCTGATACAAATTTATCTAACACATGAGTTTAGCTAATTTTGACAAGATTTTATCTGTCCATGGAATCGATTAAACAGCATTTGAAGTGAGTTTATCTCACTTCCGCATCAATTTATCTGTGTCTGATTCCAATCACCTCTACAACGAACTACTGATATCATAAGAAGAAATCATTCCAGAAAACAAGATTTAAAAAAATTCTTAAACTAAAATAGATCAAAACATTCATCCTTACCTCAAAAAATTGACTGAAGTAATAAAATCAGACTTGGCTTCGATTCAGATCTGAACAGAAATACTGAGAACAAAAGAAGAAATACTTTCAGATAGCAATATTAGAAGAAGAATTTAAACTAAAATTCGGATAAAAAACATTAATCCTTACCTCAAAAATTTCATTGAAATGATGAATTCTGAGTTTGCTGTGAATCAGATCTATAAACTCATATCAAGAAGAAATGTGCTTTGTAGCAACGTCAGAAGAAGAAGAAGAAGAAGAAGAAGAAGAAGAAGAAGAAACTGGATCCTCACGCAGTACAAACGACCTGCTCTAGAAACCGATAAATTCGTCAATCATCAATCCCTCCTATTCAAGATGTCAAATTTGATCCAAAACTCATCTTACGAAATTTAAATTCGTCAGTAGTCAGGGAAAGACGATGAGCTCGAGCTATAAACAAGGACAAGATCGCATGACAACTATACAAACGGTTAGAAGGGCAAATCCGTCATAAAAAAAGTATGACGTGTCACTCAAGGGACCACCGCCCGAATAAATTTCTTGCGCAAGGGACCTTAGCCATTAAACAGTGATTATCTGTACTGGAGACTTTACAGCCCAATTATCAGGGATGTATCGCTAATTTCCCCAAAAAATAATCGAGTCTCTCACCTTACTATGAGAGATAGGATGGGGGCCCTCACATTTATAAATTTGATATCAATGTGAGGTCTCCTACCCTATCTCTCATGGTAATATGATTTTTTTAATGATAATGGTTTTTTAATAAAAAAAATTACATCACCCATATTTAAAGGTTTCAACCGCAATTAATAATATTTTTTAATGAGCTATGCTTGACACCAAAAATATAGAGTATGTATTGAAACTCTGTTTTCACCATTTTTGAAGATATGGTTTTTGACTTTTTGATATATCTAAAAGATTTCAGAAACAATTTTTAAACAAACAAAATCTTCATTTTATAAAAGTTATTTAGTAATATAATATAAATAAAAATGATAAATACCATGTTCAAAATTATATTCTAAAACCATGATTGGGATACTAATTAGACTAATATTTAGTAGGCCAATCAAACTCTCATGACCTGTGAGTCAGTCAAGTAGGTCAAAGGATGTTGGAATTCGTCAAGAAGGCAGACGCACGAGTAAGATGGTTTCTCCACCATGCATTGAGTCAAGCTTCCAGCCAATATGTTGGAATTTTCAGTAGAAAATAACATTAGTTGATTGGGTTAAACTTCATCAACCAAAAGTCTCGTATCTAAAGTTGATTAATCTGATAACTCTTTTCTTGGGAAAAAGGGAGGTAGCCGATAGAGATATAAGCTGGAATTCAATTTTTTTGGGCCCCTTATTCCCAAAAGAACAGTCTAGACCATGTGCTACTATGGAAGGGGAGTTTCTACAAATATCCACGTCATTTTGAAGGTTACTGGTACGAGTACATGAGCTAATCTTGTGCTGGACTAGCTCACGATCTGAACTAAGGCCCATGCCCAGTCAAGCCGAGCCATCCTTGTTGGCATTGGAAGCTGGCTTTTCCTTGTTGAAGTTTATAGCTTTTGGGCCAAGTTAAGCTAAAGAAATTAGTCTAGTTTTCTCGTAAAATGACTAAAACACCCCCCCATGTGGAGTCGTGCTTGTCCCGGGACATGAAATCCGGGACAAGTAGACTTTTTGTTTCTCGTAATAACTGCGATGGGCAGGAATACAACACATGAAAGAGTTTGTACCAAAGATAATAATAACAGGTGTCTAGCGGCCAACGGCTAAATGACAATGTAGCGGACAAAGCGTACTGATTGCGGTGATCTTTGATTGGCCCACCAGAAGGATGACCCAATCAGAAGGTGAGGTGACCGGTGGCATTCTTTGATTGGCTGAGGACATATAAATACCCTTTTTTGATCCCTGAAATGTATGCTGTGTGAAAATCTGGGTCAACGGTCTGGGTTAAGAGAAAGATGTCTTGGAGGACCAGCTGTAATGCTGTCTTGCAGGAGAGTTGTAAATTGTAATCTGTACTTTTAATTGGAACTGCTTAAAGATGTTGGCCCTGGCGTGGAATGGCCAAAGGGCCCAGCAGCGATAAATGGCATCAGCCATCTGATCTATTTGCTCTTTGATCCATTGAATTTCAAACCGTCTGTGATTAGATTTAGTGGTACATTTTTGGGGACAACCCATCAGATGGTAATGTAACCTTTTAATGATGGAGTGATTACAGAATACAGTGGGCCGCCCTTTTCACTTGGGCAGCTACGTTTCATAGAGTAGATTTTTGTGGGGTGTCGCAATTCAGGTGATCCAACGAGACTATCGTAGCTAATGGAATTTTACAGCTTTTCCATAGATGAATAGCCAACAAGTATCATTGGATGATCATATACATCCGTATCCCCAATTAAGGGAATTCGTTGGTACTTGGTACTCTGTTTTTATCTTTGTGCTCTTTATGCCTGCAAACAAAGTTGGGTCGGGTCGGGTTAGCTCAATTAGGATCCAATAATATTTAATAGGCTCTGAATTTGGATTTTTTATCTCCTTCCTAACCTATATCCCGGTTTCGGATCCCTTTCTATTTATTGGGTCTGGGATTTTTACATAAATAACATTTGAAAACTAATTAGTGTTTTTTTATTAAGTATCGGGTTAGCTCGATTACATTCCACGCGTCTAGACTTGGAAATCATTTTTCCAGTCACATCTTTTCTGTTCGGACCAGGTTATCCAGTCAAAAAAAGTGGCCTGACTCAAAATTTTAAGGGGGATTCGGCGAGAGGTCCCTCAAAGTATGACTTTGTTGCAAACAATCCACAAAAAAAAGTCATGCAGGCAAAAGTCCTCTAACAGATTCTCATACCTATATGTCTAATTTACCATTTCTTTAAATTATATCCCATGATTGGTGGGATATCCCCTTAATAATAGTCAACTACCATTCAATGGGTCACGATTAATGGAATCTCATTAATGAGATTTTCAAATAAATTCTAAAAACACATAAATAAATTTTAAAATAACACAACTAAATTTCAAAATACGCAAATAAATTTCAAAAAATGCAAATAAATTTCAAAAAACTCAAATAAATTTCAAAAGAACGCAGATAAATTTAAAAAGACACAAATAAATTTCAAAAATACAAATAAATTTCAAAAGATGAAAATCAATTTCAAAAGATCCAAAATAAATTTCAAAAGATCCAAATAAACTTCAAAAAAATATAAATAAATTTCAAAAGAAGTAAATAAAATTAAAAAATAAAAATAAAATTAAAAAAATGCAAATACATTTACCAAAACTAAAATAACCCAATTTTCCAAATTAGCGAACAATGTGGCAAAAAATTCAAGTCTTTTTTGTCAAAAACTCAGATAGATTTGTTCCAGAACTCAGATAAATAGCCAAAAACTCGGATATATTTGTCCAGAATTCAGATAAATTTGTCCAGAACTCAGATAAATTTGCTCGAGAAGTCAGATAAATAGCCAAAAACTCAAATAGATTTGTACAGAACTCAGATAAATTTGTCCGGAACTCAGATAAATTTGTTCAAGAAGTCAGATAAATAGCAAAAAACTCAGATAGATTTGTCCAAAATTCCAAAAAAATTGACAAAAAATTCAGAACTCAGATAAATTTGACTTTGATTGGAATAGGGATGGGCTTCTTGGACTGGTCAGGCTTGACCTGACTTGGACCAACTCGGAGCCAAACCCAGCCCAAATCGCGATTCTTCTTCCTCTGTGATGGAAGATCGGAAACCGTTACGAACTTGCTGTGTTCTTTTTTTTTTCCTATTTCTCAACCCGATTCGACGAGCCGTTTGCTCTAATCGATTTGCAATATATCTTCTTCTAGTTGTTGCAAAAGCCAGCACCTGATCTGCAGATAGATTTCAAAATTATTCCTCTTCTTCTTCGTCTGATGTTTCAAGCTCCGGTATTTGGTTGAGATCGGGTTTCTCGGACCTGCTTCTTCGAGATGAGATCTCGGTCGGGACACAAAGGCAGGTTTCGATCGCGTCAACCCTAACACCGACTTCAGTCGCATTTTTCCTGATCGATGCCGCCGAGAGGTCTGGAAGCTCCTCGTCATCATCAGCTCCGGCGAATTCCGGGAAGTTGAGATGCGCCGATCGGCTTCTGAGGTAGAAGATGGCGGTGTCGTAGGCTCTCACTGCGGCAATCGGTGTCGAGTACGACCCGAGCCAGATCCTAGATCTCTTGTTCGGTTCCCTGATCTCCGCCACCCATTTCCCCACTTCCTCTTTCGTATGCCCCTGTACGGCCTCTCTGTCAGATTTCTGCACAAATCCGATCAGTTTGGCCCTCTCGAAATCGAAACCGCCATCTCTCCCATTCCGTTCCTGCAACGAAGATCAATGTGCGGAAGTCCGGATAGAAGAAGAAGAGGAGGGAGAATGAAAGATTTAAAATTTAAAATTTAAATTTTTTATGCCTAATCAGTTAAAAGGGCAAATCAGTCATTAAAATGTATGAGGTGGCGTGTCTAGGGACCTCTCTCCATGAGGTGACGTGTATATGGACCTCTCACTGAAATATGTCTAAGCTACATGGACTACAAGTCTTAAAAGAAAAGTTGGTGGACTGGAAGCCTTACAAGTCCTATATGAGGGACCTTTCGCTAATTATCCCAAATTTTAATTGGAACACCAATGATTGTGTGCACATGTATAATATATATTTTTAATTAGTTAAGGTGGTTAAGAGTGTGGATCCACTGTCGCATCCTATTAGAGGTTTGCTTGTAACAGATGCATGAAACTCAACTTGAGGCCCATAGGATGATAATCCGAGCCATTCATCTTTATATCATCCCCTTCAATGATATATATTCAATTCACTTTAATAGGGGTGGGGTTGGTCTTGTGGTTTGATTGTGCACATGACTTATAATGTTATTAGCAAAAGATTATTTATTATTAATGAAATGTCTTCATCCACTTACCAGAATGGATGTCAAATTGCCAACATTTTCGATATTGATTGCTTCTAACGATTCCCAAAGTCTTTGGATCCATTCCGTAGTCTTTTCCAAGTTTGAATTGTCACGATGGTAGTTGTCCTTGCATCCGAAGAGGCCATCAGACTTTTCAAAGAAGAAGGTACTTGCAAACCACAAGGCACAATTCAAGGTCTAAAGCGGCAATCCTAAATGAGGCATTTTCTATATTTTAATATTATTATAAATATTTTATTTAAAATTTATTTTTCTTGCTTTTTTGTGATGCAAAATTACTAATTAAGTTTTGCTAATCGATCTTAAGTGCACCTCCAAAACTCACATGGAAATCTTGGGTCCTCACCCCATCCCCAAAACTCACATGGAAATCTTGGGTCCCCCCAAGAAAAAAATAAAAAATAGAACAACAAAAATTTTGAATATGCCATTGGTGGGGCTCGAAGCATTTTCACCTGTGCACGGTGCTCATACGCAACATCAGGCAAGGCAAGACCATCTAAGATGGACTTCAGAGTTGTGCCCCACTATTGGATGTTCCAGATGCACTGTGGGCAAGTGAATAAATTTCGGCGGGGGCCCATTGTTTATCTTAAATTTTAAGATCCATTATTATGTTTGACATCCCAAGCTATGGATTTATTACAACTGCATCATGGATCAAATCTGAATAGGCTCCTATTGAAATAGGATACACAAAAATAATGAGAAAGCCTTGTAAACCAAATTTATGAGTGAATGTATGGTTGAGATTTGATACACATGTACTGTTAGAAATGCAATGGTGTGCTAAAGTTAATTGTACTCCTAGCCATAGTAATATTAGGGGTAGATTTGGAAATATAATAGGCCATAGAAATCTTGGTTGTATCTTCTTAAGAGAGAATTATTATGTGGCCTTATATTTCTGGGAGAAAAAAAATGGGATGGAAGTTGACAAATTTAATTATTTGGAATTTCAAAAGATGCTAGCTATTATGGGGCCTTTTTTTGGGCCTTATTTTTTGGGGCCTAAAGCGAAGGCTTTATTGGCCTTATGCTAGAGCCGGCCCTGCCACAAGGCACTGATAAGGTATGGGTTATTAAATAAGAAGCAATAGAGCTCATCAAGAAAAACAGAAAGGGAAGAATGGGTTGTTGGCATTTGCTGCTTGGGCTCTTGTTGCTCACAGCTGCATCAGCTTTCAATCGGAAGCCCGGCTGCCCAGAGACAGATATGTGTGGTAACGTTAGCATTCCATACCCCTTCGGCATCAAAGAAGGCTGTTGGAGAGAAGGATTCAATTTAGTCTGCAACAGCACTCATTTTAGCCCTCCAAAACCATTTTGGGGAGGGTATGAGATTATGGAGATAACGTTAGAAGGCCAAGCAAATGTCACTGCTTATGTTGCTTCTGATTGCTACAACGTGTCGGGCAGAACACACGGCAACGACACTTCGATGTGGCTCAGCAAAGATGGGCCATTCACCTTCTCAAACACCCGCAACAAATTCACGGCAATCGGTTGCGACACGCAAGCATACATAACGTCCTTTTATGAGCTCAATTTTACAAGCGGATGCACGTCCATCTGTGGGAAAAAGGAGGCCGTGATCGATGGGCCATGCACTGGGATTGGGTGTTGCCAGACCTCTATTCCTCAAGGTGCCATGAGGTTCTCTATAGAATTGACAAGCTTCTACAACCATACTCGTGTGCTGGATTTTAATCCCTGCAGCTTTGCCTTTCTAATCGCTGATGATCAGTTTAAATTCAACATAAGCGATCTTTCTAATGGAAGTAAGTACAACAGAGAACCTGCAGGCAATTATAAAGAAGTACCCGTTGTGCTTGATTGGGCGATTTGGAATGAGACATGTAAACAGGCAAAAGAGAATCCCACTTCTTATGCTTGTGAGAGTTTGAATAGCATCTGCTATGAGTCTGCGAATGGTCCCGGTTACCGATGCAATTGCTCTAAGGGTTATGAAGGGAACCCTTATCTAGAAGGAGGATGCAAAGGTACAATAATTTCTTTTTTCTTTCTTCCTCAATTGGGGAGTTGTGTTCTTTACAGCTTATTTGTTTGCGTTAAAATATATAGAGTAATTAAAAATAAAGATTAAAAGATAAAATTTTAAAAATAAGCATCAAATTATGACATCTTTTCTTAAATTCTATTTGATTCTAACCTTCATCTTTAATTCCCCTTTGTATTCAATTCTTATAAATTTTAATACAAACAAACAGACCTTTAGCAAAATATAAGTTATCTAAAGCCACGGGTATAAAAGTCAACACTAACTTACGTGTTTGAAATTTAAACAGTGTAAACCTCTTATTCAAAATGGGATCCAATAGGGCTTCAACCACAAAAGGCCGTTTGCTATTTTTAAAATTTTAGTCTTAGAAAAAAAAAAGGGTCCACTTATAATGATTTGTTACTATCTTATATATTCGCTTAAATAGCATTTTTCTTTTCTATTTTAATTATAACATAAAATACTCCTTAAACAAGTTAAACAAAGAATCCTAATCTAACAATATTTTGACAATAAATTAGGCCAAAACATTCACAGTTTTGAAAATTTCCCTTGAAAGATTTAGTCGCTTATCTATGAAATATATTGAAATGTTTTTTAACATATTCAAATGAATTGCAAGGGTAGTTCAATGATGGGAAGGTACTCTCATATGTGCAAAATGAGAATAAAATAAATTAATTCAAGTATTAACTACAAAGATCTAGGCAATCCACCACTCAACAAAAAGTGGATATGTAGTTTTTATTATTCATGAATCATGAGGATGGGATATAGCATTTCAAATTTAACATATATCCTTTGGACACTTCACTGCAGATTGAATGCTTTCTTGGCCTATCTTAACGCATTCTTTTTGGTCTGCTTCTGTGTTGATCATGCAGATATTAATGAGTGCGAAAAAGACCCATATCGTTGCGGAGCGTGGAAATGCGAAAACACAGAGGGGAATTTTTCTTGCACGCCCCCGCCACCTTCCCCCTCCCCACCCTCTCCCCTTAAACAGCTAATTGTGGCTATTCTAGGTAATCTTCTCAAAGTTGAGTGGGTCCCTAATTTGTCCTTTCAAGTGGTTGGTTTGTTAAGGAATTCAGAGTGAAATAAAGAAGAAATGCAAAAAAAAAAAAAAAAAAAAAAGGAGTTATACTACATGGCTCTCCACTCTCCACCGTTAGTTTTAATTTGACTATATTATTATAAGTTCTAAAAACAGGGAGTTAGAATGAAAAAAAGAGCCTTGTAATGGGCAAAATAATAATAATCATAATCTTTTGGCGCAGCTAAAACACTAATTGAATAGAATTTTCAAAGGGAGGGTAAAATTGCTGAACCACTAATAGCTCTTTGGTAGAGGCACCTCACTTATCCATGGAGAACCTAAATAAAACTTCAGATACTAAAGGGGTTTTCTCCGAAATTATACCAAAAGGTCGGAGCCTACATGGAAAAACTTCATATACCTGCTTGATGATATTCGTATAGATGCTAGTCGATTGTAACGCACATGATCATCATAACACATAGGTCCAAACTGTGAACAAGCTAAAAGCCTAAAACAATATAACATGGGGTAGATGTTCTCCTGTGGGATGCAGGAGGGAGAACCGAAAAACAGATCGGTGCCCTTCCTTCACAGGCCCCTCTGAGGGGTCTTACTTATGGACGGTCAGGATCGGAGCTTCCACATCCCTTTGCTTGTAGGATAATATTTACCTCTAAGAAGGATGGATGATTATGGAGTTCAATGATGGCGTCAAGTTTTAGAGAGCGCAAGGCAGGCCAAGAATCATAGAGGGTAAAATAGTTTCTTCACTATCAAATTCAGATGATTACTTATATCTAGATAATCCCATGGCAAATATTAGGGAGAGATTGCCGCCAGAAATTACCTTTTGCACACTCTTACTGTGCATGAAAAGGGCCTATACCAAAATAGAATAATATGGAGGCAATGAGGCCTTCTTCCGAGGTTGTTAAATAACATGAGAGCATTTTTTTTATTTGAAAAGTAAACCAAAAAATTCAGAGGATTACTCACTCAGCCAGTGGATGCAATAGGGAGGTATCAACTGAGCAAATCCGAGGGAGTCTTGATAAAAACCAAGTCAAACTCACCCGAGTCACCAACAAAATACCTTTTTTGAGTCACTCAGTTGAATCAAAACTTAGAAGGAGTAGTATGGGGTAAATTGTTCATATCCTCTTCTTATCTTTGCATATGTCCATGCAGGAACTGTTTCAAGCCTCTTATTTGTATTCATTGTTGGCTCTTGGTTATATTGGGGATTTAAGAAAAGAAAGCTCCTCCAACTTAAAGAGAAGTTCTTCCGGCAAAATGGAGGTTTGTTACTGCAGCAACAAATTACTTCACATAGGGTTGATGCGACAACAAAAATATTCAGTGCAGAAGAACTAGAAAAGGCTACAAACAACTATCATGAGACTCGAATTATTGGCCGAGGCGGCTATGGCACTGTATATAAGGGAATTTTACCTGACCACACAATCGTTGCAATCAAAAAGTCTAAAATTGTTGATGAGACCCAGATTGAACAGTTCATAAATGAGGTATTCATCTTGTCCCAAATTAATCACAGAAATGTAGTGAAGCTCTTGGGATGTTGTTTAGAGACACAAGTTCCATTATTGGTGTATGAATTCATCTCTAATGGGACCCTTTCCGATCACATCCATGATGAAGCACATTCATCTTCCCTATCTTTAGAGAATCGTTTAAGGATTGCTTCAGAGACCGCAGGAGCACTATCTTATTTGCACTTTGCCGCATCAATTCCCATATTTCACAGAGATGTGAAGTCTGCCAACATCCTCTTAGACGAGAATCTGACAACCAAAGTGGCTGATTTTGGAGCATCCAGATTAGTGCCTTTGGATCAAACACAAATTTCTACCCTAGTGCAAGGGACCTTAGGGTACTTGGATCCAGAATACTTTCATACAGGCCAATTAACAGAGAAGAGTGATGTTTATAGCTTTGGGGTTGTTTTGGTAGAGCTTTTGACAGGTGAAAAGCCCATTTGCATGAATAGATCTCAAGAAGAGAGAAGTCTGAGTATGTATTTTGTCACATCGTTGAAAGAACATCGTCTTTTTCAAGTTTTGGAGAGCAGGATCGTGGATGAAGGTGGTGTGGATCAATTGGTGGCAGTTGCTGAACTTGCCAAGAGATGCTTGAAAGTTAAAGGAGAAGAGAGACCTTCAATGAAGGAAGTGGCAATAGAGCTAGAAGGGTTGAGAAGGGTTGTGGAGCATCCTTGGAACCAACAGAACCATGAAGAAACACAGAGCTTACTCGGTGAAACCTCTGAAGGTTACAATGGGAATAGGAGTGTGATTGGGCAAGATAGTTTGACCAACCACACCATGTCAGCACTAGAGATTGGCCGGTGATGATTTAGCACAACACTTCCCATCATCATTCGACACTACTGCCATTTGCAACATGGAAAAGAAGAAAGGGCAAAAGGGTTGAATTGGGTTGAACTCAGCCCATTTTATTTTTATTTTGATTCAAGTCATTTCCTTAACGTAACGGGTGTACTTCTTCTTCAGCATTTTGAAATTATCATCTAGGAAACTATCTATTGTAGAAATTAATTTCAGTGTCTTTTAGTCAAAATGCATGTAAACTTGTTATCTTTAAAATCCATTTCCTACTTAATCCAAAGTTGTTATTTCAATTGATATGAAGTCAAAGTAGTGTTACGTTGCATCTCTTGGTTACGGGTTACCTACTGGTAATTCTTTCATTGGGGCAGATTTTTCTGGTTGGGGGTTAGGAAAAAAAAAAAAAAACCTGGAGGCTGCAGTACAGAAGGCCTAAAAGAATTTTGAAAAAATCTGGGGCCCATCACCACCACTGCCGACCCCCTGTTCCACCCCTGTAGTTGGCCTTCATAAGTGCATAATTCAGGTTCGTAAGTTTATTATCAAACAGAGGAAAAGTCAAATGACAAATAAAAGAAGAACATGAGCTCACCCTGTTTGCTTACTCTTTATTTGTAGCCTTTATAAATAAGAACTTTTTATTTAAAAGACAACCAAACACATTCTAAATCATGGATTTAAAATTAACAGAAATTAAGTGACATCACCCACATGCAAAGGTTTCAACCGCAATTAATACTAATTCTTGCTAATGAGCTCTGCTTGACACCAAAAATATTGTTGGAGAGTTTTTATAAACACTTAGCAATGTAATTCTCCAACACTAATCACCAACCAAATGCCACGGCAATGCCACAAAGGCAAATATATATTAAACTACCCATCGTGTAGAGAAATAAAACAAGATAAAAAAATATATACGACACAAGATTTAGATGGTTTGGTCCTAAGTGCCTAGAGCACGGAGCGAAGCGGGAGTGCCAAAATGCTATATTTTAAAATAATTATATGTCCAGAGGGCCTATACAATATAATGCTTGTGCGTTTATAAACAATTAACTAATGGGCACAAATATATCTTATCCATATATTCAAATATAAAAAATGGAGAAAAGATTTAATTTTTCAATTTGATCATATAAAATAGACAATAATTAATAAATCAAGAGGAAGTTTCTTCATTCAAAAGATAAATATCAAGCTTACAGAAAAAGAAATACACAAAAAACTAAAGATTCTATAAGGTTCGCTCCATATACGGTCGAACCGCACTACAAGGACAATATGCTAAGAAAACACCAATCCGCATTTTTTGAGCAAGATCGAGAAGGCTGAGAGGAGGTTCCGGGCACTAAGGTTTGGCCACAATATATGACCTACATGTAAGGGAGAATAATGCAAAGCTTTCTTTTTACCTTTAATGAAAATTACAAGCCAATTACCAAGTGAATGTCTAATAACCTACTTACAAGTTACAAGCTTTCTAACCTTTCTTTCCTCCCCTTTCTCTTATTCTTCTTAGAGAAACTCTTCTCTTACCTCTTCTCACAATCTCCACTCTCTCTAGACTGAATACCAATTCTCTTTTTTTTTTTTTTTATGACTTTTCTATAAAAAAAACCTTTACAACAATCGAATTGACTCAATCCAACGGCTCGCATCAAAACAACTAAAAGACAAATTAAAAATAGAATAAAGAAAAGAACAATGGGCGAAAAGTAAATAAAGGGAATTTAGCTTTACAGATGTTTTTCACACACACAATACATATACAACAAAAAATATAGAGTATGTATTGAAACTTTGTTTTCACCATTTTGATAATATGGTTTTTGACTTTTTGTTATATCTAAAAGATTTCAGAAACAATTTAAAAAAAGGACTAACAAAATTTTCATTTTATAAAAGTTATTTAGGAATATAATTTTAATAAAAAACGATATCACCACAAACATCTTCAACGACTAACGACTAAATACCATGTTCAAAATCAAATTCTAAAACCATGACTAGGATGCTAATTGGACTAATATTTAGTAGGCCAATCAAACTCTCATAACCTGTAAGTTAGGCAGGTCAAACGATGATGGAATTCGTCAAGCAGAAGGCAGACGCGTGAGTTAAGACGGTTTCTCCACCACGCAATGAGTCAAGCTTCCGGCCAATATGTTAATTTCAGTAGAAAGTGACATTAGTTGACTGGGTTCGTTTAACATGGCCAACCAAAAGTCTCGTTCCTAAAGTTGATTAATCTGATAGCTCTTTTCTTGGAAAAAACAGGGAGATAGTTGTTAGACATATAATGGCTTGAAACTTTCTACAAAATATATGACAGTCAAGACTCTTGAGTCTAGACCGTGTGGTACTTTGGAAGGGGAATTTCTACTAATATCAACGTCATTGCTAGTACATGACCTAAGCTTGTTCTAGACTAGCTTACGATCTGAACAAAGGCACATGCCCAGTCAAGCCGAGCCATGCTTGTTGGCATGTGAAGCTGGCTTTTCTTTGGGGACGTTCAGCTACAGATATTAGTGTAGTTTTCTCATAATAGCAGTAATGAGTAAGGATACAACATGTGAAGCATTTTGTAAGTTCTTTAACTTGCTACAGTTCCAAATGGCTTTTAGGATCTAACCATGTAAACTAACTAAGTTATAAATAGATGGTCAAAAGTATTAACTTTGCTTATTATCCTTTTATTGCCTTAGATGTGATAATAACTAAAGCCAATGATTCTTAAAAAAAAAAAAAGGGAAAAAAAAAACCAATGTATTTTAATTTATATTGATTTCCCCTCTTCTATCTATAGGTAGCGCACACATTTCTATTATTATATATCAAGTAGATTAATATCAATTGGAATCAGCCTCATATTGATTTTGGCCCTTCCCATCTCTCTTCGTTTCTTCTTTGAAAATTCTCTCTTAGCAAAACGGATCTATAACTCCTCAAAAACGTTCCCACCATCATGAGTAACATTGATTTCAATTGTTTGATTACTAATTTATTTTGATTTTGACCATCTAATTTACTTTTAACTGTTTAATTATTATAACTTCTCTTTTAAGGAACTCAATAACTCCTCTCGTAACTCTACCACCATTCTCTAATATGCAACCGTTCTTCTCTACTTTCTTCTATGTTGACTTATTAAGATAATCTTGACTTTAAGTGTCTTTTCAATTATTCTAAGTATTTGATAAGGTGCCAAAGTGAGGTGTCAACACACACATATAATTCATTGAAAATCGAAGCCAAATCAAAAGGTTAGAATGATCCAATCAGGCTGATTTTTTTCCCATAAAACATTATAAATAATTAGGAAATCTTCTATCATCTATTCTCCCATATATGATTGGCATAAACTAAAAGAAACTCTTCAAATAAGGTCTTAATTTTTTGCCTTGATTTTAGAAGGGACACAAGTTTCAAAACATTCCAAATTAGTCTCTAAGTTTTCATAAAGTGTTTAATTAAGGACATCCGACAATTTAAAGATATTTTTCGGTGACTTTTTTCCTCAATATTTTTAAAATACCCCAATTACCATTCATTAAAAGTCGTGATATAATTTTGACAGCCACTACATATAGCCGATCGCTGTCGGGACATTGGTTGTCCTTAATTACCATGAGGACACCGATGAAGGAAATGAGAAGAATGTAGAGGAAGTGGATGAGGGTTTTACTTCAATAATGGGTAATTCGGATATTTTAAAATATTAAAAAAAAAAGTTGCTTGAAAATAGCTTTAAAGGGATAGATGTTCTTAATTGAAAACTTTCTGAACAATTTAGCTATTAATTTAAAAAGTTTCGAAACTTAAATTTTTTTGAAATACAACAAAAATTAAAAAGCCTTATTTGAAAACTTTTCCGAGTTAAATAGATTACAAAAGAGCTGACAGTTGCATCCCACCCCCAAGAGTTTCCTCTCTCATAAGAAATTAACGCCCTTATTTGTACAAACCTATTGATCTCAAAATCCGATTTGATTCGCGTTTTGAGTTTTAACCCTAAACGTAGAAGTGGGTGTAGCTTGCAGACCTAGATGCATGTCTAGGACCGCTCATAATTAAACAGTTTTGGACTAGGCCAAACTTAGGTTCATTGAGGCTAGCTTCATGAGTCAAGTCAAGAAAGGTTCGTCTTCCGATAGCTCACATCGTCAAAACCATGAGCACACTATTTGAAAAGTTGTTGGAATATGTATGGCATTTGGCGGGTCCTCGGTCATCCGAAAGAATGGAAAGTTAAGAGATGATGGTACGTATGAGGATCTCAATATATATAATTTCGATATGTTCATGGAATAATATTGGGATTTCTATAATCCTACAGTATTCTAAAAACATGAGCAAATTTGAAAGGAACAAAATAATATTGGAGTACATTTGCAATAATTAAGGCTGATTTGGTAACTCTAAAAATAAGCATTAATTTTATTATTTAAAGCTTATTAATAATTTAGAGTATTTGAGAATAAACGTCCTTACCATTGTTAGGTAATTATTGACCAAGACTTGTTAAAAGAGAGACAGCAAATTGGATGTTAACCTCTTGTGGAGACTTGCCAAAGTTTGTTTAGGGCTCATTAGCCTACCATAAGCAAAAAGGCTCACGCAAGTACCCATTTGAAAACAATGAACAGCTCCATTAAATTTTGTCAGCCGTTGGATTGATCCTGTTAAATTGAATTGAACAACTATAAAGTTTGTTTAGGGTCCATTTCTCAACCTTAAATCAGAGAAATAGAAGCATCTACTTAATTTCTTTAGTTGGCTTGATTTAAAGTTTTCTTAATTGGGTTGATTCTCAGAAACTCCACCATGTACCTTCTTTTAAAATCTACACAAGCAGTGAAAAAAAAAAAAAAAAAAAACACCTTGAAAACAGTGTAGTGCTCCATGGTCAATACACTTGAAATCTTGTTAAACTTCTAGGGCGTGTTTTTGTACACTACATTTTACATATAGTTTGATAGATTATCATTCTATAGAGATACTGTAAAGCGGTTCTGATCTCATAGAAAATGGCCTTTTATGCTGTGATGCTCATAATGTGTAGAAGCCTGTACTGCATAAAAACAACGAGATGAGCACAGAAAAACAAATCTGCATAACTTGTATCATGTGTAAGGTACTAACATAGTTAAACCTAGTCCTCCAAACCTAATTAAACCAGTCCTGTAACTCCAGGTTTTAACATTTATAACCCAAACAGTAGATAGGCTGGCTTATTGTTCGACTGCTAATTAACAATCTAAGGTTGCACCACGGAACTGTGTGTTAGATCCTGCTGACCTATCTATGAATCATATTGAAAATGTCTACTTGAATGCTCAATTTTTTAGTACGTTTCCGGTTGTATTAGCAGCCCATAGTGGGATTTGTTGGGGCAGGTCAAGTTGGCAGGTTGAATGTTACACAAATGGATAATGATCACGAAGTACCCAACACATACCTTATCTGGGTTAGGAATATGTAACCCAAAAAACTGAAATATCAGGTTGGATTCGGGTCACGTTGGCAGGTATCATAAGAAATTGCCACCCCCACTCGTTGGTAGACATTACTTAATAGCCTGCAGGTGAATTTGGTACTACCAAAGGTGATCTTTATGGGCTTAGTTTACTGAAAATTTTGAATTTCCCTGGCCCCTACCTGGAAGGCGCGAGGAAAATGAGTTACCATGCATCACCATACACAACAGCGTAATACCACTTTATATGTACGCTAAAGAAATTTTGGATTCTTTGAAGTAGGAAATGGATTACCAAGATAATCGTTTTTACAATGATATAGTAAGTTTAATTTCTGCAGCTCACTATTTTACATACTGGTCTGATAAGGTTGAATTACAAGGACGGAGTAGAAACTGCACCCCAACACATAACTACCAAAAAGTAACTGACTTGATTCAAGTAACATAAAATCTGCCTGAGTTTAACCCACTTCCCCGCAACATGTTGCAGTAATAGTAGATTATCACCTTCCAATCTCCAATGCTGACATAGTGCGGTTGTTCAAACTTTCTTGCCCAGCAGCATTGCCATTGCCACTGTATCCCATCTCCAATTCACCTAGTAAGCTCTGTGCTTCTTCATGGTTGCTTTGGACCCAAGGATGTTCCACAAACCTTCTCAACCCTTCTAGCTCCATTGTGACTTCTTTCATTGTAGGCCTTTCTTCACCTTTAACTTTCAAGCATCTCTTTGCAAGCCGCGCAACAGCCAACAACTGCTCCGCACCACCTTCATCCACTACCCGATTCTCAAGAACTCCAAACAGACGATTCTCTTTCATCGACGAAATAAAATACATTGAAAGATTTCTCTCTTCTTGAGATCTATTCATACAAATTGGCTTCTCTCCTGTTAACATCTCTACAAGAACCACCCCAAAGCTGTAAACATCACTCTTCTCAGTCAGTTGGCCCGTTTGAAAGTATTCCGGATCTAAGTACCCCAAGGTCCCCTGCACAAGTGTGTTTAATTGAGTTTGGTCCAGGGGCACTAGTCTTGATGCTCCAAAATCAGAAACTTTGGCGGTAAGATTATCGTCTAAGAGAATGTTGGTGGACTTGACATCTCGGTGAAATATAGGTATAGAAGCTGCGGAGTGCAAATAATCCAGCGCTCCGGCAGTCTCCGATGCAATTCTTAGACGGTCCTCAAACGATATGGAAGATGACTGAGCATCATCGTGGATGTGATGGAAAAGGGTCCCGTTAGAGATGAATTCATACACCAATAATGGAACTTCAGTCTCCAAACAACATCCCAAGAGCTTGACAACATTTCTGTGATTGATTTGTGATAAAATGAATACCTCATTTATGAACTGCTCTATTTGGGTCTCATCTACTATTTTGGACTTCTTGACTGCAACTATTGTGTTGTCCGGTAAAATTCCTTTATAAACTGTGCCATAACCTCCTCGGCCAATGATTCGGTCCTCAGCATAGTTGTTTGTAGCCCTTGATAGCTCTTCGGCACTAAAGATTTTTGTTGTCACAGCAACCCCATGTGAAGTGATTTGTTGTTGTAGCAACAAGCCACCATTTTGCTGGAAGAACTTCTCTTTGAGTAGTATGACCTTTCTTTTCTTGATTCCCCAATATATAAAAGAACCGGCAATAAGTACAAACAATAGGCTTAATCCGATACCTGTATGGAGTCGACATGGAATGAAATTTAGGATCCTGCTTAGTCATGTTGCCAGATATGATTCAATTCACTGGATATGAGGTGCGTACTCACATATCATTCCAGCATTATTTTACATATATCGGTTTAAAAGGAAGCTAAGGCCATTGGAAGACTTGACTCAAAGCTCAACAACGAGAAAATTACCTAGAATGACCACAAGTATACGTATATTCGGTGTGCAATCATAACCTCCCTCTTTGTTCTTGCATTTCCCTACCCGGCAGGTATAGTTGCCTGTTTTGCACTCATCAATATCTGCATGGGGAAAGTAAATGCAAAGCAGTCATCATCTACTGATGGACTACAAACATCAATTGGATTGTAATGTTCAGAGATATACGAATATTTCTATGGGCACATTTGTGTGACGAGAAATCTGCAATTGAGATGAAAATCGATCCATTTTTTTGCATCACTCCAGTTTTCAGGCTTTTGATAAAATACCTTTTGGTGTGAGATATGCAAAAAAAAAAAAAAAAAAAAGGAACTGATAAAGAGGATTTTGGCTTCAAATGGGACAGGAGTAGGAAGGGGAGATTCCTCTTTGTTGTGCGCGTGCGTGTAGAAGCGCAAGTACTTGTGATCGGTCAATCATGCGATACAAGAGACAAGGATTTTACGTGGTTCGGCAAAACCGCCTACACCCACGGCAAGAGAGTATTGATTTACATTTTGACTTTCTTCAGAGTTTATGATTACAAATTACATCATATATATAATTTTTGCTTTCTTAGCCTCGAAGAAAGCTCGATATAAGTACCAAAATACCCATGACCCTAAACCCGGTACATTGGACCACTCCGGTAAACTCGGAATACAAGACATAAACCCAACACTCTTGAGCTCAAATGAATATCAAAGGAGCATTGAATTCCTAAACAACGCATTTGTATGGTGTTGGGATTTTGGGGTACAGCGGATTCCTTTTCTGCAGCAGTTCCTCATTGCTGCAGAAAAGCATTTTCTACCTTCTTGCAAAGGGAATAATTACCCGCAGAATTGAAGAAAAACAGTTGAGTTTTTTCATCTTTCTATGTGGAAAAGTGCTGCACCATGGAGAAATGACACAAAAGGAGTTTCTTGCTATTGTAAACGAATATGTATAAAGATGTCGTGTCTATCCTCGTTTGAAATAAAGCTGTTCAATATTATCACGTAATGTTGTGGGTTGTTTCATTTGTCACTTTTAACAAAATGTATTAGTTTACTTCAGTTTCATTATTTCATTATGGTAATGTTTGGATCGTCTTAAGTTTGGGTCTTAATGTCTTAATCTTAAGCTCTAAGACAAAAAAACTAAATAAGATTGTTTGGTACGCAATAGCAACATGTCTTAAGCGCTAAGACGTCTTGTTATTTAAGACGAAATTATCTTAATTATAGGAGCTTAAAATCCATCTCCTGTAATTAAGACCCCAACATCTTAAGCGGTAAGACATTTCAGGACTTTAAAATAATTTTAAAATTTCCGTAATAACCCTCACTAATATCAACGATTGGAGCCCTAATCTCTCTATCTCTTTCATTTCTAACTACCCTTACAAAAGAGGCAAAGTTCCCAAGTTTTTTCAACCAACCATTGTGGGGCCCACCCAAAGTATTATAATAAAATATAATAATATATTATTATTATATCATAATAATAATAATATAATATCTTTTTCACCCAACCATTGTGGGGCCCACCCAAAATATTATAATAAAATATCATAATATATTATTATATCATAATAATAATAAAATATCTTTTTCACCCAACCATTGTGGGGCCCACCCAAAATATTATAATAAAATATAATAATACATTATTATTATATCATAATAATAAGAATATAATATCTTTCTCACCCAACCATTGTGGGGCCCACCCAAAATATTATATCTATCTATCTATCTTATACAAACTTTTTCACTACACCATTGTGGGGCCCACCCCCAAATATTATAATATAATATAAAAATATATTATTTTGAGAAATTGCAAAATTTTTCACTACACCTTTGTGGGGCCAACTCCAAAATATTATAATGCAAACTTTTTCACTACACCATTATAGGGCCTACCTCCAAATATCTGCTATCTATTATCTACTATCTACTACTATTATAAAAAAGTGGAAAGTTGCAAACTTTTTTCACTACACTATTGTGGGGCCCACCCCCAAATATTATAATATAATATCATAATATATTATTATGAGAAATTGCAAACTTTTTCACCACACCTTTGTTGGGGCCAACCCTAAATATTATAATGCAAACTTTTTCACTACACCATTGTGGGGCCGACCCCGAAATAGTATCATATAATATAATAATATATTATTATGAGAAATTGCAAACTTTTTCACTACACCATTGTGGGGTCCACCCCGAAATATTATAATATAATATAATAATATATTATTTTGAGAAATTGCAAACTTTTTCACTACACCTTTGTGGGACCCACCCTAAAATACTATAATGCAAACTTTTTCACTACAACATTGTGGGGCCCACCCCCAAATATTATAATATAATATAAAAATATATTATCATGAGAAATTGCAAACTTTCTCACTATACCTTTGTGGGGCCCACCCTAAAATATTATAATGTAATCTTCTTCACTACACCATTGTGGGGCCCACCCCCAAATATTATAATATAATATCATAATATATTATTATGAGAAATTGCAAACTTTTTCACCACACCTTTGTTGGGGCCAACCCTAAATATTATAATGCAAACTTTTTCACTACACCATTGTGGGGCCCACCCCGAAATAGTATCATATAATATAATAATATATTATTATGAGAAATTGCAAACTTTTTCACTACACCATTGTGGGGTCCACCCCCATATATTATAATATAATATAATAATATATTATTTTGAGAAATTGCAAACTTTTTCACTACACCTTTGTGGGGCCCACCCTAAAATACTATAATGCAAACTTTTTCACTACACCATTGTGGGGCCCACCCCCAAATATTATAATATAATATAAAAATATATTATCATGAGAAATTACAAACTTTCTCACTATACCTTTGTGGGGCCCACTCTAAAATATTATAATGTAATCTTTTTCACTACACCATTGTGGGGCCCACCCCAAATATAATAATATGATATAATAATATATTATCATGAGAAATTGCAAACTTTTTCACCACACCTTTGGTGGGGCCAACCCCAAATATTATAATGCAAACTTTTTCACTACACCTTTTTTTTTATCATTTTGGTGGTCGTTATAGTAATGTATCTTTAGTCCTTTTATAAGTGAACTATTATTAAAGTTTATGTAATAATGTTGGTGATTATGACGTGGAACATGCATTGTGATAGTTAAAACATGATTTTTTTTAAGTTTAAAAAAATGAGTATAGAGTGTACTGGACATTGTCCGAGTCAAAAGAAACAAATTTATGTCACAGATGTTTTTCAGGCTTAAAACCATTTTTTTAAATGACAGAAATTACCCTTAACTTAAAACATGGATAAGATGCATTACCAAACAGTCTTATTCAATTCAGGTCTCATCACGTTCAGATGTTGCCAAACGATCTTATTACAGAACAGCTAATCAGATCTTAAACTCGCAGCTCTAATAAGATCTTAAACTCACAGATCTTTTTCAGACAGATTAAGACGTCAAAACATTAAGACGATCCAAACAAGGCCTATATATACGAGAACTTCCCAGTTATTGTAAATCTTGAACATTTCTATTCATCTCTGTTTTTTTTTTTCCTTTAAAATGGTATAAACTATAAAGCCAGATGCCTCCACCTGCATAGCTAAAACTAGCACATGCTGCACGAAAAGGTTAAACAAGACAAGCCAGTGGAAGGGCACTGAAAGGGAACCCCATCCCAAACGGAGTCTTATTGGGGGCGACGATACTGGATGAGAGGGCTCAAGCCATGAGCATACGAGTCTAGATCCGATCAGGAATCAATTGAATCTGATCCAAGGCGCATAAATCCATTTGTGGGCCCAAAACCAATTAAACTAAACAGTTCAAAATAAAATTTTCCCCTACATTTGTCTCAAGACCAAATTTCACTCCAATAAGAACCGGACCAAATCATTAGATTGATAAGCATACTCAAGTCAATAAATGCATACAAACGACAAGAGTTTAATAGATTGTTTTTGCAAGTCAAATAATTGGTGTTTCTAGTTATTACTATGGTATTAATTAAAATCAGAGGTTTAAGTATTGAGATTTCTAGGAAGCACATCTGCAGATTTATTTCTAGGGGAAAATGCTCGACAAAGCACACCAAAATTACAAGTGAGATGAAAATGTTCTTCGCTCGAGCTTTTTTTTTTAAATGAAAAGAAAAAAAAATACATTTATAGGTTAGGAGTGGAGATCATTAATTTGATGGTCTATGCTCTTATACATTTTTTTCAACTCGGACATAGAGGAAATGATACCTAAGCATGTGTGTGAAACTAATTGCTGACACTACTCTACCATGATTGTGTTGGCACTTCTCAACATAGTTGAATTAATGGTAGGACTTTTTGTTGATTCAATATTGTTTTTATTGGGGTTTATATATATATATATATATATATGAGAGATGTTCCTGTGAGAGCATCTCTCGTCTTATTATAAGAGATAAGGTCGGGGCCCTCACATAATAAGGTGAGAGATGCTCTCACATGAGCATGTTGGTGGAACCGGAAATTGGATTTTATACATAAGATTGTCAATTAGAAAATTGGAGGATTAGCCCCTTGGTGGAACTGGAAGTTGGGTTTTTGGGGAAAAGATATTCCGTTTGGAGGATTAACCTCTGGGTGAAGTGGATTTAGTAGACAAAGTTTTTATTTTGAAGCAGAAGACATTGGTAAAATGATGTCTAGAGATGATTTGATATAAATGAAGTTGTGGTTAGATTTTGAATGCTGGTGGATAATTTCTCAAGTTTTTTAATAGAAGGGTACCAAATAAAGTGTTTTTGTTCGAATTGGACTTTGGTTGACATGTTGATGACGATGAGTAAGACTAGAAAAATTGTGGAGATGTTTAATATTTTGATATACATTATTACATTGTTCTCTATCAGCTTAAGATAGTAGAGTAAGTGGTTGCAATTTACTGCCTTTGTGCCCTATATTCTCCCAGGCCCTGTTTACAAGATTTATTAAAGGAGTTTTTTCCATAAGAATCCCTTATTTTAAATTATTTGAATTTGCTAATTGTGGCCAAGTGATGGACTTATATTCCTAACCCAAAGAACACCCATGAATAAAACTGAAGCAAAGTGGTCAAACTGCATTAGGTTCGTGGTATATCGAGTTGAAACCACGGCTATGGACGTCATTGAGTCAAGCCAAACGCATTTGGGTTATTCTTGGCTCTTGTGCTTATCAAGCCAAGTTCAGGCTAGCTCGATTAGCACACAAGCCCAATTTAATATAGAGCCTGTTTTTCTCCAGTTTGATTGGGCCCGAGCTCATCTTGGTCTGTTTAATTTCTATATTACGTATGTTTCACATTAGTGTACAGATAATATCATATTTCTTGTATATAATACCTGTATTTATGTATTATTATATTTCACATGGGGCCAAGAATATTATATTTTAAACGGTGGGGCTATGAATACCATAAATGTACTGACAACTAGGTGCGTAAATTGGGCCGGGCGGCCCAGGACCGGCATGGCCGTGCAAGGCGGTCAACGTGCCCTGCTCTGGCCCAGCATGACCAATGGCCAAGCCCTATTGGGCTACGGTGCCCTGGGCTGTGGCACGGCACAACCAATGCTCGGTTGTGCTATGTTGGGCCAGGGCAGCGGCTTGGCACTCGGCACAGCCCTGTATGGGTCCAACGGCAAAATAACTAAAGTTTTTTTTTCATTTATAAATTAGTATTAAAATTTTTGCATTTATCTTAGTAATTTGGACTTTATTTCAAGTTGAAAACCCTAAAAATACATCAAGTCCCTTTCAACTTATATAATTTAAAATAAAAATAAAAATAGGAGGAGCATGTGGGCTGGCCCGTGGGTAGCATGGCCATCACGCACTACACAGCCCGGTCCAGGCATGCCTGGGCCGGCCAATTAGCGGGCGTGACCTGTTTTACACCCCTACTTACAACATTATACATAAGTCGTTATACAATAACATATTATACCAAAAAAAAAAAAAATCATATTATACATTATAATAATATTAGAGGAGGAAATGATCAAACCAGACCTAAAGTTCAACTTAGCCGAACTCATTTATGATTGAAGACTGTAAAGTCAAGCCCAACCTGAGCTGGGCTTCTTGAGCTAGACTTGAGCGTTCGTTGTCCTGTCAAGCTCAAGCATATTTACCTCCCAACCTAGTTAACAGAACATTTATCTTAACAAAAAGTCTAGTTGTCCCGGGACTCATGTCAAACAAAAAGTCTATTTGGACAAACTCTATGGACAGAATTTGGGACAAACTGTCCACGTGGCGCAACGTGATTGGGCTCTCTCAAAAGTTGAAATGCATTGTGCCAATCACGTTGCGCCACGTGGACAGTTTGTCCCAAATTCTGTCCATGAGCTTGTCCATATAGACAAACTCCTCCTATGGAGTCGGGCCAGTCCCGGGACAGGTAGCATTACTCTTTATCTAACTCCCCAGTAAAAGTCAAAGTAGACTTGTCTAACACTCGAGACTCGAGAGCCGTAGGGCCGGAAGTATCCAAGGGTCACGAGAAGAAGGTGAAATGGCGCTTCAATTCCATGATTGAAAGGAAAAAATGCACTCTTGCGAACTTCAATTTTCTACGTAGAGCAAAAGTAATTCGATGAAAGTGTCGGACCGGGAGAACCGGAATCCTCTCTTTTTAAGAAAAAAGAAAAAAGGAAATATGGAGAGGGCAAAACAACTGATGAACCCAACACGTTGACAAGAAAGAAAGAAACAGAAGTCAATAAACTCACCTGTACATCCTCCTTCAAGATAAGGGTTTCCTTGATAACCTTCAGAGCAATTGCAGCGATATCCAGAACCATTGGTCGAATTGTAGCAGGTGCTGTTTGCGCTCTTGCAAGCATAAGCACTCGAATTTCTCTGGGCTGATTCACACGTCTCATTCCCAATGGCCCAATCAAGCACCACAGGTACTCTTTTGTTTTCCACGTCTCTATATGTACTGTTGATGCCCAGATCGTTTTCGTTGAATTTGAAGTCATCTCCAGCGATCAGAAATGCGTAGCTACAGGGATTAAAATCCAGCACCATGCTATGATTGTTAGAGCTTTTTACAATTATATCGAACCCCTTGGCACCAATAGGAATGGAAGTCTGGCAGCACCCAATCCCAGAACAGGTCCCATTAGCTACGGTCTCCTCATCCGAACAAAATGACACACACCCACTGGTAAAGTTGGAATTTGAATTCCAAAGGTAACCTGTTATGTAGGCCTCGGTGTCGCAACCCAGTGCCGTGAACTTGTTGCGGGTGTTTGAGAAGGTGTATGGGCCGCTTTCATCTAAATACATCCACGAGTAGTAATCGTCCCTGTGTCCTGAGCTGTTGTAGCAATCTGAAGCGAGAAAGGTGTCAACTCTTGCTTGGCCTTCTACAGATATTTCTCGAATATTATATCCGATCATAGATAGTTTTGGAGGATTGGAAGACCTGTTGCAGGTTAGATTGAACCACTGTTTGTCTATGCTGCAACCATCTTCGATGCCAAAGGGGTATGGAATGCTAATGTCACCACACGTCTCTGGGCATCCAGGCTTTGCAAGGGATGCTGCCATTGTTGGTTCAACCGTAAGGCATGTCAGTAACAGCAGAAGCAACAGATGCCAACATGTCATTTCTGCTCTCATTCCTGTCTCTCTCTTTCCTTACAAGCTAGGGTGAATATATGTATATTATCTTACCTTTACAAAGGTCCTAATATGATATACCCCCTGATTTTTGGGATCTTTCTATTGCCACTAGTCATATACGATCAATGGTGCAATAGGATAAACTCACACGCCATTGACGTACTCTAAAAAATCATTTTCTGGACGATTAGTCATTTTTTCATGTGGTTGTTAGTAACTGAATTAGTCATTGGCTGACCAATCAATCTCTCTATTCAGAAAAGTCTTCTGTAGAAAAAAAACAAGAATAAGAAGAAGAAGACAGAATAAGAAGAAGAAATGTCATGCGTTTTCAGATAATGTTCACCTAGGAACAGGATGCATCTATACGGCCAAGCTCCTGAGGGCAGATTGTAAGGTCTCCTCATGGACAAGGGGAAAAAAATAGCCCTATTAAATTAGCCAAGTTAGCCCATGACTCAACACCCTTAAAGCTCAATGTCAGCAACCATAAATTTTCTTGAGATTCAAGTCAACAAAGGATGAAGTTCCAGTAAATGTAAAATTGGGCCTGTTGTCAGATCATCATGGGATGAAAAGATTATGAAAGGGACTGCCCTGATAAAGGTGGGCTCGAGTGAGTCCCACAGTATTGGATGCCACCAGCAATTTCTAGTAGGAGGACATTTGATTTCAATTCCCTTGATGGAACCATCATGCATGTGGTTTTAGCAATCTCATGTTTCATCAACAATCCTCTGTTTAATTGGGACTTCATTCCAAAAGTCACATATAATTATATAAATGGAAGAGTAACTTTTCACATCAATCTCTGCCAACGCACGGAACTCTTGATAGAAATTTCCCCAAATATTAGTTTCAAAGTGGTACTCGTAGTTGGATGGAGAAGGTGACGATGGTGTTATGAAATGAGCAAGTTCAGAGCATCATTTCTGCATTTTCATCCGAGAAGGGCTACTGATTAGGTATGAAAGCAGGTTGTGTTCAGAACACGCGCGTGGATAGTATACCCAAATTGAAAATTATTAGTAAGGGACCTGTATTTGCGTGTCCAAATCACAAGATCATGTTTATACCAAAATTAAAGAAGCTCAAATTAATCTTTAGGCCGGGCTGTGGTCGGGGCTTCGTCGAAGCTCAAATATTTTTATCTTACATCGCCTGCCTGCTCCTCCACATGAAATCCTTGGATTTGAACTCAAACTTAAATTTTACTGAGTCTATTTCAACTTAAATTTTGTTTGAGTCCTTCCAGTGGGCTTAAACCTTAAAAACCCAATTAAAAAGTGGGTCCATATATTAATTCTAATTGGTTTATTTAATGTTTACGTCATCCATTCAAGCATTCTGATGAGTGTTCACTTGATTATCTGTAAGGTGGATTATACCAAAGAGATGGTAGTAATATGAGCAAGGCATGCCATGAATTCTGATTGAAGCGTTACCCACTCGTTGTGTGTAAGATATGGTTGAAATTGAAAATGCACCTTTCTCTCGCTAAACCTCCGCCTCCACCTCCCCTCCCCGATCCTCTAGGCATGTAAATTTGGGCGGCCCACCCTGGCCCGGCACAGTGCAGCACAAAAAAAAAACTGTGCTTGGCCATTGACCAAGCCAACGGATGGCACGGCTCCCTCTGCTGGGTCGTGCTGGGCCAGGGGGATTAGGCCCGTGGCACGACACGGAATGCTGGGTCGTGCTAGGCCAGAGCGTATGGGCCGTGGCATCACACTGCCCGAAGACCCCAACAGTCAAAACTTTAAACCAAACGCCATGGCAATGCAACTAAGACAAACACATATTAAACTACCAATCATGTAGAGAAATAAAACAAGATAAAAAAACATACAAGACAAAAGATTTACATGGTTTGGTCACAATATGTGACTTACGCCTACGGGAGAATAATGCAAGGCTTTCTTTTTACCTTTAATGGATATTATCAGTCAACTACCAAGTGAATGCTTAACAACCCACTTACAAGTTACAAGCTTTCTAATCTTTCTTTTCTCCCCTCTCTTTAGTCTTCTTAGATAAACTATTCTTCTGCCTCTTCACCCAATCTCTACGCTCTCTAGACTGAATACCCATTCTCCTTTTCCTAATGGTTTTCTTTAAAGAAAGAAGCTCTAAAACCATATACAACGAAAATGATATAAAGATGCTCTAATACCGATGCTCTTCTCTTGCCTCTTCTCCTAGACGCTAAATTCTGTTTTCCTTTCGGCTTGCATCAAAACAGTTAAAAGAGGAATTAAAAATAGAATTAAAAAAAGTACAAGGGACAAATGGAAAATAAATAAAGAGAATTTAGCTTTACATATGTTTTTCACACACACAATTCATATTCAACAAAAAATATAGAGTATGAATTGAAACTTTGTTTTCACCATTTTGATAATATGGTTTTTGACTTTTTGTTATATCTAAAAGATTTCAGAAACAATTAAAAAAAAAGGACTAACAAAATTATCATTTTATAAAAGTCATGTAGTAATATAAATTTAATAAAAATGATATCACTACAAACATCTTCAACGACTAAATACCGTGTTCAAAATCATATTCTAAAACCATGACTAGGATGCTAATTGACTGATATTTAGTAGGCCAATCAAACTCTCGTGACCTGTGAGTTAGGTGGGTCAAACGAAGATAGAATTCGTCAAGTAGAAGGCAGACGCGTGAGTCAAGACGGTTTCTCCACCACGCATTGAGTCAAGCTTCTGGCCAATATATTAATTTCAGTAGAAGATGACATTAGTTGACTGGGTACGTAAAATTAATCTGGTAACTCTTTTCTTGTTAGAAAAAGGGCGATAGTTGCTAGAATATATGACAGTCTAGAGTCTAGACCATGTGCTACTATGGAAGGGGAATTTATACGTAATATCAACGTCATTGCTAGTACATGAGCTAAGCTTGTTCTAGACTAGCTTGCGATCTTAACAAAGGTCCATGCCCAGTCAAGCCGAGCCATGCTTGTCGGCATGTGAAGATGGCTTTTCTTTGGGGACGTTTAGTTTTTGGCCAAGTTAAGCTACAGATATTAGTGTAGTTTTCTCATAATAGCAGCAATGAGTAAGGATGCAACATGTGAAGGATTTTGTAAGTTCTTTAATGTGCTACAGTTCCAAATGGCTTTTTAGATCTAACCATGTAAATCAACATAGTTATAAATAGATGGTCAAAAGTATTAACTTTGCTTAAATTATCATTTTATAGCCTTAGATGTGATAATAATAAATATGGAGTTTCAAAATCCCATACCAAAGGCGTACCGTTCTTCGTGAACAGCATCGCTCTAGGGCTTCGTGAACAGCATCGCTCTAGGGCTGGGCGAAATGCGTGAACTCCCACTTCCGTCCCCAATCCCTAGCTTTCCCCATGCCCAATCCTCCATTCTCCTCGTCTCCTCCCTCAAAGACTTTCCCCCCCTCTTGTCTTCTTCCCCCTCTATCCACCCATCTGCCCCCCTCTCAGGAACAGTCTCTGATCCTTCAGGCTCTGCATTGGGTTCTCTGGCTGTTTTACCTTCTGGAACCCATAGTGATGGCCCCCCTCTGCCTCGGTCTTAGATCCCTCAAGATCGGCCCAAGCCACAGAACCCCAGCTCAAGCCACCGTCCGGATGCCAGGGTTTTCGTTCCCAGCTAGCTGCACCAGGGGAGCTTCCTCCATCCACTACAACAAACTGCACTTTCAGCGACGAAATTTTTCGTCGCCAAAAGTCAGAAAAACGTCGGTAAAAGTATTTACCGACGAAATTACTTTCGTCGGCCAGACGTCGCTAAGAAAAGGTAAGTGAAATGTTTCACCGACGAAATATTTTTCCGTCGGCAAAAATTCGACTTTTACGGACGATTTCTTTAATTTTACCGACGTTTTAAATAAGTCGGAAATATTATTTTCGTTTTCTAAAAGTTTAGTAAATACTCTTACCGACGTTTATTTTCGTCGGCAAAATAAAAAATCAAAATAAATAAAAAATTCTGCACTTTTACCGAAAAAAAACGTCGGTAAAAAAAAAAAGGAAAAATAAAACAAAAACAAAATGACTTTTACCGACGTTTAGTTTCGTCGGTAAAATAAAAAGGAAGAATAAAAAAAAACAAAAGTAATTTTACCGACGTTTATTTTCGTCGGTAAAATAAAAAGAAAAAATAAAACTAATTTTACCGATGTTTATTTTCGTCGGTAAAATAAATAGGAAAAAAAAAACAATAAAACAACTTTTACCGACGTTTATTTTCATTAGCGCAGATGCCAGAAACTATAGCATGTTCCTTATTCTTCACAAATTTCAAGGACTCAACTTCTCTTGTAAGATAGGCAACTTTTGCTTGAAGATCATCATTTTCTTTTAATACATATAACCCCCTCCCTTGGCCTGATTCGATTGCTTTACAGGGTCTATACCTTCAGATGTGTCCCAATTTTGTGCACTATCTGCCAAAAACTGAAGGTAGGTCCATGCTTGATTTGGGTTATTTGCCATGAACTCCCTGATAAGTACCTAATTGTTAAGCAATTAGAGACTCAATTTCCCTTCCATCACCTTGATTCGTGTCTAATTCCTTTGATTTCATATAATCTTGCACGAGTATTGGTCTTTGGTCATTTGCAGGAAATTAGTGAAGAATGAAGCTTTTGGGATGATGAATAGACCAAGCGCAGATTGAAGGATCAAGTGACTTTGAAGAATTGAGCAACAAAAAGCAGGAAATTGAACTGCTATATTCCAACCGGAAGATCTACCGGTAGAAATGTCCAAAAATTGGACAGAAAGCTGAAAAAATGAGATTTCACTCTTCTACCGGAATTTCTACCGGTATAACTGATTGTACCGCAAGTTCTACCGGTAGACAATGCTGATATTCAACCAGTGAGCTGAAGGAATGGAGTTCTACTCGTCACACCGGAAGTTCTACCGGTAGAAACAGTTTGGTTGCTGTTAAACCGCAATTTCTACCGGTAGAAATGGCTGAAAATCAGGCAGAGAGTTGGACATCTGCAGTACACCTGTTCTACCGGTATTTCTACTGGTAGAACGACTTCTACCGGTAGTTCTACCGGTAGAACACTCAGATTTCACTTTTTGGGGCACTTTTGTAATTAAAATTTTGGGACCTATATAAAGCATTGTAACTCGACAATTAGGGTTATCTGGGAATTGTCTTGGTTTCCCAGCCCCCTTTTCTTTCCTTCTTTGATAGATGAGTGTATAGGGAGTTTTGAATTGAAAATCAATGTTCAATTTTGCTTAGTTCTTGTATTTAAGACAGAATTCTTCAATCTACTTCAAATTTTCAGTAGAGGTAATATTTCAATTTTGTTCTTGCTGTTCTCTTGCTTTAATTTTTAGTATGAGGAATTCTCCATTAATGGAGGGGTAAAATCTCAGATGGTTTGACCAAAAGGGAATTCATCCTAGGTTTTGCATAGTTTCTTCTTCCTGATAATGCTTTACTGTTGAGAGATAATTTCCATGGATGTTCTGTTTTCAGACAGTATGAATGAGATGTTAAGCCTTTGACTAATCGTGTTCATCTATGATGATACAATTAGTGCTTAGGTCGATGACTCTCGGTTTATAGAAAAGAATGCTTAGAATCTCCTTGGAAATTAGTCAATTACTGAGATTTGATTTCCACGAAGGAATTTTCCAGTTTAGAATTGGATGGCTCTAAATCTAACCTGTGTGTTGGAAAGGAAGATGAAAACCATGAGAATCTAGGTGAATTAAACCTTAGGTTGAACCATCTCTTAGTTTAACAATTTCAATTAGCTTTCTGCAGTTTTAATCAGTCCTTAGCCTAGAATTAATCACATTCTTGAACAAAAGTTGGTCACTCCAGACCAAAACAAGTCCTCTAGAGCTGAAACCCTAGTCCGTTCTTTGTGGATTCGACCTCTTCATGAGCGAAGTGCTACTCAGCGATAAAATTGTCCTCCGCTTAGGACACGCACATAAAATAGGTAAGCACTCCTCATTGCACATCATCTCCACGAATTGACATGTTTCTGGACTAAGTCCATCATAGAAGTGACCAATTGTATTGTGCAATTCAAATCCGTGGTGGGGACATGCAAGGAGTAGTTCATTAAAGCGTACCCAACACCTATAATAAGACTCCTTGTCTTTTTGTTTAAAATTCATAATAAATTTCTTCAAAAATTCCCGGACCATGTCGGACCATAGAGCAATCGAATTGGGCTATAGGGAGTGAAGCCATGCCTTAGCCTTATCTTTGAGGGAAAATGGAAATAAATGAAATTTAATAAGGTCTGCCCTCACATTATTGAAGTGTAGTGTTGCACACACTTCTTCAAACTCTTTTATGTGCAAATATGCACTTTCCGATTCGAATCCATGAAATTTGGGTAGAAGTTGGATTACACCCGGTTTGAAATCAAATGAACCCGCACCTGCGGGTATAACCATGCACGATGGTGTAGCACTTTCCGATTCGAATCCATGAAATTTGGGTAGAAGTTGGATTACACCCGGTTTGAAATCAAATGAACCCGCACCTGCGGGTATAACCATGCACGATGGTGTAGCTTGTCGTATAGGGTGAAGGTAATCACGTAGACTCCTAAGTGGTTGATTCACCTCCCCATTATTATTGGGTCCATTCCCATTACCGTTCTCATTATAATTATCACTATGCTCCTCAGCCATTTTGAAAATCCTACGAGAACCAGGAGATCTAGATTCGTAGAATTTAATCAACTCTTGACAGGTGATTCCTTCCTTTCTAACCGATTTGAGGTGTCCATCTGCCAAGAAGGTGCGGGTCTTTCTTTCTTTTTTGGAATTTTGAATTTTTTTTAAAAAAAAAAAAAAACCTAGAAAGAAAAACTACCTAAGGTCCGTTTTTAGATTTAAAAGAAAATTCCCAAATTCTTGCAAAGTTCTAATCTTAGAGAGTTTGGTACCTCTAAGGAAAGTTCTCAAACTCAATTCTATGAAATTGGCCCGACCTGGTAAGCCCCCAGATCAGTGGTGGGGTCGCGATGCGTTGCAAGGGTCCCGCTTAAAAACCACATTTTAGAACAAGAGACTTGTCTCCCTAATTTAATGGGACAAGACTTGTCTAGACATCGAACCAATCAAAAAACACAGTTTGTTCGGCTTTCCAAAGAAATAACTAACCTTCTTAGAAAAAAAATTTCAGAAAGTTTTTAATAGTTCTTTTAAATTTAAAAACAACTAAAATAACTGAATTTCCAATGAAAGTTCTGAAATTTTCAGATTTTGGCAAGTTTGGTGGCCGAAAAGCCGAATTTGAGCGATCTAAGACTTGCCTTTGTGAGGGAAAATTCCAGAATTTGTTTGGAAACTTTAAAAACCTAAAGATGGAAAAAAATTGATTTTAACACACTTTAATTAATCCTAATCAGCAACTAAAAAAATTGACCTAAACTAGCCCAAATTAGAACAAGTAAACTAGGCAATTTTCCAAAATTGATGTGATTTTTGAAAAAAAATCAGAAAAAATATTTTTTCAGATCTGAAATAGTTCCAATTTTATCAAAAATCAGAGATTAAAAATCCACTTTTTAATACAATAGGGCTGGTCCAAACATTCCATGCATGTTACCCTTAGATCTAGAATGATTGCGGAATAGTAAAGGTAAACCCACAAAGCAATTAAAAAGATAAGATGGAAAAATTACCTCAAGCGAAGAAAAAACTCCCCGGCAACAGCGCCAAAAAATTGATCGTCAGCCCCAAGTGCAAGGCCGCGATTGTAGTAATAACTCGATGAAGTCCGACGTCGATCCACAGGGAGTAATTAATCGCATAAAACCTGTCTTATTGAAAAACTAATCTAGCCTATCAAAAATCTATATAAATAATTTTCTACTAAACTGAAATTGAAACTTTATTACAAATCCAAAATAAAAAATTACAATCCCAAATAAAAATTCCCAATCTAAAAATCCTAGTTTAAATACTGCAAAAACATAAAAGACATCAAACCACCAATTGCATAAAAGTAAATAAATCATGCATTAAAATAAAAGTCCATTAATAATATCATTCATAAAGAATGATAAAAAGAAATTCTAAATATTATTATTATTGTAAGTCACACATTATATTGGCAAAAATTAATAAAAGACTGCAAAAACACCGCACCAAGTGCGAACTGTCACTACCCACAAACACATGATGCGGATCCAAGGCGGGACACCTTGACCTCACTAATTGCGTCTTTTAAATTAAATTGAACCAATAAACTAGTAATTTCGTAACATTAATTAAAACTGAAAAATAAATTAAATCTTTCTTACCCTAGATCGAACACATCAAGAAAATAGGACTTGCGCATAATCCCATCTTCAAGTCTTCAATCCCTCACCAATGGAAAAGTAGATGGCCAGTTGATGATGGATCGACGGAGCAACTGCGGCGGCGTAGAAATCCAAGTGGTGGTAGCCTTAGGGAAGGCCTTGGATGAGGTGGTAATGGAAGAAGAGAGAGATGGATGAAAAAAATTGGAAAAAGGGAAGGTTCACTACAACAAATTGGATTTTCAGCGACGAAAATATGTGCGACGCAACCTAAAGCGTCGCAAAAAATAAATTTTTTGCGACGTAAAATTAGACCCGTCGCAACAAGTTAAGTATCTGCGACACAAAACTCCATGCGTCGCAAATAGATACTTTCAGCAATGAATGTAGTGTGTCGCAAACAATTGCGTCAAAAAATCATTAGTGCCAAATGGCAGTAAAATTATTCGTGACGCCAGATACACATTTGCGACAAAATCATCTGTCGTAAATAAGGGCCTCTATTTGCGACGCCATCCCTGCGTTGCAAATAATTTTTAGTCTGAGCTATGTCGTAGAAAATTTAAGAATTTTTGCAACAGTTGCCTTTTTTGCGTTGCACATAATATCTTATTCGTGACGCTAATGTCTTTACGTCGTAGATAATTATTATTAGCGAGGGATGAAATTTTGACGTCACAAATAATATTTAGTTGCGATAGTATACCTGCTGCGTCGCAGATAATGAGTTTTTTTGCAACATAGATTTAAATGCGTCGTAAATAAAAGTATTAATAGCGACATTATTCTATAGCGTTACAAAAAAATTAAG
Organism: Umbellularia californica; assembly: GCA_028538565.1. NCBI lineage: Eukaryota > Viridiplantae > Streptophyta > Magnoliopsida > Laurales > Lauraceae > Umbellularia > Umbellularia californica. The sequence continues at coordinate 102,794,423 of JAPQWN010000001.1, forward strand.
GTTCCCAATTATTCCCATCTCCCGCCTTTTTTTTTTTTTTTTTCAATCGATCACCCGCCTTTGATTTTTTTTCTCTTATAAACAGAAGTCTCCCCTGTTATGTCTCTGCGCTTCTTATCTCTTCCGTCTTTGTTAGTGCGTCCCTGGCTCTCTACGCATTACTCTCTCTTTCTATCTCTCCGCCAAAGTCCAAGATCTAGACAATCCTCTCCCAAACTCCTCCAAGGTATATATATGCAATCCTTCTAAATCTCTAGGGTTTTTATTTCCCATACATCAAAACAGGTCCTAACTTTCGACTTCGTTCTACTTGTACGCCCATCTTCTTCAGGACTTCTTTACAATCGGTTCTTGTTTTAGGACTGGTGGCTGCTACTTGTGTAGGAATCTTCATTCAATTTCTTCTTCAAAGCAGCAGTGATTGAAGAGGTTCGATCTCTTCCTCTTCTTTTTTTTATATGTTGAAATTTCTTTCCATGTATGCTTGTATTTTATTGATCCTTTCAATGGGAAACCTGAATTCTCTATTATAAAAAAGTATGTGATCAATGGAGTTTTCTCAGTTTTCTATTTCAAAATCAACCAATCTGGTTTTTATTTATTTATTTTAATAATGCTACAATTTCGGGCATTGTTAGATTGGATTTTGAGTTAAGATTTGAGGGTTTTGGGTATTTTTTTTCCCCTTTTGCTTGTATGTGTTTTGGGTAGGGTGGGGCTGGAATGATCATGTGAAACATGACAATGTATGAGAGTTGTGTGGGGTTTGCTCTGTTTTTTTTTATTTATTTTTTATTCTTTTCATTCTAATCATAAAACTCTTTTTTTTTTTTTTTTTTTGTTGAAATCTGAATTGTGTATGATTATGTGAAACATGGTAGTGTAGAATACAACACAGATTTCATTAGTAAGATACTAACAATTTTTTTTTTTTTTTTTTTTTTTTGCTTTAAATCCTTTGGTTTGGGGCTATGAAAGTTATTTTTTGTTTGAATTTCTCTTGCCACATCCAATTCTGCCCGTAAATTTTGGAAATATTTCTTTACTACAAGATAGTCTGAGATCCAAGGAATTTGTCCATGGCAGAGTAATTGCACTGCTTGTATGATTCTAGCCATCCAATTGGAGGCCTGATTATGGCTGGGTAAGAAAATCTGAGCACTGTCCAACACTTTATGAAATTAAGCCTTCTAATCTCACCGTTTATCAGTGTGGTCTATTTATCCTATAAGTGGACTATTAAGAAAATATGAGCAATTTGCAACTGGTGGCCTGTTTTATCCTTTAAGTGGACTATTAAGATCACATAACTGCGTTGTGGAGAATCTTGGGTTCTCTACCATATGACCACCAATGTTTAAGTACAGCATACCTGAATCAACTACAAACCCATTTACTTGTTCACACCTGATTTATTTTTATTTTTATTTTTTGATGGGTTGATCACACTTGAATTCACAATCACATTCATTCTAGTTTTCGAAGACTGCATGTACATCATATAGTTACAGATTCATTTTCATTCCACTAGTTACAGACTCATATTCATTCATTCCAGTAGTCAGAGACTCATATTCATATGGTTCCAGGTGCTGTGTCAACCTATGATATTCCACAACATTTGTAGAAAATGGATCTAGTTATGTATATATTCCACATTCATTGCAAGTGCCGTGTCAACCTATGATGTTGCACATTCATTCCATGTCCATGCTGTGTCTATGGCATGTCTTCGCCGTATCCATGCCATATTTGGGCATCATTGCTTGGACAAGATTGAGAAATTAGTAAATGTGGAACCATGTTTAAGTGGAATCTATTTCTCTTTAATAAAATAAAATTACAAAGGAAGAAAACTCCAAGCAGCAACAGCCAAACAGAAGCCACACTAGAGAGCAAAACATGCTGCCAAGATGTCACAAGAGTCAAGAGCCCATTTTAAACTTTGTGTTCAAATTGACTACACTACCTGTGGAAGAGCTGGATTGCATTTTCCCTGGAGAATTTTTGCTTATTGTCACAACAAGGAGATTGCAGATTGTAGTCATGTTCGTTGTATGTTGTCAGTGGAGAAATCCCAACTGTTATTTCAGCTCTTTAATCATTTTTTTTTACCTCTTTCTTATGTTGTCGGTCCTTGTTTGTTTTTTTTTTTTTTTTGGATAAAATTTTGTGGGTGTCTTCTTGAATATGCTTTTAGATCATTTCGCACTGGTACCTGTATGGGATGATACTGTTTGACTTTTGGGTTACTGGTACCTTGAAGTTGATTTTACTTCTGGGTTCACTAATCCTCAAAGCTTTCTGGGTTCACTTATCCTCAAATGCTATCTCTAATGACTACTGGAATGAAGTTTGTTGGTGTGGTACACTGCACATACCTTCTACTCTCAAATTTAATTTGTTGTTCCTGTATCCTTAATTTCATTAGTCATGAGGGGTCTCTTGTTTAATGATAGATACTCTTTGTATTATCAATAGGAAATGAGGCAAGGGGTTTCATTTTGGTCTATCCGATGATTTGGCCCAAGATAGATTGAAATTGAGAAACAAAGTTTATGTAGCTGACCCCTACATAGTAGGGAGAAGACTTTGATGATGATCCTGGTTTTCATTATTTACTTATGTTCTGTTTTGTTATTCTAATATTCTTGTAAAGGTCATGAGTAACAATGACATTATTATTATTTGGAGTTACCGTTTTATCTTGTGCTATCAGAGTTTCATTATTTTGTTGTTCTTGTACTTAAGCTCATTAGTAATGATGGTCTCTTGTTTAACATCAGTTGTTTTCCTTTTTATAGGAATCGAGGCAAGGGGTTTCATTTTTGGTCCTCCCATAGCATTGGCAATTGGTGCAAAGTTTGTTCCATTGAGAAAACCCAGAAAGCTGCCAGGTAAATTACACTTGTTGGAGTCCATTTTTATGGGTCCTTAACTATGTAAGACTGTAATTCAAAGCATTTCTTAACTTCTTTGTAGCTTCTTAAATTTTTGCTTGAGCTTGAAGTTTCTATATTTTCTAGTATCGTATAATACGATTTCCACCTTTCTTTATTGGTATTATCTTGTCTGTTTTCTTTTCCCCCCTTAATCATACCTGTCCTTGTTTGATAAGACTTAAACAGTAGTTGTTGGTAGGAAGCAGTGAAGCTTATTGTAAGTGCTAAATAGTTATTGATTGCAACACTTATCAACTGTACCATTTTGGTGCACGAACACACACACATTTAACTAGAGGCACCTTCTTTAACCCAATAGAAAAAAGAAGCCTCAAATACCTCTTACGCGCACCTTTTTTTCTAGCATTTCTGACTCTTTTTTTGTGAAACTGTAGCTATGATCTTTGAAATCACTGTTGATTTGTTGATTTTGTCAAGAAATTCACCAGGTTAGGCTAAAAGTCTTCAGTCTAGGGTTTTGAAAAAAAAAAATGCCATGCCACATTTGACCATGTTCTATTTTATTGGTTTGGGCATATCACTATAGCATATCAGCCCGGACCAGTGTATTCATGTGGTAGTGTCACTCTTAGTGTTAGCGGTGCTAAATTGGACTGGTCGGGGCTGCACGTAGTTGCTTTTCTGTAATGGGGCATGAGTTGTGCCCATACTGGGCTGATGCTCAAGTCAACTCGTTGTCGAAACAAGTTTGGACAAAAATCACCTCTATGATCTATCATCATCCACTCTCTTGTACATCCTCAAAATCTCCTGCACCACCCCCACTTAAAAGAACTTGTTTTGTTTTGGGCCCTTTCAGCCTCTACAGCCGCAATTGTCATCAAGCCTCTTTCACCATGTAATCACAAAGCAAATATATGGTGCTCATCCTTTTTTATTACTGAAACATCTCCACCCAACTAAATGTAAATCTATTGGGTTTCCTCCCATCCAAACAAAATAATCTCACCGTGTATCCAAAAACTAGTGTAGGAATTTTTTTTACTTATGTATGCAACCTAGCACTAATGCACATAAACTCAGATATCGGTTTTAAATGTTGCTTATTCAGTTAAATTTCATATTTGAATCTTCTCTGTTTAAGTGCAGAAAATCATTTTTACAACTAGTTCAAATAGCCCACGAAATTATCACACAGTTTCATACATGGTTCGGCCATGCGTGTCCTATTTGAAATCAGTTCTCTGCATTGTTTCCAACAAGAAATACAAACTGCATTTAATAAGTTTCTGTTTTGACTTGGTGTATACATCAAGCTTATAAAGAATAATAAATGGGCACCCTTCTAAAAGCTTCATAACAACACAAAGAAGCTACACCTCAGTTGCATTTGGTTTAACACCACATAGTCAGCTACATAAATTTTTGTGAATAATATTCTATTTGGAACCGAGTGAGAGAAGAAACCATGAGATGAGCACATGTTGCACTGTCTATAGATAGTTATACAGAAGTTGTTAATTATGGACATGGAGGGCAGGTCTTTGGGGATGTTTCTCCAAGCAGCTGGAAGGAGAGAATGCAAACAGGCAAAATCCTCCTTGAGAAGCATTTAGGATTTTCAACTAATCAAATATCTACCAGTGAAGGAAAGTAAAAAAAAAAATGTTGACTCCAGGGCACCCAACAATGTTGATGTAGCTGAGTGTGGCTAGCTCTGTATTTGCCATTTTCAGTGAAAGGCTAGTGTCAGTTGTTTGCAGATCCTTGAGGAGATTTGCAGAGTTTTTTGGGTTGGGTTCTGTTTTTCAGTGATAGGAGGTGTTCTGCAGTGCTTTCTCCTTCTGCTGTTCTTTGTCTCCACCAGTTGGGGGAGTTAGGTCCAGCTGCTGTCTTGGCTTCTTCTCTTGGATTTATCTTTGCTCATTCAAGCTTGTGCTGCTTCTGGTGGATTAGCTTGTAGGGGTCTTGATACTGGCCCAGCTTCTTTGCTTCAGAGTCCATCTATCTGAGGAGCTGAGTGTGGGGTTGTGGTTTTGTTGGGTGGAGCAGTGCTGAGATTCAGATTGTTTTGATGTCTCTTCTTTGCAGTGTATGCTTAGTCTGGAGCTTTTATTGTTTAGTCTTGTGGCTAGCTCTTCCTGTGTTTTTGCCAATTTCAGTGAAAGGCTGGTGTAGTTTGTTTGCAGAGCCTTGAGGAGATTTGCAGAGTTTTTTGGGTTGGGTTCTGTTTTTCTGTGGGAGGAGGTGTTCTGCTGTGCTTTCTCCTTCTGCTGTTCTTTGTCTCCATCAGTTGGGGGAGTTAGCTCCAGCAGCTGTCTTGGCTTCCTCTCTTGGATTTGTCTTTGCTCTTTCAAGAGTGTGCTGCTTCTGGTGGATCTGCTTGTAGGGGTCTTGATGCTGACCCTGTTTATTTGCTTCAGAGTCCATCTGTCTGAGGAGTAGTGCATGGGGTTGTGGTTTTGCTGGGTGGAGCAGTGCTGAGATTCAGTTTGTTTGATGTCTCTTCTTTGCATTGTGTGCTTAGTCTGGAGCTTTTTTTGGCTTCTCTGCAGGTTTCTTCTCGCTGTTCAGCCTTTTAGCTCCAGCTGAATCTGCCTTGAGCTTTCCCTGCTCAGCTGGGCTGCTTTCTCCCACCGGTTCTGTGCAATTTCTGCTGCCTCTTGCTTCTGCTGCCCTTCAAGAATTTGTTTCATAATCTTGTCTTCCTCTGTTTGGCTTAATTGCCTCCCTGTTTTGGTTCCAGCAATTTTGGTTATTGCTGATTTGAACCTCTCCTCTTTAATGAGGTGGCCTTTTTGTTAGGTTTTTCTGCTTCAGGATGTATTCTTTCTTCTCTGTCTCCAGAGGGCCTTGCCCTCCTTTTCTCTTTTCAATACAAATTTACCAATTAGCAAAAAACAATGTTGATGTAAAAAAAATGGAAACACAGAATAAAACAGGAAGATTTACAACTTGTATTATCAATGTTGTTACATATTGAGCCTTTATTTTTATAGATTAGGTTGTATCCCATAAAGATTGTATTGCCCCAAACTCAGGGCCTAGATTGTTCCAACTAGTTGCAAGATTTATTTGGCTTGATGAAAGGGTTTTGAAACCTAATAGGATAATGTTTATGTGATGCAGGGAAAGCTAGAAAAGAAGCTATAAACAAGGTTCCAAGTCTCTTCTCCTTCTACAACTATCAACTCTGAATTAACGGCTGCAACGAGTTCAAGTAAGGACTTTGTTTTGTGCATGTGTGTTTATATTATTTTTTTTTTAAATATTTGGGAAGGTTGGATAGGTTTCTACTATCCATTCTGTTGTATCTGGGGCTAGCTACCTTGGCATGGGAGATGGCCACCTATTCAGGTTCAACACCATCCAGAAGCCCAACTAGATGGCCTTGCCCTGCCTTAAAACGAATTGAATAGATAATACTTTGCTAAAGGGTTGGCCCTTAGCTTGACCTCAAGGGTGTTGTACCTGATGTAGGCTACAGTTTCAAAGCCGATATGGTACAGGATGGACTTGGACAAGCTTTGGCCTATTGCCTCAGGCAAAAAAAGGTCTATATAGAACTTTGGAGACAAATAGAACCCATTTTACCATGAATTCATATATATTCAATTACATGCAAAAAGAAATGGGCCAACGTGCTTACGTCTTAGAACGCATCAAACTGACGCATGAGCACTCAAACAAGCATATTTATTTTTGTTATTCTTGCAACGCAAGGACACTATTTGCCTATAAACATGGTGTAGAGACACTACTTAGTATAGGAACCTTAATTAAGTTGAAAGCAATTAAAGTAAAAACAAGTTGGTTCTGGGTCTGGTTTGAGTTCAGAATGCCGGATTTAGAAGAGCTGAAAGGTTGAGTCATAGGGCACCCCTGCCTTCCAGTCAGCCGGTATCACATTCCTCATTTGGAACCACTTCTGGCCATCGTTGTCGCTAGCTAAGACCCTCAGTGTAAGGGCCCCATTTGGTGGACTAACCATGTCCCACACCCCTGCATAGGCCCGGTGCATTCCCTTCCACTGCTGGCTATCTTCCTGTACTCCAAACATACAAACACATTAATGATCCATACAAAACTCAGTTCCAAACACTTCACAATTCTTTTTCTCATAAAAAACAAAGACAGAAGCAACTGGTTAAGGTTCATTAGGCCCTGTTAAAAAAGAAAAAGAGGACTAGTGAATGCAATACCTGCGCCACAGTTCCATAGCTGTGACATCCTTTTTGCCAGATTGGTACAAGATGATGATGGCTATGTAGTCTGGAAACTTGCTGTTCTCATGGACCTTGAACATGAGGTTGTGTCCTAGATACCGACATGAAATCGTATAAACACAAGGTAAAGGCATAACATATTACATATATCTATATCAGATTGATAAGCTGCTAATATTTCTTTTGTTCATGTGCCATTACATGTTGACTATAACATGTGGAATATCTTCAAGGTGGCACTTGTGGGGAGAGATTCACTTGTGGTTCTTGTGTGCCCTCCAAATCTTTGTTTCTTTTATTGTCTTCGTACATTATGAATATTGCCACTGATTTTTTTTTCATTTTAAATTATAAAAGAAAGAAACTCATAATCTTTCAAAAGTTGGGGCTTTTCCTATTTTCACTGGAAATATTTCTATGTACTTTTGTTTCTAGTTATGACAATAGGAAGGATGCAAATGAGTGCAAAGGAACGGGATGCTTCAATATCTGATTCAACGATTGAGCCAGAGGCACATAGCGTTGGTAAGATCAATACTATTAGTTATTTATTTTATAAAATTATTAAATTTCATGTATTTTTTTATTAATGATTTTCTTTTTCCTTTTAGCTTCGACCTACAACGTCACCTCCACTAGAAGAGGACGTGGGAGATCAAAAAATATCTCCCTTACCAGGCTTATTAAGGATACGGGTCAAACGCTAAAGATTGAAATCCCTGACGGGCTCTCTAGACCGGTTGGCAAGTATGCAAAACAATTTAAGACTGAAGTTGGCATAATTTGTCGAACGTATGCTCCTCTTGCATGTTCCACCTGGCCAATGGTTAAACAGGAACATAGGCAAATATTTTATGATCGCATTTTGGTAATTCAGTCCCCAAAATTTTTATTTTTGCTTTTATTTTGCATACTATGTTGTTTGAAAGTTGGATGCAAAATCAAGTAATCTCTTTCTTGTAAAATATACCTAACAAACTTATTATGAATGCATCTTATTTGTAGGACAAATTTGATATAGATCTTCATGATCCACGTTTGAAAAAACCTGTTAACAGTTATTTGGCAACAACATTCAAAAACTATAGGAACAGATTGCACTCTCATTATAAGAGGGCTGGCAATCACGAGGTGGCATGCCGGAAACCTTATGAAGGTGTGTCACAAGAAGATTGGGAGCTGTGCTGCAATAGGTTTTGTTCAAAAGAGTTTCAGGTGGAATTTATTTTTAATTGTATTACCTACATAGAAATGATTTTTTCTTTAGAAAATCTTGACGGCATTTCTAATTCATTAACTTGAATGCAGAAAGTTAGTAAAAAGAATTCTGAAAACCGACAACTACTTAAAGTGAACCATTGTGCGGGTTCAAAATCATTTGTCGAATATCTTCATGAGACGGTATTAGTAATTCTAATATTTTAATAAGTATCGATTTTTTAGTTTTTTTTTTAAATTTAATATTGTGTTCGAATTTATACAGCGTGATGCTCCAATTGGTAGGATAGAATTATGGCACAAGACACACTATAGTCAAGAGAAGGGTTGGTCTACTCCCGAGTGTCAGCTGCTCTATTTAAGGACACTTTTTTTAAAATTTCATCTAATTAATTATTTCTTTTGTTCGTCAGTTTTTCTATACATGTCTAAATATTTATGTGAATTCTTTTCTTTTTTAGGATGAAATGATTACACTCCAGTCGCAGCCTACAAATGAAGATTCTCCCCCATTGACAGATGATGAGATATGCAAACGAGTGTTGGGTATGAGGCCTGGATATGTCCGAGGTCTTGGGCATGGCGTTGTGGCCCCTCCATCCTCTTCAACAGGCCTTCACAATAATCAACAGGTGGAAGAGCTTACTAAGAAGGCCACGGCAGCTGAAAGACAAGCTCAAGAGTTGGCTGAACAGTTACAGCGGATGGAAGCTGAGATGGAGGCTCAGAGGCAACAAATGGAGGCTCAGATGGAGGTTCAGATGGCGGGTCAAAAACAACAGATGGAGGCTCAGATGGATGAAATGAGGTCCTGGCAAAATAATATGGAGGCTATGATGCAATCTATAATGGTGCAAAAGATGGGCACTCCTTCATGGTAAAATATTTATTCATTGCTTCTATACATCATCAGGTGCATGTTTAGTTCAAATAGAAGGCAAATAAAAATGAATAAAATTTCATCTTAAATTTTGAGATATTAGGTGCTTCATTTTCTTAGTTGCAGTTACCATTTTGAATCTCTATTCACAAATGTCACGTACCCAAAAGGCAGTGAAGAAATGTTTAAAATGAGAAATAAGTAGCCTTATCATCAAGTCAATTTGGCTTTTTCCATACCCCATATACGTCAAGGGTCATGATTTGAATGATATGGATTGATGTACATCAGTACATGTGGTGACTTTGTGCATAGGCTACAATCAACATGAACAAATAAGATTTCAACTTGAGATCTCAAATTTCAGTTTTAACATCTATCTTGTTTTATAGATTTTAACATCTATCTTGTTTTATTTATTATAGATCAAAATGGGAGATGAAGAGAAAATAAGAACAAGAAACATTTTTTGGACCGGTTTGGATGGTGCAGATCAATTTGAGGATGCTATATTTTATCGTGGAAATTGTTCGTTGTCTCCATGATACATATCGAAGACCGCCTTTCAATTATTGTTTCTATGTTATATTGAGACCAACTATTATATAGATTTATGTTTAACAGAATTGTATCAATATCTTCAGTAATAATTTGTGATGAGGACAACAGTTTCATTGCACTCAAATTCAATAAATTAATTTAGTTTATATTTTTACATCGATGGAGTGTTATTTTCATCCCTGAATTACTACTTAGATCGATGTATATGATTGTGATGATCTAAGGATGACTTTGCATTAAAAATTTGTGAATGGATGATGAGATTATAATTGTATTGATTGGGTATCAAAACAGAAAAAAAAATATATTTTTTGAAAATATTAAAAAATATATATTTTTAAAAAATTATTATTTGCCGCGCTTTTATTATGTAGCAAATAATCAAATGTAACAAGATGAAGATTATTTACGACACCACGAAAGCGTTGCAAAAAAAAAATTATTTGCAACTATATAAAAGCGTCACCCTTAATAATTTATTGACTTTTTTGAATCGTCGCAAATATAAATTATTGGTGACGCAATTTTGTTGTTGCAAATAAATCATTATCTGCGACGCTTATAATACGTCGCAATTGATGCGTAATTAGCAACACTTTGAAACCGTCACAAATACTTCTCCATTTGCCACGCTGCAGTCTTTAGTGTTGCTAATCCTTCAGCGACCCCATTATTTGCGACCCCTTTGTGACGCTTAGTTAGTAATTGCGACGCTTTTTATGTTATATGCAATGCTTTTTTCGCGTCGCAAAAAAGCCAATTTGTTGTAGTGGTTGCTGGTCGTCCAAGAGAGAGAGGAGATTCCCTTTTTCACGTTTAGCCCTTGTGCTATTTTTATTATTCCTTTGATGGCATGTGGTCCATGTGGGATGGGCATGATCTGAATAATAGATGACTTCATATGAAAGAACGTTCTGGCAAGAGTCTTCTTTGGTCTCCAAGTAGGAATTGCCTTTTGGCATCTTTGGAAAGGTTCTGGGAATTTTGAACTTGTTTCTTTCCTTGGCTCCTTGGCTAGCACACTGTTTCTAATTCTTTGGACTTCTCTTTGCTTGTAAATTCTAATGCCTGGGCCCATTTTGATTTGAAAAGCATATCCAAATAAAAAAAAATCCTAAAGTTTGCAAGAGGGATGGGCGTCCACATGTGGTGTTGTAGGTAACTAGTGTTGGATGTCTAACACTTGTTATATATTATTATATTTTTTTTTTCTTTCTCTCTTTCCTTCCTTATCTTCTTGGCTGCCAAGACTCTTTTGAATTACTTTTTCCCTTAGCCTTTAGGAATCCTTGATCTTCTTGCCTGCCTTGCTTCTTGGTTTGAAGATTTCAAATCTTGAGGCCTATCTTTTAGGAGATTTATTTAACAACTTGATGCTAAAGGCTTGGATTCTTTGAATTTGTTTCCATCTTGGGTTGCTAATCAAGATCTTTTAATTTCTTTGAACTCGTCATGGTTGGAAAATATCCTTAGATGGGCCCACTTGCTCTCCTTAGACTTTATGCCAAATGTAGGTAGGTCCCATAGTGCATTTGATTCATTAATTCTCTTTTGCGGGCCTCAATTTCTGAAATTCCCTACAAAAATAAAAACAAATATCAAAGAATAATATATTCATATAGGGGAAAGAATCATGCAAGATGCGGGCCCAATTCACACTAAATAGATACATAAAATGTCACCATTTTATTAAATCATTAATTAAATCAATGATGAAACTAAAATTCATCATTTTATTTATGAATAAAAAGTAATGAGAAATTAAAGATTTCCAATGCCAAGAAATTGATAAATTCATGATTTGATGTGAAAACGCAATTTTTGGATGAATTTTGATTTGAATCCAGACATGAGGGTCTAAATGCATGATTTTTTTGAAAATCAATTAATTCAATGCATTTTATGTTTATTAAGTCCACAAATTCATATGAAATAATGAATTAAAAGTGTAATTTTGTAGACTTTTCAATGCCCCAACAGGGATCCCCTCTTTCACCTTGACCCTGAGTTAGGTCTGTCCCTAGCTGTACCCGTACTTTAGTTGCAATATATAATGGTGACCTGAGCCAAAATGAAAGCCTGAATCAAAATTGTAACAGGAACTTCAATGCTTTTAGCGTCTCTTACACGATTTATCTAGAACCAGATGCATGAAACTCCAGAATAGAGCTCACATGATAATTTTTAAATTTTATTTTAGTAGGAGTTGATCATGCGGTGAAATGGTATATGACTGATAATGTGATAAGCCCAAGCTTATTTTTTATTTATATTTATATTTTTTGGGTAGGAAACCTTATTTTTTTATTAATAAAATCAAATAACTTAATCCACTCACCGAGGAATGGATCCTAAGATTCCTATTTGCCAACATGTCCAATAGAGTTGGGTGCTATTGTAGCATCTCCTCAGGGCCTGTTTGGATGTATGGTGAATTGAAGTATGATAATGTGAAGCATTAAATCAAGAGAGAATAAAATATAAGGTGTTATGATGGTGCTTTGTTTTTAGTTGTTTGGTATGGAATCTTTTTGACTTTTTGTATAGAAAAGTGTATATTTTTTATTTTTTAGTGGAGAAAGGATGTTGTTTTTTGACTTTTTTTGAAAAAGATGGAGGAAATTTTGAAATTATGTACTTTTGATATAACCTATTGTCTTTTCTTTTCTGGATAATGGAGGCTTTACCTTACCTCACCTCACTTCACCACACATCCAAACACGCCCTCAAGTCTTTGGAGCCATTTCGGCCTCATTTTCAAGTTTGATTTTTCCACGATGGTAGCTAGCTGTCCTTGCATCCGAACAGGACATCAGGCTTTTCAAAAGACAATTTCCTCGGCAAGCACATTAACACTGATAAGGGCCCTTTTGGAATCGGTTATTAAATAAGAAGAGCAGTAGACCCCACCTCATCCATCAAGAAGGAAAGAAGAGAAAACTGGAAAAAAAAAAAAAAAAACCCACTAGATGGCCACTACACGCCACTAACTTAATTTGGCACAGAAGCGGTTCCCAGTGACCACTTTCGTTTTTTTAATAAAAAATGTGTGACGACGTTGTCACATTCAAACCCATATAAATCACTCGAAACCACATTTCCCCATTTTTCCATTATTCCTCCCATTACTTTCCCCTTTCTTTGGTGGTTTCCTTTCCTCTTTCCTCAAAAGGTTCTTATCTTGATGATTTAGCTACCCAAAAATAATCATACAACAAAGATAATGAAATGAAAAAACTATATATCAAAATCTTAAGAAATTTTTCTCGAAAAGTAAATATGAAACTTAGACTCTATGGTAGATAACGCATGAAAGAAGGTCAAACTGTGATATGCCTACCTCGTCAATGGAGATTAACAACCTCCACAAGAAATATTCAATGTTGGGAGAGAGTTTTGTTCTTGTTCATTTTGGTACAAAAAACCAGCAATTGCATAATAAAAGTTTAAGAAGAGGCAGATTTGACAAATTAGCGACGACTCGACAATAACTCTAGATATTAAGAGACGATGTCGTCGCTTGTTGAAAAAATGCAAAAAAAAAAAAAAAAAAAAAAAGATATTCAGGCGGGAATACCGGTTCTGTTGCATCAAAACTATGGATACCTCTTTTGGTTAGTGGACCTCTAAGGTCCTTTTTCAGGTAAATTTCTCAAGAAAGAAAGAAAGAAATGCATATTATATATAAAGAAATGTATATTATATATATATATATATATATATAGAGAGAGAGAGAGAGAGGATGCAGTTTTTTGGGCGCAATTGATTGTAGATCTGGATTTGGGTCTACTGTTGACTCTTTTGGTAATTGGGCCGTGTGGGCATGGATCCAACCCAGTTGCTAAAGTTCCCAAGTGGATGCGAGTCATATATGTAATTAATCTAGGAGTTTGTCTATATGGACAAACTCATAGATAGAATTTGGGACAAACTGTCCACGTGGCGCAACGTGATTGGGACAATGCATTCAACTTTTTGAGAGAGTTCAATCACGTTGCGCCACGTAGACAGTTTGTCCCAAATTCTGTCCATAGAGTTTGTCCAAATAGACTTTTTGTTAATCTAGTTGAACCGCATAGGGCAGTATTATGAAGGTAGTTAGGTCCGGTATGCTTAGGCCAGAATTGGGTCATTCTGATTCACCATGGACAAGAGCTAAATCCAACGTAATTGATTCACTTGACCCAGTCAGACAAACATTATTCATACACTTCGGAAGAAAAAACACGGAAACATGGCCAGGGTTAGAAACATACCAAGCCGCGTTGAATTGAAGAATCAGAATTTGGTCATACATCTCTTCCCCTGTTTTAAGAACATTAGTCTAAGACAACTTGACAGTTTTCAAAGTTGATGAAAACTAATCACCATGCAGAACAACAGTTTTTCTTTCACCATAGAGCTAATTGCCTTGATTATGTTTTAATATGATTAATTCTGTAATCTATTTTTGCACCTTGTCTTGCAAGCGAGGGTGCATTTGGTTGCACATTTTGGAAGTGCTTTCTAGGCTTTTATAACTTTAGAAAAAACTATCCATCTGCGAGTTGGTGGAGTGACAGAAGGTGTGAGTTTGCTCCCCGCATCTATCCCGAACAGATTAATCCCCAGGTGTACATACAACCCGACAACAAACCACATGAGGTGCAAACCAACAAACACCAGGGCAGGTGAATTATTGTCCACTTCAGAAGCTACTACAGAGTTAGTTTTAAAAAACAAGAACCTGAATAGAACTTCAGATACTAGAGGGATTTACCAAAATATACCAAAAGATAAGGGTCTACATGGAAAAAACTCCAGGAAAAGGGGGAGTTATAAAATCCATGAGAGTTGACAACATCAGGAGGCACTTGTAAAACCTGCTTTTGACTCACGATTATCATTAAACGACCACCATTTTTATCCTATTTAGAATGGCTAAAATGCCCTTGACTTAACTCTTTCTTTCAATGTTTAACCACAATTAATCCATCTTGTATGAAAATATAGTTGAAAGTGCACTTGAGACTTTAAATATATACATCACACAAAAATAGTGGGTCCTGCTACAATAAAATTACAATAGCCATTGAAGGACCTCATAGTGACAGTGGTACCGCCTGCTTGACTATGTTTGTATAGATAAGAGTCAATTGTTACGCTGATGATCATCATAGAACAGAGGTCCAACTGTGAATAAGCTAAAAGCTTAAAACTATATAACAAGGGGAAAATGTTCTCCTGCGGGATGCAGGAGGGAGAACCAAAAAGCAGATTGGGGTGCCCTTCGTCATGGGCCCATCCGAGTACTGCCATATGGACGGTTGGGATGGGAGCTTCGGCATCCCATTGATCGTAGGAGAATATTTCCTATACAAAGGATGAAAGATTATGGAGCTTCATGGATGACATCAGTTTTCAAGAACCATATTGGGTAAAATAGGTGTTTATTTTCTACTTCAGTAGATATCTCGTCTAGACTTGGGTCTTCCCATGGAAATTAGGGAGAGATTGCTTCCAGAAATCAGCTTTTGTGAACTGTTACCGTGTAACAAAAGGGCTTCTTCCGAAGTCAAATACTATGGAGGTCTTCTTCTGCGGTTGTTATTTGTTGAGTAATATAAGATCCTTTTTGAAAAACAAGCCACAACACAACATGCTTACTTAATCCATTTAGAGACCTTGCTCGGTGAAAAAAGCTCGAGCTTTTGGTGTTATTGGTTATTAACAAGGGGTTAGAAAAGAAAAAGAAAAAGAAAAAGAAAAAAAAACCTTAAGGAGGCTGTACAAAAGGCCAAAAAGAATCTTGAAAGAATATGAAGGGGCCATGGCCACCCACCGCGGGCCCCCCCGTTCCCCTAGGGTTGGCCTCTAAAAGTGCATTATTCAGATTCAAGCCCAGCCAATCCTTCACTGTTCATCATACATTTCAAATGCAGTTCGGCTACTGGTGCCCACCTAGATGCATGTCTATAAGTGTCTAGACTTGACCAAAATAAGAATAAAAAAAAGTCAAATTATGCACTTTGTCATCAATCCAAGGTGGGCATAACTTTGTTGTAAAGTTTTCCTTTTTGATAAAACAAGATTAATGGTTTCATTTCAATGGAGTTATAGAACTTTACTGGATTTGTAGGAATTATTGTTTGAAGGCTCTGGATATAAGGTGATAATTAAAGCATACACAGTCCACACTCAAAGAAAGTGATTATCAATACATTCTTATTATTAATCCTATTTCTGACCATTAAAAAGAGTTAATGGTTCAAATTCAATGGAAAGCTAATGTTTTAAAATATATGAATACAATAAAAGAAACAAATTCAATTCAACAAAATTTTCTGTTTGCGATTTGCAAGCAGGTAGGTAACATTATCGAACAGGGGAAAAGTCAAAAGACAAATAAAAAAAGAGCATGAGAAGCAGGAGAAATAGTTATGCAGGACATCATGAAGTAGTTCTCAGATTTCCTTTGGCAAAACTCTACGGTAGCATTTGGTTCACTGGAATGGTTTTAGACAAGAATGGAATGGAAAGCGGTATGAGTTTGGAATGGAATGAGGCAAGAATAGTCATTTCCATTCTAGCGTTTGGTACGCTGAGGAATCAACCTAGTAATAGAACTCTTGATTCCTGTTCTTGCTTTTAGTATACTGGAATGATGTCCGGAATGAAATAAAATTTACATAAAACTGACCAAAATACCCTTATTAGAATTTTGGAATGGAATGGCCTTGTTAATATTAATATTAATTATATTAATAATATAATATTAATATATTATTAGTAACATACATTAATATAATATTAATAAATATATTATTAATTTAATAATAATATTAATAAATATTAATAAATATATTAATAAATATTATTACATTAATTATTATTATTATTATATTTAATATAATGATAATATTTTTATAAATATTAAAAATATAGATTATATAATAATAATAATAATAATAATATTATTATTATTATTATAAATGTTATAAATATTATATTATTATATTATTATAAAACACCATTGCCTGGGGCATTTTGGTCTCAAACAAAAAACATAAAGGAATGGAATGGCCATTCCTCTACCTTCCCAGTGGAATGGCCATTCCTCTACTTAAAAGAATGGTGATTCCGGAGGTAATGGTCATTCCGCCACTTTTGTGCGAACTAAACGCTATAATAATTATTTCATTGGAATCACCATTCCATTCCGACCTTCATTACAGCAAACCAAAAGCTACCTACGCAAGTCAATCTCTACAAGAACGAATGACAGGGTCTTGAGATTAAACACACAGCTAGAGAGATTTTCCAACAACACCGCCCTAAGTGAGCAATGTTGTTATAGTGGCATCTGTGATTGAGTTGTTAGCATAAATCATAATCAATAATAATAGGATCCATCGTCATTAGGGCAGATCTGAGCAACACAATTGCAATAATCAATAAAACTCATAATGGCGCTTTTTTTCCCTTGATTCCTCCAACTAGATCTGCTACTCTTGAGTTGAGAACTATAATTTTCTTCCTTTTCTTTTTTGCTTGAATAAAATTTTCTTCCTTTATTGTGTCTTTAGTGATGAGGATCTAAGCAGAAGTGAAGAGAGTCAGTCACCTTAAAACTCTTTAATTGTAGTCTTTATTGATGATAAGCACTTTTGATTTAAAAGCCAACCGAAGACATTCTAAATCTTGGATTTAGAAATTAACAAAAACTGAGTGACATAAAAAATAATAATATGGATTTTTTTAATGATAATAGTTTTTTAATAAAAAGTTACATCACCCATATGTAAAGGTTTCACCGTAATTAATAATCAATGTTTTAAGGAGCTCTGCTTGACACCAAAAATATAGAGTCTGTATTGAAACTCTGTTTTCACCATTTTGATAATATGGTTTTTGACTTTTTGTAATATCTAAAAGATTTCAGAAACAAGAGGACTAACAAAATCTTCATTTTATATAAGTTATTTAGTAATATAATATTAATAAAAATGATAAATACCTTGTTCAAAATTATATTCTAAAACCATGATTGGGATACTAATTGGACTAATATTTAGTAGACCAATCAAACTCTCGTGACCTGTGAGTTGGACAGGTCAAACAATGTTGGAATTTCGTCAAGTAGAAGGCAGACATGTGATGTAAGATGGTTTCTCCACCAGGCATTGAGGCAGGCTTTGTTGGAATTTTCAGCAGAAAAAGACATTAGTTATTTTTTTTACAGAAAAAGAATTTCATTAAACGAAAAGGACCAGTACGGATAAAACAGAGGAGAAAATGACATTAGTTGACTGGGTTAAACTTCATCAACCAAAAGTCTCGTACCTGAAGTTGATTAGTCTGATAACTCTTTCTTGGAAAAAAGCGTGGTGGTTGTTAGAGATATAAGTTGGAATTAATGTTTTTTGGGGCCCCATATTTCCAAAAGAGCAGTGTTTTGAAATATATTTGGCAAATAAAAATAGTATTTCTTTATTTTAATTGTTCTTAGCTGGGTGGATCATCTCATCCATGTGTACTGGAGGGAAATTTTCTACAAAATATATTACAGTCTAGACCATGTGCTACTATGGAAGGGGAGTTTCAACTTTCAACAAATATCAACGTCATTTTCAAGGTTACTGGTACTAGTATATGAGCTAAGCTTGTGCTAGACTAGCTCACGATCTGAACTAAGGCCCATGCCCAGTCAAGCCGAGCCATGCTTGTTGGCATGTGAAGCTGGCTTTTCTTTGTTGAAGTTCATAGCTTTGGCCGAGTTAAGTTCAAGAAATTAGTGTAGTTTTCTCGTAATAACAGGCAGCCATGAGCAAGAATACAACATGTGAATGAGTTCGTATAAGGATAAAAATAAGAGGTGCTGTGGGTGTAGCGTCCAAGGGCTAAATTGCTATGCCGCGGGCAAAGGTAGTGCTTGCCTGAAGGCGAGGTGACTGGTGGCATTCTTTGATTGGCTTAGGACATATAGATACAATGTTGATGAATACAAGGATTTGAGATATATACCTGAAAGAGCCATGCTATTTGTCCCGGATTTCATGTCCCGGGACAAGCACGACTCCACACAGAGGGGCATTTTGGTCATTTTCAAAAATGACCAAAATGCCCCTCTGTGTGGAGTCGTGCTTGTCCCGGGACATGAAATCCGGGACAAGTAGACTTTTTGTACCTGAAATGTATGCTGTGTGAATATCTGGGTCAACGGTCTGGGTTAAGAGAAAGATGTCTCGGAGGATCAGCTGTAATGGTGTATTGCGGGATAGTTGTAAATTGTAATCTGTACCTTTGAATTTGATTGGACTTGTTTAAAGATGTGGGCCCTGGTGTGAATGGCCAAGGGCTTAGTAGCGATAAATGGCATCAGCCATCTGATCTATTTGCTCTTTGATCCATTGAATTTCAAACCGTCCGTGATTAGATTTAGTTGCCCATTTTTGGGGACGACCCGTCAGATGGAAAGGTCGTGCACTTGATGTAACTTTTTCAAGATGGGAGTGATTACAGAATACAGTGGGAGGCCTTTTTCACTTTGGTAGTTACGTTTCATAGAGGAGATTCTTGTGGGGTGTAGCAATTCAGGTGATCCAACGAGACTATCGTAGCGCATGGAGTTTCACAGCACTGGATTGGTTGGTGCTTTTCCATGCATAGATGGATAGCCGACAAATACCATTGGATAATCATGGACATCCGTATCCAATTAAAGGGAATTGTTGGAACTTGGTAGTTGTTTTTATCTTTGTGCTCTTTAGGCCTGAAAGTTGGGTTGGGTCGGGTTAGTTCAATTAGTATCCAATAATATTTAATAGGCTCTGAATTTGGTTTTTTAATCTCCTTCCTAACCTATATCCCGGACTCGGATCCCTTTCTATTTATTGGGTCGGGGATATTCACATAATTAACATTTAAAAACTAATATGTGTTCTTTTATATTAAGTATTGGGTCTCATTTGATGTCCATATGGTGTTCTGGACCATTGGTTCATAGGTAGACAAATACACAAGCATTGATACCTTCGCTTGCACCCAGATGTGGTATTTTTGGGGTTTGGTCCAACCAAGTCTCAGGTTCAACTTGACCCATGCATTTACAGCCCTACTATTGCTGCTTTTACCTTCAGGTCGGATCCACTGTCACGTCCTATCAGAGGCTTTCTCTGTAAAAGATGCATGAAACACCCGAGGCCCACAAGATGATTATCTGAACCATTCGTCTTTAATACCATTTCAATGGTTTATATATCGTTCAAATTTTACTTCAATAGAAGTTGGTCTTGCCGTTAGAATGTGCACATGAATAATATTGTGATTAGCAAAAGCTTATTTATTATTAATGAAATACCTTAATACACTTACCAAGGAATGGATGTCAAGTTGCCAACACGTTCGATATTGATTGCTTGTGACTTATTCCCAAGTCCTATTGGATCCATTCCGGACTCTTTCCCAAATCTGATTTTTCATGATGTAGCTGTCCTTGCATCCGAAGAGGCCATCAAACATTTCAAAAAACAAGCTACTCTGCAAGCACAAAAAGCACTGATAAGCAGTGGCGGATCCTGGATTCAAACTTACTGGGGGCACGATTAAGTAGTGGGGTCCGGGGCAACGCCCTGGATTTTTTTTTTTTTTTGGTTATTTATATGGGACAAATATAATGTAATAGTTTCAAGCAATAAAACAAAGAAATCTTTATTTATCACAATTGTTCCACAGTCATTTGGGGAAGGATAAGGCACATGCGCTGATGCACACTTTGGGTGAATCACACGATGCTGATTGGTGAGGAGCTTATGTTCTGAGTCGGCCAGTCGGTGAATGTGAATGAGAGCTGGAGAGGGCGGTATACTCTGCAGTCTTTACCTCTGATGCTCTAATAGTTAAAGAATGGGCCTAATAATATGTATAAAGAATGGGCCTAATATTTTTTACTGGGGGCCTGGTTATATGTCATTGGGGGCCTGATTACATTGGGTCTAAAGTAATATATATATATATATATATATTTTTTTTTTCCAAGAATTCACTGGGTGCCCAGGCCCAGGCCCCCAGTGAATGCATACTGCATCCGTCACTGCTGATAAGGCCTTTCAGAAAGTGTTATTAAATAAGAAGCAATAGAGCTCATCAAGAAACAGAGAGGGGAAGAATGGGGGGTTGTTGGCATATGCTGCTTGGGCTCTTGTTGCTCACAGCTGCATCAGCTTTCGATTGGAAACCCGACTGCCCAGAGACAGATATTTGTGGTGACGTTGGGATTTCATTCCCTTCGGCATTAAACAAGATTGTAGCAGAGAAGGATTCGAATTATTCTGCAACGACACTCATTATAGCCCTTTAAAACCATTTCTAGGTGGCTAGCCTATGAGGTTGTCAAGGATGGTTTTAACTACATAGATGTCTGAGAAAGAAGCATCGCAGAAGATAAAACTAGCATCAATAAAGAATAAGCGACATGTACCAGGGGCTCTCTTTGAGACCTTAACACCGTGGATCTTATGTTAGACATGAGTGGTCTTCATGACCACATGTGCAACACTGTTGGGATCCACGGTTTGAGCCCACTAATTTAAGTTATTTTTCCCTTTTGGTTTTTGGTTTTAGTAATTTTATTTTGGATTCAATTTTAATAAGCCCAAATCAAATAGGACTCTTGTTGGCTAATTTGAGGGAATTAAGGAAATTTACTTTTATTAGATTTCTTTGATGGTAAGAAATCTCTCTAGGGCTTATTTATATGTATGGTTTTCCGGTCCTCTCTCTTAACCTACAGGATCTGAAACGTAACCATCAATTTCATGCATATTGGAGTGGGAGATAAGAGAGATAGGAGAAAACCCTATTTGAGAAAAGAGTTCCGCTCATCATCAAGATCATGGTGCAATGTACACTTTTAATATTTTAGATTATTCATTGTTAATGCATAGATCAAGATCCATAGGTTTGATTTGTATCACAAACCATATCAGATATTACAATTGGTATGAGAGCTAATCTATACATTCAACAATCTTAGTTGGCAATAATCAAAAGTCATCTAATCAGTAGACTATTGCACTTCTCACGTGATCACCAAAGTTAGGCTTTAATCACTCAGACTGCCTTACCAACTCCTTTCGGGCCATCTTTTAAATCTGTTAATATGTTTTCCATGTTTGGTCTAAGCTAAATTTCAAAGAATCCGTTCTCCAATACCATCTGGGAGGCGTGAGTTGGATTAAAAAGGAAATAAAACCTTGGGCATCAGGCGATGGTGGGGACTCACATGGATGATTCGATCACATCATCTGGCCCGTTCATCGAGCCGGACATGGTTGGGCGACGTTAGACATGTAGACCCATGAGAGCTGGAACCCGTTTTATCCACTATCCAGCAACTCGAAGGGGCTGACGGCATTGAGAATGAAAAGGGTTTTTTTTCATACAAATCAAATCTATGGATCTTGATCAATGCATTAACAATGAATAATCTAAAATATTAAAAGCGTACCTTGCACCATGATCTTGATGATGAGCTGAACTCTTTTCTCAAATAGGGTTTTCTCCTATCTCCATTATCACCCAGTCCAATCCGTGAAGTTGATGGTTATTTTTCAGATCTTGTAGGTTAAGAGAAATGACCAGAAAACCATATATATATATATATATATATAGATAAGCCCTAGAGAGCTTTCTTACCATCAAAGAAATCTAATAAAAGTAAGTTTCCTTAATTCCCTTAAATTAGCCAACAAGAGTCCTATTTTATTTGGGCTTACTAAAATTGAATTCAGGATAAAATTAGTAAAACCAAAAACCAAAAGGGGAAAGTAACTTAAATTAGTGGGCTCAAACCGTGGGTCTCAACAGTGTTGCACATGTGGTCATGAAGACCACTCACATCTAACAATCTCCCACTTAGTCTGAATGACCACACATATATAGAGGCAATTTGACGAGATCCCAGACTTTATGTAATGACATGGATTTTAACTCTTCTTGCATGGCATCAATCCATTTATTCGAATCATCTCCTTTAATGGCTTGTGAAAATGTTACTGGATCTTCTCTAACACCTATGTCAAAATCAAATAATTGAAGATAAACAATATAGTTATCCGATATAGCAGACTTCTTAGATCTTTGAGATCTTCTTAAAGCCCCTGGTTTTGCTATATTTTGATTCGGATGAATAATATGTTTAATCATATCATTATGAGTGACATTATTATCTAATGGTGCGTCTGGTATGATAGGTTGTATTTCTATCGTATCGTTCTGAACAAAGTCATTTGGAATACCAACTCTAATCGTTTCAATCGGTACTTGAATAGGTATCCGATATTCTTCAAATACCACATTTCGTGGTGCATTGCTCCCACTAATGTCATCATTTTCTATGAATTTAGCATTTCCGATTTCAACAATTCTAGTGGTATGAGTAGGACAGTAAAATCTAAAACCATTGGACCTTTCAGGATATCCAAAGGTATAACCTTCTAAATCGAGTCTAGATAAAGAAATTAAATTTCTACTAATCGTATGAACATAAAAAGTGGTATTAAGGTCCAGCTGGAATCGATAATCAAGAATCAATCTGAAAGTTCCCACCGCTTTCACTTCAGCCTCCAGCCGGTTTCACATAAAAATGTTTCTTTGATCATTGTTTAGACTCCAGCTTGAGTGAAAGCCCTGCATGGAATTTCTTCCAGTTGATTTTATTGGTGGGCAACTTTATTATACGATGGAAATACAACCTATCATACAAGATGCACCACTAGATGATAATATCACTCATAATGACACGATTGAAGATATTATTCATCCAAATCAAAATACAGCAGAACTAGAGGCTTTAAGAAGATCTTAAAGATCTAAGAGGTCTGCTATATCGGATGACTATATTGTTTATCTTCAAGAATATGATTTTGACATAGGTGTTAGAGAAGATCCGGTAACATTTTAACAAGCCATTAAAGGAGATGATTCGAATAAATGGATTGATGCCATGCAAGAAGAGTTAAAATCCATGTCATTAAATAAAGTCTAGGATTTTGTCGAATTGCTTCAAGGGTCTACAACTATAGGATGTAAATGGATCTTTAAGACCAAGCAAGGGATATATGAAACAACTAGAAAGATTCGAATGATTTAAGGTCAGACTTGTAGCTGATTTACTCAAAGGCAAAGTATTGATTATAAAAAGACGTTTTCACAAGTTTCTTCAAAGGAATCTTTTCGAATCATAATGGCATTAGTAGCTCATTTTAATTTAGAGTTACATCAAATGGATGCGAAAACATCATTTTTAAATGAGAATTTATCTGAAGAGGTATATATGAAACAACCAAAAGGATTTGAGTAAAAAGGCAAAGGAAAACTATTTGTAGATTAAATAAATCTATTTATGGACTTAAACAAGCTTCAAGGCAATGGTATATTAAGGTCCACGATACCATTACCTTTTTCGGATTTAAGGAAAACATTGTTAATTAATGTATATACTTGAAGATCAGTGAGAGCAAGTTGATTATTTTAGTCCTATATGTAGATGACATTCTACTTGCTAATAGTGATCTTGGCCTACTACATGCAACAAAAGAATACCTTATAGGGAATTTTGAAATGAAAGATATGGGTGAAGCATCCTTTGTCCTTGGAATCAAGATTATTAGAAACTGATCTCGAGGACTACTAGGACCTTCACAAAAAGCCTATATCAATAGAGTTCTTGAATATTCAATATGCAGAATTGTTCTGGAGGAAAAGCACTTATATCAAGAGGTGATCCATTCTCCAAAGATCAATGTCCAAGAAATGATATCGAGAGAAAACAGATGCAAGATATTCCATATACTTCCGTTGTTGAAAGTCTTTTATATGTTCAGACTTGTACCCGTCCAAACATCAGTTTTGCAGTTAGCATGTTCGGAAGGTATCAGTTTAACCCTGGAATGGTACATTGGAAAACAACAAAGAAGGTCACGATATTTAAAAGGGACTAAAGAACTTATGCTCACTTATAGAAAATCTGATCACTTGGAAGTGATTGGATATTCAGACTCAGATTTTGCTGTATGTCTCGATACAATGAGATCTACATCAAGATATATTTTTCTACTTGTTGGTGGGGCTGTTTCGTGGAAAAGTGTTAAACAGACTACAATGCTTCTTCCACATTTCAAGCAGAATTTGTGGCATGCTTTGAGGACAATTAATTCATTATTAAAAAGAAAAATAAATTTTTAGTTGGTCGGACCAATAAATAGGAATTTTAGTCCACTCCTATTATTTCCTCGATTTATGACTTGACTAAATGGAATCACTAATGTTGTGGCACATGGAAGGAATTATGTCGCAAAATTGATGTTTGACAGCCATGACTCGCATTATTGGTTTTATTTTGTTACAGTATATATGAATTAACATAAATAAGAATGATTGGGCTGTTTTTACAAATAAGTGGCCACTCGTTGGGATTTTAAAATCTATTGAATCCAAGTTGAGTCATTTTATAAAACATAGTTTTTAAAATAAAAATAAAAGTAGAAGGTGGATTGAATATTGGTGGTTATCATGATCAAGTGAGAGATCATATATGTGTGGTCATTCAGACCAAATGGGAGATTGTTAGACGTGAGTGGTCTTTATGACCACATGTGCAACACTGTTGGGACCCACGGTTTGAGCCCACTAATTTAAGTTACTTTCCCGTTTTGATTTTTTGTTTTACTAATTTTATCTTGGTTTCAATTTTAGTAAGCCCAAATCAAATAGGACTCTTGTTAGCTAATATTTGAGGGAATTAAGGAAACTTACTTTTATTAGATTTCTTTGATGGTAAGAAATCTATCTAGGGCTTATCTTTATATATTGTTTTCCGGTCCTCTCTCTTAACCTACAAGATCTGAAAAGTAACCATCAACTTCACGCACATTGGAGTGAGTGATAAGGGAGATAGGAGAAAACCCTATTTGAGAAAAGAGTTCCGCTCATCATCAAGATCATGGCGCAACGTACGCTTTTAATAACTTAGATTATTCATTGTTAATGCATAGATCAAGATCCATAGGTTTGATTTGTATCACAAACCATATCAGATATTACATCTTACCCTCTTCCTCGTCTGCAATAAGGAGTCTAGATAACTCCCTAATAAAGAGATACAGGGATGAATGGTCTCCTTGTATTAATCCTCTACTAGGGATAACACTCCCAAATGGCTGTCCATTGAAAAGAACAGAGAAAGAAAGAGAGGAAGCACATTGGAAGACCAAATTAATAAATTTCTTGCGAAAACCTATAGCTTTCCTGGCCTCTTCCAGGAAGTTTCATTCCATTCTATCATAGGTTTTAGCCATATCCAATTTTAGCGCTAAAATTGTGTTTTTCCTTTTCTTTTTAAAAGAATGAAGGACCTCATGAGCAAGGATATAATTGTATGTAATCGTTCTTCCTTTAACAAAGGCACTTTGGAAGGGGCTTATAATTTCCGCAAGAATTTCTCTAAGCCTATTAGGTAGGACTTTGGAGATTATCTTATAAATGACATTACATAAACTTATAGGCCTAAAATCATTAGTATTTTGGTGATCGTTTTTCTCAAGGATAAGGACAATGACAGTTCTACTAATTTTATGAAGAGGGCCAAAGAAATCCTGGATAAGTGAAGAGATATCTTGACCGATAAATTCCCACATGTGTCGTGAAACTCACCTGGCATCTATCAGGTTCCTGAAGTTTAAGCGATCCAATTTGAAAGATGACTTCCTTGATTTTGGATAGGAGGGAATAGATATTAATTTATTATTATGAATAACACGTGAATAATAATGTGATCAGCACAATCTAGTTTATTATTTATCAAATACCTCAATCCACTTACCAAGGAATGGATGTTAAGTTGCCAACATGGCCGATATTCATTGGTTTGTAGCTTTTTTCCAAGTCTTTGGATCCATTCCGGAGTCTTTCCCAAGTTTCATTTCACAATGATAGCTGTGCTCGCATCCGAAGAGGTCCACCAGACTTTTCAAAAGACAACGTATTCCACAGGCACATGGCGCGCTGATAAAGCCTTCCAGAAAGGTTATTAAATAAGAAGCAATAGACCTAATCAAGAGAGAGAGAGAGAGAGAGAGAGAGAGAGAGAGGAATGGGTTGTTGGCATTTTTTGGTTGGGCTCCTGCTGCTCATAGCAGCATCGAAAGCCCGACTGCCCAGAATTAGACGAATGTGGTAACGTTAAGCATTCCATAACCCTTCAGCATTAAACAAGGTTGTAGCAGAGAAGGATTCGAATAAGTCTGCAACGTTAACATGTATAACGTATATTGGAGGCTTTGCCTATAACATGTGCATGAAATTCAACCCGAGGCCCACGTGATGATAATCAGAATCATTCATCTTTATATCATTTCTTTGGATGATTTATCTTCAAATTTCATTCTAATAGGAGTTGGTATTGAAATTTAACTGTGCACGTGACTAATAATATTATGTAGTCCCAAAGCCTTTGGATCCATTCCGGTCTCTTTCCCAAGTTTGAATTGTCAAGATGGTAGTTGTCCTTGCATCCGAAGAGGCCATCAGACTTTTCAAAGAAGAAGGTATTTGCAAAGCACAAGGCACTGATAAGGCCTTTCAGAAAGGGTTATTAAATAAGAAGCAATAGAGCTCATCAAGAAAAATAGAAAGGGAACAATGGGTTGTTGGCATATGCTGCTTGGGCTCCTGCTGCTCACAGCTGCATCGGCTTTCCATAGGGAGCCCGACTGCCAAGACACAGACTCCTCCTGTGGTAACGTTAGCATTCCATACCCCTTCGGCATCAGAAAAGGTTGTAGCAGAAAAGGATTCGAATTAACCTGTAAGGAGACCAGGAACAACCAACAAAAACCATTTTGGGGAGGGTATGAGATTATGAAAATAACGTTAGAAGGCCAAGCAAATGTCCTTGCTTATGCTGCTTCTGATTGCTACAACAAGTTGGGCAGGACAGAGACCTTCGACTCTAGCGCGCCGCTCAGCGAAGATGGGCCATTCACCTTCTCAGACACCCGCAACAAATTCACAGCAATCGGTTGCGACACGTTAGCTTACATAACGGGCTATTATGGGCGCAATTTTATTAGTGGCAATTTTTCTAGTGGATGCGTGTCCATCTGTTGGAACGAAAGCGTGATCGGTGGCAATTGCACTGGCATTGGGTGTTGCCAGACCTCTATTCCTCAAGGTGCCACGACGTTCTATATAGAATTGAAAAGCCTTTACAACCATTCTAGTGTGCTGGATTTTAATCCCTGCAGCTATGCCTTTCTAATCGCTGATGATGATGATCAGTTTAAATTCAACACCAGCGATCTTTCTGCTGGAAGTCAGTACGGGAGGTACCAAAACAATAGTAAAAAAGTACCCCTGGTGCTTGATTGGGCGATTTGGAATGAGACATGTGCACAGGCAAAAGAGAATCCCGCTTCTTATGCTTGTAAGAGTTCGAATAGCATCTGCTATGAGCCTACCAACGGTTCTGGATACCGATGCAATTGCTCCAACGGTTATAAAGGGAACCCCTATCGAGAACTAGAAGGAGCATGTAAAGGTACAATGACTTCTTTCCTCTATCGTCTCTTAAAATTGGAACCATACTAAAAAAATTAGCATAAATGACTTCTTTGCTCTATCTTCTCTAAAGCCACCAGTGCAAAACTCGTCACTAGCGTACATCTTTGTTGAAGTTTACACTATTCAAAACCACTGCTTATTTTATAAATTATTAAGGAAAATCTAAGTCGCCCAGTTATTTCTCCTGTCAAATCAGATCCATTTAGTATAGAACACTTGACGGTTCGGCTTAAAATAACCTTCGTAACATAATACGGTGAGATAATAATCTTCGTACTTAGTAGAAAGCTCAACACCAAGCAGTCCCATGTCCACCTTAATCGTTAAAGTTGGACTTATATATCTCTCGGCCTGGGCTCGCAAGAAATTTGTGAGGTCATTGCCGTCCACCGATTATTTATTAAGCATCTGAATGTCTCCCTCTTTTGTGTGGGCTGTAGCCAAAATTTTGGATCTGATTCAGCTTCATCACATATGAAAGAAGGATTTTACCCAAAAAATCCCCTTAAGAGTCATTGAGGTCTGTAAAGGACCCAACACGTTTGCATCTACTGTGGTGGTCCTAGGAGCCAAAAAAATCCCCTTAAATAGTCATTGGGGTCTAAATGATACACTGTTGTGAAAATTTCCCTCAAACAAAATTTAGTTGTTGCCTATGAATTATATTAAAAGGGTTCTAACATGCCTGGAAGACAAATGAGCTTATATTCAAATGTTTAAAAAATTTCAATTTTGGGAAGGTACTCTCATAAGTGTAATAATGAACATAAAATAGAAAATTTCAATTATTAACCTACAAAAACATGGACAACCCGCACTAACAAAAAGGATATTACAGTGTTTTATACATGAGGATGAGGAATGCCGTTTCGAAAATTAATTTTATATGCTTTTGACACTCCAATTTACATTAGAATGTCTTGCCCATCTAACACATTAGTACCGTTCGGTTTTGTGTTGGCTATGCAGATATTAATCAGTGCGAAGAAGGCACCCATAACTGCACGGGGAAATGCAAAAATGAAGAGGGAAGTTTCTCTTGCACACCCCGAATACGACTAACTGCAGCAATGATTTTAGGTATTTTTCTAAACAAGTTCTCTATTTATTTATGTCTAAGGGGGCTGGACCCATGAAAGGAGCAAAGGAATGCCTTCCAATTTGACTGCGAATTAAGGGTCTATAATCGCACTCTAAAAATAGGCTCTTATTTTATTATTTATAGCTTAATAATATATTAGAGTGTCGGTAAACTTCTATGCATATTCTCTTTGAGGGACTATTAACAAAAAATTAAACCTTTTGCCTCTAAAAAAGAAAGCTATGGGTGGTGCATTTTTTTAGACAATTTTTAATTAGTTTAAGCAGATGAAGGTGGACAATGCGAAATCCGTAAGTATTTCGGAATAAAATTTCCTCAATTTTTTTAAACAACTATCGCAAATGGTAGACCTTGATCGATTACCACAATTTCTAAAGGTGGGTCCCAATTAACTCATAAAATACGATTTTTTTTATAGTTTTACCAAACGAGACTAATTGTAAATTAGAACTTTTATTTTAAACATTAATCTTATTTGCTCTTATTAATTAGACTAGAGCTTCCAAATGGCTCCAAGGAAAGCAAAAGTTTTTCTAAAATGCCCTTGTATTGTATGATAACCTCAGACTTCTGTACTCTTCATTCTTAGTAATACCTATTGATTAATTATTAAACTACCAACCATCTTTTTAATAAATCGTTTGTCTTACATGCCACAGGGGCCACTTCCTGTTTAAACAAACTAAAGAAAATAGTTAGGAGCAGTTTCAAAACTCAAATCTAATCTAATAAGAGCTAATTGGTATACCAAACGTATACCGGAAACTAGGGGCCTACATGGAAAAAGTTCATACACCTGTTTATTTTTTTCTTTTGTTTCTTTTTAAGCACAAGGCAGGCCAAGAATCACATTGGGTAAAATAGCTTCTTCATTAAAAACTTCAGAAAGTATCTTCTCTAGATATTCCATGGCAGTCAGGGAAAGATTACAGCCAGAAATAACCTGCGTCAAAAAGGCTTTACTGGAGGCCTTCTTCTGAGGTTGTTAAATAATGTGAGATCCTTTTTGAAAAATAAACCATAAATGATGGAGGGGCTGCAGTGGCTTAACAATTTTATAAGCAAGCCATTGATAATTTCTGAACAACAAAGTTCAAAACTCACTCTTAGCTAGTACTTACTCACCCAGTTGAAGCAATATGAAGGCATCAGCTGACCAGATCCAAGCGAGCCTTGAAAAACTAAGTCAAACTCGCCGATCACTAAATTAACACCCTTTTTGAGTTGCACAGATGAATCGAGTTTTAGAAGGATTAATATGGGGTAAATTGTTCAGATTCTCTTCTTATCTTTGCATATGTCCATGCAGGAACTGTTTCAAGCCTCTTATTTGTATTCATTGTTGGTTCTTGGTTATATTGGGGATTAAAGAAAAGAAAGCTCCTCCAACTTAAAGAGAAGTTTTTCCGGCAAAATGGGGGTTTGTTGCTGCAGCAACAAATCACTTCACATAGGGTTGGTGCGGCAACAAAAATATTCAGTGCAGAAGAGCTAGAAAGGGCTACAAACAGGTATCATGAGACTCGAATTATTGGTCGAGGTGGCTATGGCACTGTATATAAGGGAATTTTACCTGACCACACAATCGTTGCAATCAAGAAGTCTAAAATTGTTGATGAGACCCAGATTGAACAGTTCATAAATGAGGTATTCATCTTGTCCCAAATAAATCACAGAAATGTAGTGAAGCTCTTAGGATGTTGTTTGGAGACACAAGTTCCACTATTGGTGTATGAATTCATCTCTAATGGGACCCTTTCCGATCACATCCATGATGAAGCACATTCATCTTCCCTATCTTTAGAGAACCGTTTAAGGATTGCTTCAGAGACCGCGGGAGCACTTTCTTATTTGCACTCTGCCGCATCAATTCCCATATTTCACAGAGACGTGAAGTCTGCCAACATCCTTTTAGACGA
The DNA here is from genome assembly GCA_028538565.1 of Umbellularia californica. Classification (NCBI taxonomy): domain Eukaryota; kingdom Viridiplantae; phylum Streptophyta; class Magnoliopsida; order Laurales; family Lauraceae; genus Umbellularia; species Umbellularia californica. The sequence continues at coordinate 102,825,832 of JAPQWN010000001.1, forward strand.
GAATCTGACAACCAAAGTATCTGATTTTGGAGCATCTAGATTAGTGCCTTTGGATCAAACACAAATTAGTACCCTAGTGCACGGGACCTTAGGGTATTTGGATCCAGAATACTTTCACACAGGCCAATTAACTGAGAAGAGTGATGTTTATAGCTTTGGGGTTGTTTTGGTAGAGCTTTTGACAGGTGAAAAGCCCATTTGCATGAATAGATCTCAAGAAGAGAGAAGTCTATCTATGTATTTTGTCAAATCGTTGAAAGAACATCGTCTTTTTCAAGTTTTGGAGAACAGGATCGTGGATGAAGGTGGTGTGGATCAATTGGTGGCAGTTGCTGAACTTGCCAAGAGATGCTTGAAAGTTAAAGGAGAAGAGAGGCCTTCAATGAAGGAAGTGGCAATGGAGCTAGAAGGGTTAAGAAGGGCTGTAGAGCATCCTTGGGTCCAAAAGAACCATGAAGAATCACAGAGCTTACTCGGTGAAACCTCTGGAGGTTACAATGGGAATGGGAGTGTGATTGGGCGAGATAGTTTGACCAACCACACCATGTCAGTGCTAGAGATGGGACGGTGATGATTTAGCACAACACTTCCCATCATCATTCGACGCTACTGTCATTTGCAACATGGAAAAGAAGGGGAAGGTGTGAATTGGGTTGAACTCAGCCCATTTTATTTTTATCTTGATTCAGGTCATTTCCTTACGTAACGGGTGTACTTCTCCTTCAGCATTTTGAAATTTTCCTCTAGGAAACTATCTATTGTAGAAATTAATTTCAGTGTATTTTAGTCGAATTGCATGTAAACTTCTTATCTTTAAAATCGATTTCCTACTTAATCCAAAGTTGTTATTTTAATTACTATGAAGCCAAAGTAGTGTTAGGTCGCATCTCTTGGTTACTTACTGGTAACTATTTCATTGGGGCAGATTTTTGTGGTTGTGGGGAAGCTGTACAAAAGGCCAAAAAGAGTTTTGTAAAAATCTGGGGGCCCATGGCCATCCACTGTCGACCCCCTATTCCACCCCTGTAGTTGGCCTGCATAAGTGCATAACTCAGGTTCAAGCTCACCCGGTCAGTGACTGTTCATCATATATTTCATATGCCTGCTACTTGTGCCCACGCAGATGCATGCTTATAAGTTTCTCGACTTAACCAAAATAAGAAGAAAAAGAAAAAAGATGTCAAAATAAGAAAAAAAAAAAAAAGATGTCAAATTATGTACTTTAGTTGTGATCAATCTGAGGTTGGATATAATTTTGTTGTAAAATTCTCCTTTTTGATAAAACAAGGTGGGAGTGTTCTTTTAATGGTTTGATTTCAATGGAGTTATGGTGATGAACCTGCCTTAATCCATGGCAACTTTAATGGAAGTGTAGGAGTTACTGTTAAGACTCGGAACACGCTGTGAGAATTAAAGCATACACAGTCCACACTCGAATAAAGTGATTTAATCAATACATTCTTATTATTATTCATGCTTCTGACCATTAAATAATGAGTCAACGGTTCAAATTCAATGAGAAGCTGATGTTTTAAAATTTATGATTACAATAAAAGAAACAAACTCAATTCAACAAATCTTTCTATTGCGATTTGCAAGCAGGTAGGTAACATTACCAAACAGATCAGGAAAAGTCAAAAGACAAATAAAAGAAGAACATGAGCTCGCCCTGTTTGCTTACTCTTGTAGTCTTTATATATAAGCACTTTTGATTTAAAAGCCAACCAAACACATTCTAAATCATGGATTTAAAATTAACAAAAACTGAGTGACATCACCCCCATGCAAAGGTTTCAACTGCAATTAATACTAATTTTTTTAATGAGCTCTGCTTGACACCAAAAATATTGTTGGGGGAATTTCTACAAACACTTAACAAAGTGATTATCTAACACTAATCACCAACAAAATACCATGGCAATGCAATACATACGTATATTAAACTACCAATCATGTGAAGAAACAAAACAAGATAAAAAAACATACAAGACACAAGATTTACATGGTTTTTCTAATTTCTACATTCTCTCTAGACTGAATACTCATTCTCTTTTTTCCTCTTGTTTTTCTAAAAGAAAAAAGTTCTGCAACCACAGAATTGACTCAATCTAACGGCTTGCATCAAAAGCACTAAAAGAGATATTAAAAATAGAATAAAAAAAATAAAGTACAAGGGACAAAAAGCAAATAAAGAGAATATAATATTACACATGTTTTTCACACATACAATACATATACAACAAAAAATATAGAGTATGTATTGAAACTCTGTTTTCACCATTTTGATAATATGGTTTTTGACTTTTTGTTATATCTAAAAGATTTCAGAAACAATTTTTTAAAAAAAGGACTCACAAAATTATCATTTTATAAAAGTTATTTAGTAATATAATTTTAATAAAAATGATATCAAGACAAACATCTTCAACTACTAAATACCGTATTCAAAATCATATTCTTAAACCATGACTAGGATACTAATTGGACTAATATTTAGTAGGCCAATCAAACTCTTGTGGCCTGTGAGTTTGGCGGGTCAAACAATGTCGGAATTCGTCAAGTAGAAGGAAGACGCGCGAGTCAAGACGGTTTCTCCACCACGCATTGAGTCAAGCTGCCGGCCGATATGTTAGTTTGAGTAGAAAATGACATTAGTTGACTGGGTACGTTAAACATCATCAACCAAAAATCTCGTGCCTAAAGTTGGTTAATCTGATAACTCTTTTCTTGTCTTGGAAAACAAGGGAGATAGTTGTTAGACATATAATGCCCTGTAATTCAGAAAATGGTCTTCTTTATTTTAATTGTTCTTAGCTGGGTTGGTTCATTTCATCCATATGTACCGGAGGCGGGCGGAGGGGAACTTTCTACAAAATATATGACAGTCTAGAGTCTAGACCATGTGCTACTATGGAAGGGGAATTTCTACTAATATCAACGTCATTGCTAGTACATGACCTAAGCTTGTTCTAGATCCTAGCTTACGATCTGAACAAAGGCACATGCCCAGTCAAGCGAGCCATGCTTGTTGGCATGTGAAGCTGGCTTTTCTTTGGGGACGTTAAGCCACAGATATTAGTGTAGTTTTCTCATAATAGCAGCAATGAGTAAGGATACAACATGTGAAGCATTTTGTAAATTCTTTAACTTGCTACAGTTCCAAATGGCTTTTAGGATCTAACCATGTAAACTAACGAAGTTATAAATAGATGGTCAAAAGTATTAACTTTGCTTATTATCCTTTTATTGCCTTAGATGTGATAATAACTAAACCCAATGATTCTTAAAAAAAAAAAAGAAAAAAAAAACCAATGAATTTTAATTTATATTGATTTCCCCTCTTCTATCTATAGTTAGCGCACACATTTCTATTATTATATATCAAGTAGATTAATATCAATTGGAATCAGCCTCATATTGATTTTGGCCCTTCCCATCTCTCTTCCTTTCTTCTTTGGAACTTCTCTCTCAGCAAAACGGATCTATAACTCCTCAAAAACGTTCCCACCATCATGAGTAACGTTGATTTCAATTGTTTGATTACTAATTTATTTTGATTTTGACCATCTAATTTACTTTTGACTGTTTAATTATTATAACTTCTCTTTTAAGGAACTCAATAACTCTTCTCGTAACTCTACCACCATTCTCTAATATGCAACCGTTCTTCTCTACTTTCTTCTTCTCTACTTTCTTCTATGTTGACTAATTAAGATAATCTTGACTTTAAGTGTCTTTTCAATTATTCTAAGTATTTGATAAGGTGCCAAAGTGAGGTGTCAACACACACATATAATTCATTGAAAATCGAAGCCAAATCAACAGGCTAGAATGATTCAATCAGGCTGATTTTTTTCCCATAAAACATTATAAATAATTAGGAAATCTTCTATCATCTATTCTCCCATATATGATCGGCATAAACTAAAGGAAACTCTTCAAATAAGGTCTTAGTTTTTTGCCTTGATTTTAAAAGGGACACAAGTTTCAAAACATACCAAATTAGTCTCTAAGTTTTCATAAAGTGTAAGGACATCCGACAATTTAAAGATATTTTTCGGTGACTTTTTTCCTCAATATTTTTAAAATACCCCAATTACCATTCATTAAAAGTCGTGATATGACTTTGACAGCCACTATATATAGCCGATCGCTGTCGGGACATTGGTTGTCCTTAATTACGATGAGTACACCGATGAAGGAAATGAGAAGAATGTAGTGGAAGTGGATAAGGGTTTTACTTCAATAAAGGGTTGTTTATAAAGTCAGTATTTGACTGACAACAACTGCACACTAGGAAGAAGAGACAACACAAGAGCAAACCTGAAGCACCAGCACCGAGCTACTGGCAGACCCAGCACAGGAGACTCAGCAGAAGGACAGGGCAGCCCATAGTGGGATTTGAAAATGTCTACTTGAATGCTCAATTTTTTAGAACATTTCCGGTTGTATTAGCAGCCCATAGTGGGATTTGTTGGGTCAGGCGAAGTTGGCAGGTTGAATGTTACAAATGGATAATGATCACTAGGCCTGTCAATTTGGCCCTGAGAAAGGGGGCCTGGCCCTCAAAAAGCCCTTAAAATGAGGGCTTTTGTTTCTAATGAAAAGCCCTAGGGCTGGGCTTGGACAATTTTTTCTAGGCCCTGAGGTTTGAGGGCCGGGCTTGGACAGTACTAGCCCGGCCCGGCCCTGGCCCTGGCCCTCTCACTTTTATTTATTTTATATATACATTTATACATATACATATATATATATATATATATATATATATATATATATATACTAAAACGCCCTTACCATAGTCACTTTGTAGCAATATGGGAGATATGAAGGCAATTTCATACTCACTTACCCATTAAAAAATGTCCTAAAAACCCATACATACATACTTGGTTCATTTCATCTATATTTAATTATTTAAGTTATGTATTGTACTTAATACATAATCAATAAGTGTTGCACGATTGCTTCTAATCCCTTTCTTTTAGTTTATTGCTTCTTATTTAGGCATTTTATATTATTTTTATAAATTATTGTTAGTGCAAAAGGGAGTATACTTATTTCTATTAATAATGGTACACTTTTTCCTCTATAGAGTTGCTTGGGATGTCAACCAATTCATAGAGTTAGTTTGTATGTACATGGAACTTTAAGGATAGGGAGTGATCCAAACATCCTTTTAATTAGATAATTATAACTCTCAATTCTTAAAAGTTTAAACTAATAGTATGTTTTAAGTACATTTATTTTTGTGACTTAAATCCAAGAATGCGTGATAGTTAAATTTGTGTTTAATTAAAAATAATGTCAATTGAAAAAAAGGTATGTGGGTGTAAATTTTTTAAAACTCTCAAAAATAAGACACTGCTGAAATGATTTTATTTCTAGAACTTCATATGAAAGTCATATTAAAGGTGTTAAATAGATGATACTCTTTAACAATTTTCCTTCTTTGTCAAAATAAATAAAATCATATGTCTAAAACCCAACTTAAGTCACCAAAGCATATATGACTTTATCCGATAAAAGAAAGTTTTTAGAGATTACTTATATTCTCCCGATATTTTCTTAACGTACAGTTCATTTGCAATTGAAATTAGACAAGATAACGGATGTTTTTTTTATGGTTTATTTGCAATTGAGGTTAGACAAGATAACGTTCGATCACACTCAGATTTTGGTAACAATATTTTAAAAAAATAATTTTTTATTTTGAAGCCCTGAGCCCTGCCCTGGCCCGGCCCTAGCCCTCGAGGGTTGGGTAAGGGCTAGATAGTGAAAGCCCTTCGAGGGCTTCGGCCCGCTCAGGCCCGGCCCCGCATATATTGAGGGTAGGGCTAGGACAACTCCAGGCCTGGCCCAGCCCGGCCTGGCCCTTTGACAGCCCTAATGATCACGAAGTACCCAACACATACCTTATCTGGGTTAGGAATGTAACCCAAAAAACTGAAATATCAGGTTGCATTCGAGTCACGTTGGCAGGTATCATGAGAAATTGCCACCCCCACTCGTTGTTAGACATTACTTAATAATTCGAAAAATCATTGCAATCCATACATTAATAAGAGACAACAAGGTTAACCTGCAGGTGAATTTGGTACTGCCAAAGGTGATCTTTATGGGCTTAGTTTACTGAAACTTTTGAATTTCCCTGGCCCCTACCTGGAAGGCGCGAGGAAAATGAGTTACCATGCATCACCATACACAACAGCGTAATACCACTTTATATGTATGCTAAAGAAATTTTGGATTCTTTGAAGTAGGAAATGGATTACCAAGATAATCGTTTTTACAATGATATAGTAAGTTTAATTTCTGCAGCTCACTATTTTACATACTGGTCTGATAAGGTTGAATTACAAGGACGGAGTAGAAACTGCACCCCAACACATAACTACCAAAAAGTAAATGACTTGATTCAAGTAACATAAAATCTGCCTGAGTTTAACCCACTTCCCCGCAACATGTTGCAGTAATAGTAGATTATCACCTTCCAATCTCCAATGCTGACATAGTGTGGTTGTTCAAACTTTCTTGCCCAGCAGCATTGCCATTGCCACTGTATCCCATCTCCAATTCACCTAGTAAGCTCTGTGCTTCTTCATGGTTGCTTTGGACCCAAGGATGTTCCACAAACCTTCTCAACCCTTCTAGCTCCATTGCCACTTCTTTCATGGTAGGCCTTTCTTCACCTTTAACTTTCAAGCATCTCTTTGCAAGCAGCGCAACAGCCAACAACTGCTCCACACCACCTTCATCCACTACCCGATTCTCAAGAACTCCAAACAGACGATTCTCTTTCATCGACGAAATAAAATACATTGAAAGATTTCTCTCTTCTTGAGATCTATTCATACAAATTGGCTTCTCTCCTGTTAACATCTCTACAAGAACCACCCCAAAGCTGTAAACATCACTCTTCTCAGTCAGTTGGCCCGTTTGAAAGTATTCCGGATCTAAGTACCCCAAGGTCCCCTGCACAAGTGTGTTTAATTGAGTTTGGTCCAGGGGCACTAGTCTTGATGCTCCAAAATCAGAAACTTTGGCGGTAAGATTATCGTCTAAGAGAATGTTGGTAGACTTGACATCTCGGTGAAATATAGGTATGGAAGCTGCGGAGTGCAAATAATCCAGCGCTCCGGCAGTCTCCGATGCAATTCTTAGACGGTCCTCAAACGATATGGAAGATGACTGAGCATGGTCGTGGATGTGATGGAAAAGGGTCCCGTTAGAGATGAATTCATACACCAATAATGGAACTTCAGTCTCCAAACAACATCCCAAGAGCTTGACAACATTTCTGTGATTGATTTGTGACAAAATGAATACCTCATTTATGAACTGCTCTATTTGGGTCTCATCTACTATTTTGGACTTCTTGATTGCAACTATTGTGTTGTCCGGTAAAATTCCTTTATAAACTGTGCCATAACCTCCTCGGCCAATGATTCGGTCCTCAGCATAGTTGTTTGTAGCCCTTGCTAGCTCTTCTGCACTGAAGATTTTTGTGGTCACAGCAACCCCATGTGAAGTGATTTGTTGTTGTAGCAACAAACCACCATTTTGCTGGAAGAACTTCTCTTTAAGTAGAATGATCTTTCTTTTCTTGATTCCCCAATATATAAAAGAACCGGCAATAAGTACAAACAATAGGCTTAATCCGATACCTGTATGGAGACATGGAATGAAATTTAGGATCCTGCTTAGTCATGTTGCTAGATATGATTCAATTCACTGGGTATGAGTTGCGTACTCACATATCATTCCAGCATTATTTTACATATATCGGTTTAAAAGGAAGCTAAGGCCATTGGAAGACTTGACTCAAAGCTCAACAACGAGAAAATTACCTAGAATGACCACAAGTATACGTATATTCGGTGTGCAATCATAACCTCCCTCTTTGTTCTTGCATTTCCCAACCCGGCAGGTATAGTTGCCTGTTTTGCACTCATCAATATCTGCATGGGGAAAGTAAATGCAAAGCAGTCATCATCTACTGATGGACTACAGACATCAATTGGATTGTAATGTTCGGAGATATACAAATACTTAAATGGGCACATTTGTGTGACGAGAAATTTGCAATTGAAATGAAAATCGATCCATTTTTTTGCATCACTCCACTTTTCAGGCTTTTGATAAAATACTTTTTGGTGTGAGATATGAAAAAAAAAAAAAAAAATGGACCTGATAAAGAGGATTTTGGCTTCAAATGGGAGAGGAGTAGGAAGGGGAGATTCCTCTTTGTTGTGCGCATGCGTGTAGAAGCGCAAGTACTTGTGATCGGTCAATCATGCCATACAAGAGACAAGGATTTTACGTGGTTCGGTAAAACCGCCTACGTCCAATGCAAGAGAGTATTGATTCACATTTTGACTTTCTTCAAAGTCTATGGTTACAAATTACATCATATATATATATATATGCATCCATCTATCACCATTTTTGGTACTTTGTACCTCCCTTTTGTACTTGAAATACCTCCAAAAGGGATGTCCCTCACCAAAAATGGTGAGGGATTGATGCATATGAATATTATCCATATATATATATATATATATATATATAATATTAGCTTTCTTAGCCTTGAAGAAAGTTCTGGTACAAGTACCAAAATATCCTTGACCTTAAACCCGGTCCAATAGACCACTCCGGTAAACCCGGAATACAAGAGTAAACCCAACACTCTTGAGCTCAAATGAATATCAAAGGAGCATTGAATTCCTAAACAATGCGTTTGTATGGTGTTGGGATTTTGGGGTACAGCGGATTCCTTTTCTACAGCAGTTCCTCGTTGCTGTAGAAAAGCATTTTCTACCTTCTTGCACAGGAAATAATTTCCCGCATAATTGAAGAAAAACAGTTGAGTTTTTTCATCTTTCTATGTGGAAAAGTGCTGCACCATGGAGAAATTACACACAAAAGGAGTTTCTTGCTATTGTATACGAATATGTATAAAGATGTTGTGTCTATCCTCGTTTAAAATAAAGCTGTTCAATATTATCATGTAATGTTGTGGGTTGTTTCATTTTTCATTTTTAACAAAAATGTATTAGTTTACTTCAGTTTCATTATTTCATTATATATACGAGAACTTCCCAGTTATTGTAAATCTTGAACATTTCTATTCATCTCCTTTTTTCTTTCCTTTAAAATGGTATAAACCATAAAGCCAGATGCCTCCACCTGCATAGCTAAACCTAGCGCACATGCTGCACGAAAAGGTTAAACAAGACAATCCAGTGGAAGGGCACTGAAAGGGAACCCCATCCCAAACGGAGTCTTATTGGGGGCGACGATACTGGATGAGAGGGCTCAAGCCATGCGCATATGAGTCCAGATCCGATGTCAGGAATCAATTAAATCTAATCCAACGCGCATAAATCCATCTGTGGGGCCAAAAATAATTAAACTAAACGGTTCAAAATAAAGTTTTCCCCTGCATTTGGCTCAAGGCCAAATTTCACTCTAATAAAAGTTGGATCAAATCATTGGATTGATAAGCATACACAAGTCAATAAATGCATACAAACGACAAGAGTTTAATAGATTGTTTTTGCAAGTCAAATAATTGGTGTTTCTAGTTATTACTATGGCATTAATTAAAATCAGAGGTTTAAGTATAGAGATTCCTCGGAAGCACATCTGCAGATTTATTTATAGGGGAAAATGCTCCACAAAGCACACCGAAATGAAAATGTTTTTCGCTCGAGCTTTTTTTTTTTTTTTTTTTAATGAAAAGAAAAAAAAAATTTATACATTAGGAGTGGAGATCATTAATTTGATGGTCTATACTTTTATACATTTTTTTCAACTCGGACACGGAGGAATTGATACCTGAGTATGTGTGTGAAACTAAGTGCCGACACCACTCTACCATGATTGTGTTGGCACTTCTCGACATGTTTGGATTAATGGTAGGACTTTTTGTTGATTCCATGTTGTTTTTATTGGGGTTTGAATATATATATATATATATATATATATATTTTTGTGTGTGTGTGTGTGTGTGTAGTTGTTGGTGGTGGAACTGGAAATTGGATTTTATTCATAAGATTGTCAATTAGAAATTGGAGGATTAAACCCTTGGTGGAACTCGAAGTTGGGATTTTGGGGAAAAGATATTCCGTTTGGAGGATTAACCTCTTGGTGAAGTGGATTTAGTAGACGAAGGTTTTATTTTGAATCAGAAGACATATTGGTAAAATGATGTCTAGAGATGATTTGATATAAATAAAGTTGTGGTTAGATTTTGAATGCTGGTGGATAATTTCTCAAGTTTTTTTAATAGAAGGGTACCAAATAAAGTGTTTTTGTTGGAATTGGACTTTGGTTGACATGTTGATGATGAGTAAGACTAGAAATATGTTGGAGATGCTTAATATTTTGATATACATTGTTACATCTTTCTCTATCAGCCTAAGTATTTAGAGTAAGTGGTTGTCATGTATTGCCCTTGTGCCCTATATCCTCCCAGGCCCTCTTTACAAGATTTATTAAAGGAATTTTTTCCATAAAAATCCCTTATTTTAAATGATTTGAATTTGCTAATTGTGGCCAAGTGATGGACTTATATTCCTAGCCCCAAGAACACCCATGAATAAAACTGAGGCAAAGTGGTCAAACTGCATTAGGTTCTTGGTATATCGAGTTGAAACTACGGCCAGGGATGTCATTGAGTCAAGCCAAATGCATTTGGGATGTTCTTGGCTCTTGTGCTTATCAAGCCAAGTTCAGGCTAGCTCGATTAGCATACAAGCCCAATTTAATTTAGAGCCTGTTTTTCTCCAGTTTGGTTGGGCTCGAGCTCATCTTGGTTTGTTTAATTTCTATATTACGGATGTTTTACATTAGTGTACAGATAATATCATATTTCTTCGATATTATACCTGTATTTATGTATTAATATATTTCACATGGGGCCAAGAATGTATATATTTTGAACGGTGGGGCTATGAATACCATAAATGAACTTACAACTAGGTGCGTAAATTGGGCTGGGCGGCCCAGGACCGGCATGGCCATGCATGCGGGTCAACGTGCCCTGCCCTGGCCCAGCACAACCAATGGCCAAGCCCTATTGGGCTAGGGTGCCCTGGGCTGTGGCACCGCAAGACCAATGCTCGGTTGTGCTATGTTGGGCCAGGGCAGCGGCACTGCACATGGCACAGCCCTGTACGGGCCCTACGGCAAAAAAAGCCTTAATTATTTTAAAATAACAAAAGTTTATTCTTCACATATAAATTTGTTTTAACGTTTGTGCATTTATTTCGGTAATTTGGACTTTATTTCAAGTTTAAAACCCTAAAATTCCATAAAGTCCCTTTCAACTTATATAATTTAAAAAAATAAAAATAAAAATAGGAGGAGCATGTGAGCCGGCCCATGGGCAGCATGGCCCCTCACGCACGACACAGCCCGGTCCAGGCATGGCTGGGCCGGCCAAATAGCGGGCGTGACCTGTTTTACACCCCTACTTACAACATTATACATAAGTCGTTATATAATAACATATTATACTTCTACCAAAAAATAAATAAATCATATTATACATTATAATAATATTAGAGGAGGAAATAATCAAACCAGACCTAAAGTTCAACTTAGCCGAACTCATTTATGATTGAAGACTGTAAAGTCAAGCCCAACCTGAGCAGGGCTTCTTGAGCTAGACTTGAGCGTTCGTTGGCCTGTCAAGCTCAAGCATATTTACCTCCCAACCTAGTTAACAGAACATCATTTATCTAACTCCCCAGTAAAGGTTAAAGTAGACTTGTCTAACACTCGAGACTCGAGAGCCGTAGGGCCGGAAGTATCCAAGGGTCACGAGAAGAAGGTGAAATGGCGCTTCAATTCCATGATTAAAAGGAAAAAATGCACTCTTGCGAACTTCAATTTTCTACATAGAGCAAAAGTAATTCGATGAAAGTGTTGGACCCGGAGAGCCGGAATCCTCTCTGTTTGAAAAACAAGAAAAAAGGAAATATGCAGAGGGCAAAACAACTGATGAACCCAACACGTTGACAAGAAAGAAAGAAACAGAAGTCAATAAACTCACCTGTACATCCTCCTTCAAGATAAGGGTTTCCTTGATAACCTTCAGAGCAATTGCAGCGATATCCAGAACCATTGGTCGAATTGTAGCAGGTGCTGTTTGCGCTCTTGCAAGCATAAGCACTCGAATTTCTCTGGGCTGATTCACACGTCTCATTCCCAATGGCCCAATCAAGCACCACAGGTACTCTTTTGTTTTCCACGTCTCTATATGTACCGTTGATGCCCAGATCGTTTTCGTTGAATTTGAAGTCATCTCCAGCGATCAGAAATGCGTAGCTACAGGGATTAAAATCCAGCACCATGCCGTGATTGTAAGAGCTATTCACTTGTATTTCGAACTTCTTGGCACCAATAGGAATGGACGTCTGGCAGCACCCAATCCCAGAACAGGTCCCATTAGGTACGGTCTCCTCATCCGAACAAAATGACACACATCCACTGGTAAAGCTGGAACTTGAATTCCGAAGGTGACCTGTTATGTAGGCCTCGGTGTCGCAACCCAGTGCCGTGAACTTGTTGCGGGTGTTTGAGAAGGTGTATGGGCCGCTTTCAGCTAAATACATCCACGAGTCGAAACCGCCCATGTATCCTGAGCCGTTGTAACAATCCGAAGCAACAAAGGAGTTAACTCTGGCTTGGCCTTGTTGCACAGATATTTCAAGAAGCTCATACCCAGGAATCATGATAAATGGTTTTGGAGGTTGATAAGATTCATTACATCTTACATCGAACGCGAGTCCATCTATGCTGCAGCCATCTCCGATGCCAAAGGGGTATAAAATGTTAACGTTACCACATCTCTCTTGGCAGCCAGGCTTTGCCATGGATGCTGCCGCCGCTGCTGTAAGGCATATCAGTAAGAGCTGAAGCAGCGGATGCCCCCATGCCATGTCTCCTTTCATTTTTCTCTCACTTTTTCCTCACAAGGGGTGTATATAATATACACATATATATGTGCATATCATCTAACCTTTTCAAATGTCCTAACAGCATTGACGGCCTGGTTTTTAGTTCTTCTATTCCCACTTGTAGCATATTATCCTTCCTTGATCCAGTGGGATAGACTTCCTACCGTTCGCCATCTATACAGAACGTATTGCTAGCTAGTTGATCATGTAAGGAAATTATCTTTAAGTCCATTACTTGGACTAGAAGTCCTTTCCTTTCCCGAATTGTGGTCATTATAGGAAATCTGTTTTCTTAGGATACATGCTATTCCTTACACAAAAAGGTTTCTTAATGAGATGTATTCCATAACAAACTCTACCTTGATGGATGGTTGAGATTAAGTCTATGGAAACCCTGATTGGAAATTCGGTCATCTTTTCACCTATAAAACAAAGCCTTTCATCCATCACAAAGGCATTCACGAAAATCAACACATTAAGGTTTTATAGGCAAGGAAAGAGAAACCGAAACCATTCATATAGTCTCTTTCTCGACGGATCACAGCATCAATCAGCAACAGCACCAGACTGCAGGATCAGAAAGCCCTCTGCATCAAGATGTCTGGAGGTACTCTTTAATTTATTTAAGATTAAATCCTACACGTGATTATCATGCTGTTCACGATCTTAGGGTTCATGTTAATAATAGTATAACATGTGGTATCAGAGCATGGTTTTAGAACACATGATCGTCCATTAATTAGGATAACTATGCATCGCCATAATCGGCAAATATAGATCCGTTCTGACTCTGTTTTGCAGCAATTTATCGATCCAACTATTATGGCCTGCATGAATGGTTTATATTTATGTTATTCCGCAATTTTTTTTTATTTGGGCACGACTGTTTGATCGTGATTTATTTAAGTTTTGAATTTTCAATTATGTATAAACTCCTGCGTGAGTAAAAATTCAATGTAATAATGGAGGAGATCAGTAACTGGTACGTCATGATTGAAGAGGATATTGTTTCGAGACTGAAGATGACGTTTTGAAGCAGTCGAAGATAAAGACAGATGATCGAAAAGAAGGACAGAAAATAGGCCATATAGTTGGATCATATTTTCATAAATTTCATATTATGTTGATTATCATTAGCATGTTTCTTCGTAATCGATGATATAAACCTCAAGATGTGATCATTCAGGAAATCAGGGTACCTATCCCTTTACCCTCTATTCAGAAAGATGTTGGCAATCCACCCGTTGTTGAACCATTTAACAATGAGGAAAATCCAATAAATGATCAACAACTCCATAATGAGATTGTCGCCAATGAACATATGGATAATGCACCAGAGGAACCAGCATTAAGAAGGTCTCAAAGACAAAGGAGATCAGCTATTTCCGATGATTACATGCTTTACCGAGTAGAATCTGGAGAAGGGACAATTAATGACCCGGTTTCTTATTCACAAGCCATTAAGGATGTTAATTCTAGTAAATGGATTGATGCCATGAAGGATGAATTGAAATCTATGAATGAAAATCAAGTCTGGGAAGTTGTTCAATTGCCTCCAGGACACAAACCAGTTGGCTGTAGATGGGTCTTCAAGACCAAACGCGACTGCAAAGGCAATATTGAACGCCATAAAGCCAGACTTGTTGCCAAAGGTTTCAATCAGAAAGAAGGTATTGACTATACTGAGACTTTTTCCCCTGTGTCAAGGAAGGATTCTCTTAGAATTATCATGGCATTAGTAGCTCACTATGACCTCGAGTTACATCAAATGGATGTGAAAACTGCCTTTCTTAATGGAGACTTGGAAGAAGAAGTCTACATGCGTCAACCTGAAGGCTTCATCATTGAAGGTCAGGAAGACATGGTCTGCAAACTTAAGAAATCAATATATGGACTGAAACAAGCTTCGAGGCAATGGTACCTAAAGTTTCATGAAATCATTACTAACTTCGATTTCATTAAAAACATCGTTGACCCTTGCATATACCTCAAGATCAGTGGGAGTAAGTTCATATTTCTGGTTCTGTACGTTGATGACATATTACTGGCCAGCAGCGACCTTGGTTTATTACATCAAACAAAGGACTATCTCTCTAAGCATTTTGAAATGAAAGATATGGTTGAGGCTTCCTATGTGATAGGAATAGAAATATTCCGTGACAGGTCACTTGGTATTTTGGGATTGTCTCAGAAAGCATATATTGA
Source organism: Umbellularia californica (assembly GCA_028538565.1). Lineage (NCBI taxonomy): Eukaryota > Viridiplantae > Streptophyta > Magnoliopsida > Laurales > Lauraceae > Umbellularia > Umbellularia californica. The sequence goes on from JAPQWN010000001.1 coordinate 102,841,005, forward strand.
CAAAGTTCTAGAGAGGTTTGGCATGATGACCTGTTCCTCTAGTCCTGTTCCACTGCATAAATGAGACAAGCTTGATCTTTCGCAGTGTCCACAGAACGAATTGGAACTTAAAGAAATGGCAAAATACCCTTATGCTTCTCTTGTCGGGAGTTTGATGTATGCACAGGTCTGTACAAGACCTGACATTAGTCATGCTGTTGGCATGCTCGGGAGATTTCAGAGTAAACCAGGAATCGCTCATTGGAAAGCTGCAAAGAAAGTACTGAGATACCTTAAGGGAACAAGGAATTACATGCTCACATACAGAAAATCAAGTCACCTACAGGTGACTGGTTATTCAGATTCAGATTTTGCTGGATGTCCTGACACCAGACTTTGCACTCTTGGCTATGTGTATCTCTTATGTGGAGGTGCAATATCATGGAAAAGCCAGAAATCTGAGTTGCTTTACTCATCCACCATGATGGCTGAGTATGTCGCATGTTACGAGGCTGCAATTCAGGGAACATGGTTGCATAATTTTATCTCTCAGTTTGGAGCTTTGAATTTCATCTCTAAGCCATTAACCCTTTACTGTGACAATGAAGCTGCAACCTTCTTCTCCAAGCATGACAGGATATCTAAGGGATCCAAACACATGGACCTTAAATATCTCTCACTGAAACAAGATGTTAGATTACAGAAATTTGTCATTGAGTCTATACGTACAGATTTCATGGTCGCAGACATATTCACGAAAGGACTACCTCCAAAGACCTTTCAAGGACATACTGAAAGCATGGGTCTTGAAGATAGTTCTTAATTATCATTTTCTGCCTTTTATTTCTGTACTTATATTTGACATTTATTGAGCTCTTAATGCAACTCTACATCTGCTATTTCTGTTTTTCCATTGTGTACATTTTATGTTTGGATAAATGATAAACAGAAACAGTCTTTCAACATAGACATTATGAGACCATTACGTATATCTCCTATTACGGTCTAGTTATGCCGGTTGTCACTGCTGTAGTACATGGAAGTAAGCATGTTGCAAAATAATGTGTGCACGCCATGACTCCCATTGACCACCGAATTAGCCAAGACACTTATGATAACCGACTCAAGAAATGTTTAGCATATAATGCGCGCCTTATGATTCTTAAAACGAAAAACACTAAAGGATCTTCCTATCGACCAAGTGGGAGACTGTAAGGAAATTATCTTTAAGTCCATTACTTGGACTAGAAGTCCTTTCCTTTCCCGAATTGTGGTCATTATAGGAAATCTATTTTCTTAGGATACATGCTATTCCTTACACAAAAAGGTTTCTTAATGAGATGTATTCCATAACAAACTCTACCTTGATGGATGGTTGAGATTAAGTCTATGGAAACCCTGATTGGAAATTCGGTCCTCTTTTCACCTATAAAACAAAGCCTTTCGTCCATCACAAAGGCATTCACGAAAATCAACACATTAAGGTTTTATAGGCAAGGAAAGAGAAACCGAAACCATTCATATAGTCTCTTTCTCGACGGATCACAGCATCAATCAGCAACAGCACCAGACTGCAGGATCAGAAAGCCCTCTGCATCAAGATGTCTGGAGGTACTCTTTAATTTATTTAAGATTAAATCCTACACGTGATTATCATGCTGTTCACGATCTTAGGGTTCATGTTAATAATAGTATAACAGATCAGTCATCTTTCTTTAGATGGTGATCCATACTTGAACTGGTCATTGGGGACCAACTCCCCTCAACTTGAAAAGTCAAGCGTCTTAATTAAGATAACGACACTCTGGCACTCTGTTGTCGATATATGGAGAACCATTGTGTGGTTGATTTAGCAATCTCGTGTATCATCCATGTTCAAAATCATATTCTAAAACCATGACTAGGATACTAATTGGACAAATATTTAGTAGGCCAATCAAACTCTTGTGGCCTGTCAGTTTGGCGGGTCAAACAATGTTGGAATTCGTCAAGCGGGAGGCAGACGCGCGAGTCAAGACGGTTTCTCCACCACGCATTGAGTCAAGCTTCCGGTTATCTGTTAATTTCAGTAGAAAATGACATTAGTTGATTAGGTACGTTAAACATCGTCAACCAAAAGTCTCGTGCCTAAAGTTGATTAATCTGATAACTCGTGCCTAAAAACCAGGGAGATAGTTGTTAAGATATATAATGGCTTGAAACTTTCTACAAAATATATGACAGTCTAGAGTCTAGACCATGTGCTACTATGGAAGGGGAATTTCTACTAATATCAACGTCATTGCTAGTACATGACCTAAGCTTGTTCTAGACTAGCTTACGATCTGAACAAAGGCCCATGCCCAGTCAAGCCGAGCCATGCTTGTTGGCATGTGAAGCTGGCTTTTCTTTGGTGACGTTCAGTTTTTGGCCAAGTTAAGCTACAGATATTAGTGTAGTTTTCTCATAATATCAGCAGTGAGTAAGGATACAACATCATTTTTCTTTAACATGCTACAGTTCCAAATGGCTTTTAAGATCTAACCATGTAAACTGACAAAGTTATAAATAGATGGTCAAAAGTATTAACTTTGCTTATTATCCATTTTATAGCCTTAGATGTGATAATAACTACTCCCACTGAATCTTAAAAAAAAATACAGCCAATGAATTTTAATTTATCTTTATTTCCCCTCTTCAATCTATAGGTAGCGGGTACATTTCTATTATTATATATCAAGTAGATTCATATCAACTAGCAAAACACGCCCGCGCAAAGTAATTTATAATATTAAAAATAATTAATAATTTAAAATTAATTATTTAACCATAGATATATAACCATAAATTTATAGTTTATGACCATATATCTATGCAACGTGTATCCTTATAGGTTAGAAAGAATATTTTGAGGTTACATTAGAAACCATCTTTATCTAAAAGTCTAATATGTAGATAGATGTGTTGAATGTGTTGGACTTTATATTTAGATGACAAAAAATAAAAATTTCTCCCAAATCCCTAAAATCTCTCCTTAAATTAAAATCGAAATCGAAATTGAGCTCCAATTTTACAATCAATTGCGAAATTAGAACTCAATTTCAAAATCGAATCCTTCCTCTATAATATATATTAATTGAATCAGCCTCCTATTGATTTTGGCCCTTTCCATCTCTCGTCGTTCCTTCTTTGAATTTTCTCTTTCATCAAAACTGATCTATAACTCCTTAAAAACGTTCTCGCCATCATGAGTAACGTTGATTTCAATTGATTATTTGCTAATTTATTTTGACCATCTAAATTAGTTTGACTTTGACCATCTAATTTACTTTTGACTGTTTAATTATTATAACTTCTCTTTTAAGGAACTCAATGACTCCTCTCATAACTCTGCCACCATTCTCTAACATGCGGCATCCGTTCTTCCCTACTTTCTTCTATGTCTTATTAAGATAATCATGACTTTAACTGTCTTCTAAATTATTCTAATTATTTGATAAATTGCCAAAGTGAGGTGTCTACACACAAACATATATACAACATAATAATTAATTGAAAATAGAAGCCAAATCAAAAGGTTAGAATGATCCAGTCAGGCTGATTTTTTTTCCCATAAATAATTAGGAATTTTTCTATCATTTATTCTCCCATATATGATTGGCATAAACTAAAGGAATTTCTTCAAATAAGGCCTTACATTTATGGCTTATTTAAAAAAAGGACACAATTTTCAAAACATTTCAAATTAGCCTCTAAGTTTTTCAGAAAGTTTTTAATTAAGGACATCCGGCAATTAAAAGATATTTTTCGGTGACTTTTTTCCTCAGTGTTTTAAAGTACCCCAATTATCCTTCATTAAAGGTCATGACATGGTTCCAACAACCACTACATACAGCCGATCGCCGTAGGGACATTGATTATCCTTAATCACCATAAAGACACCGGCGAAGGAACTGAGAAGAATATAAAAGAAGTGAAGGAGGGTTTTACTTCAATGAAGGATAATTCGGATATTCTAAAAAATTAAGGAAAAAGTTGCTGAAAAATAACTTTAAAGGAATAGGCGTCCATAATTGAAAACTTCCTGGACAACTTAGCTATTAATTTGAAAAAGTTTTGGAATTTATATCCTTTTTTAAAATACTTATTTGAAAACTTTCCTGAGCTAAATACGTTACAAAAGGGCTGATAGTCTCATCCCACGCCAAGAGTTGCCTCTCTCGCACAAAATTAACGCGCATAGAAGTGCATACCTAATGATCTCAAAATCAGATCTGCTCCGCGTTATGAGTTTTGACCCTACATGTAGATATGGGTGTAGCTTGCAGACCTAGATGCATGTCTAGGATCACTTAATTAAACAGATTTGGACTAGGCCAAACTTAGGTTCATTGAAGATTCATGAGTCAAGTCAAGAAATGTTCGTCTTCCTAGCTCGCATCGTCAAAATGAGTACACTATTTGAAAAGTTGTGGGGACAAACATGGATGGCATTTGGAAGGTCCTCGGTCATCCAAAAGAATGGAAAGTTAAGAGAGGATGGTCCCTATGAGGATGTCAATATATACAATTTCGATATGTAAATAGAATAATATTGGGATTTCTATAATCTTACAGTATTCACTAGAAACATCAGCAAATTTGGAAGGAACAAAATAAAATTGGAGTATCGTTTATAAGAATTAAGGCCGATGTGGTAACTCTAAAAATAAGAATTTATTTTATTATTTAAAGTTTATTAACAATTTAGAGTGTTGGATAAATGTAAATAAAAGTCCTAACCATTGTTAGATAATTATTGACCAAGACTTGTTAGATGACAGACGCGACTCGGATGTTAATCTCTTGTGGAGACTTGCCAAAGTTTGTTTAGGGCACATTAGCCTACCATAAGCAAAAAGGCTCACGCAAGTACCCATTTGAAAACAATGAACAGCTCCATTAAGTTTTGTTGGCCGTTCGATTGATCCTATTAAATTGAATTGGACAATTATAAAGTTTGTTTAGGGTCCATTTTTCAACCTTAAATCAGAGTAATAGAAGCATCTACTTAATTTCTTTAGTTGGCTTTCAGAGTTTTCTTAATTGGATTGATTCTCAGAAACTCCACCATGTACCTTCTTTTAAAATCTACACAAGCAGTGAAAAAGGAAAAAAAAAAAAAAACACTTGAAAACAATGTAGTGCTCCATGGTGAATACACTTGAAATGTTGTTAAACTTTTAGGGCATGTTTTCTACATTTTACATATAGTTTTATAGATTATCATTCTATGGTGATATTTGATTTCATAGAAAATGACTTTTTATGATTTGATTCTCATAATGTGTGAAAGCCTGTGCTTCATAAAAGCAATGAGATGAGTATTAAAAACAAGGGGATTTAACTGGAAAAAAATAGATTAGGTGATCACCATACCGAAAAAGTAATTTTAAGTACTCTTGCAACAAATCAGTCATTTTGGCCGAAAACCTTTTTTTTTTTTTTTTTTGTTAACTATCTCTACTAAGGTTCCTATCGACCTTCATTTGCACTGTTAAGGGTCGATTGAGACCCTGCGGTCCATGCTAACATTCACAGAACTATCATTTACTTTGTTTGTAGGGTCTCAATCGACCTTTATTTGTAATGTTAAGGGTCTCTATTGATCCAGTGGTGTACGCTTATGAATGCACGAAACGAATCCCTCATTCCCAGTTCTTGGAAAGAAACGACCATGCTCTACTTGCTTCCCCTCCGTAGGATATTCCCACCTCTTGAAGACCATTAAAGCTACATGTCGTTGTTTGGTTGAGAATATTAAAGTGCATATGCTATTGTTTGTGGCATACTAATGGAAATGTGGAGTTTGTACTTTGCCCTAAAACATGATTTTTTACTTTTCAAAAACTCTTTTCATAATTCCTAGTTCCATGTCACCATGGCTTAATGGACGACTGCTGGAAAATACTGTGAATATGCCTAACAGTTGATATGGAGTCGCAGTCAACACCGAGGAAGAAGAAGAAAACAAATAAGAGAGAAAATCAGGCTTTTAAGCCCTAAAATGTATAAACGGGTTAAGCGCAGGGTTGCTAGGGACCCTTACATTAAAAAAAAAAAAAAAAAAAGGTCGATAGGGACGTTAATAAAGAATGTTAAAAAAGTTTACGTTTTTGGGCAAAATGATTGATTTGGTGCAAGGACATTTAAAATTACATTTTCGGCATGGTGGCCACCTAATTTATTTTTTCCGGTAAAATCCTCGAAAAACAAATCCGCATAACTTGTATCATGTGTAAGGTACTAACATACTTAAACCTAGCCCTCCAAACCTAATTACATCTGTCCTGTAACTCTAGGTTTTAACATTTATAACCCAAACAGTAGACAGGTTGGCTTTTTGTTCGACTGCTAATTAACAATCTACTTTGTCAGGTTGCACCAGGGTACTGTGTGTTAGATCATGCTAACCTATCTATGAATTATATTGAAAATGTCTACTCGAATGCTCGATTTTTAAGTACGTTTTCGGTTGGATTAGCAGCCCCCAGTGCAATTTGTTGGGTCAGGTCAGGTTGGCACGTTGAAAGTTACAAATGGATAATGATCGCGAAGTAACCAACACATACCTTATCTGGGTTAAGAATGTAACCCAAAAAACTGAAATATCAGGTTGGATTCGGGTCATGTTGGCAGGTACCGTAAGAAATTGCCACCCCCACTCGTTGGTAGACATTACTTGATCAATCGAAAAATCATTGCAATCCATACATTAATAAGAGACAACAAGGTTACCAAAGGTGATCTTTATGGGCTTAGTTTACTGAAACTTTTGAATTCCCTGGCCTCTAGCTGGCCAGCGCAAAGAAAATGAGGCCTTGTTTGGCATCGTTTTCATATTGTTTCTAATTTTGTGCTGAGACCAAGTTGTATTGAGACTGGGTTGTGCTGAGATTGTTTTGTGTAAAAATTTTTTGGCAACATTATATTAAATTGTTCCGTGGAGAATGTGCTATATGGAACTTGTTTGGTAACATTACAATTTTGTTATTCAAAAAAGAATCAAGAAAATCATATTTGCCAATAATGTAAGAATTTAAATATTAAAAAGGTAGCAATGCCCATTCTTACGTAAATATAACATGAGGCCCACATATACGAATTACAATATACGCTCATCTTTAGGAATTATAACACATGTTGGAATCGATGTACATAGGACCCACCTTTAGATCTATTGGACTGAACCCACATTTATGAATTAAAATATATATAGGGCCCACCTTTATAGTATTTACAATGTGGGCCCGCTTTTATAGAAATTAAAACATGGGACAAGAATTTGTTATTGTAAAATTTTGACCCATTTCAAGGTAAATTTGTTATGTGGGGTTGTGCAGTCTGTGAGGCGTGGAAAGTGAGAAGTGGTGGTGGCTGGGCGTGCATGTGTGGCCTGAGAGAGAGAGAGAGAGAGAGAGAGAGAGAGAGAGATAGAAGGTAGGGAAATAGAGAAAGTGTCACGACCCAGGCCCGAGGTCCGAAATCCCGAGCAGTGCACCCATACTTACTACAGTAAATGCCGAATTAACCGAAGTTAAAAACGAAATCCACCAGGGATAACATTATTAATAAACCTGTCAAATACACAATTCTGCGGAAGCAATTATATTTGACAATATCAATTTACGATTTACATGTATGGGAAGTGCTCATATGAGAGACACTCTCACCAACTTGGTGAGAGATGGGTGGGGGCCCTCATTATTTAAGTTGGGGGTCCTTGCATTTAAGTTGGTGACAGTGGATATGGAAGTGAGGGCCCCCACCAATCTCTCATAAAGTTGGTGAGAGTGTCTCTCATAGGAGCACTTCCCTACATGTATACAAATTAATGTTCCGTACACATGTATCATATCCATCAATTACTTGTCAACAAGTGCATATCCAAAATATTGCGCAATGACCATTAATTACATACCAAAATGATTATACAAAAAGAATAACTCCTCAAAATGTTTCTCAAAATATTCTCTCAAAATATTCCAACTCCGATTCGCACTCGGATACCCGTATCAAACGATATCCCGACCATTCCATTCATTCAGTCCTCCTGAAGGAACCGGAGCGGTCTTTTCCTCTCCCGCAGGGGGCACTACTGCACCGGCAAGGGTAAACGGGCCTGTAATACCATCAATAACACTAATTAACACGACGGTTCAACAATGTATAAACAGATCTTGTAATAGCATGTTAACTATAAATTAAATTCATTACATCTATTAATAACAGTTCCAATACTAGATAAGTCTGGAAAGTTCCTACAATAGTAATATGTGAATATAAAAGTTAATCTTGTGGTCATGTGTTGGGTGGTCACTACCATAGCATTCATTTTTATTTCATTTTATTTATCATCTTCCTTCTAAGGAAGGATTCATCATTTCCATCTTTCCTCAAAGGAAGGATTCATCTTCCAATGGAAGGCATCGATCAATACCCATAGATACGATCGGAATTGGTGGGACTTACTAGCGTCCGAGCCAGGGACAACTAGTATCACCACGGAGCTCTGGAATGCCCCCAAATCCATTTACTGCAGTAGGATTGGTCATATGTCTCATTTATTAGTTTAATGAACTCATTTAGAGTCCTAGTACAATTGCTAGGTAGTGCCAGACTCTAAGGTCAATGTTTTTTAGTGAACAATCCAATCCTAAATTCGATTCAATTTAATGATTCCCTTCATAACAAGGGAATGGAATAGCAGTGTATTAATTTCACTAGATTGGAGCACAATGCTACCATGAGGGGATTTACAAATCAATTACGATTCTCTTTAGTTTTATCTCAATTCTAAACAACCATTTAGGTGTAACTATCGGTAACCAAATGCACGTGTTATTCACGATGAGTATCACATTTATATATTTAAAGTGTGCATTATAGTCCCCGTAATTAGCATCCATGGAGGTTTAGACTCTAATTAGTTAGCTATGAAATGTTTCCTTCATTATCCTCAACTCTTTACATTTTCACCTTACCCCATGATTAGTCTTAGTACTAATTTAGGGAGCTTTTATACTCACAAGGAGTATTCCAAGTTTACGCAAAAATCCAAAATCCATTGGACTGAAACTGAGTCGCCAAATTTTTACTAACATTCTTTCCTTCGATTTTCTATACTTAATAGTCCTTAATTATGGTATAGTTAGTTCTACGACTCATTTATAGTCCATTCCCAATCATAGATAAAGTACCGGCATAATTAATCGTCAAGCTCAAACGGACTCGAACTGAGTCGCCTGAAAACATGTTCCAGTTAGGGACTGTCTGATTGATCGGCCAGTCTGTCCAATCAATCGGACCTGGGACGAAACTCACTCAAAAATCAGTCCGAAAACTAATTCTTCTTCCTCCTTCTCTACTTCCAATACATTCCAAGCTTACAAATGTAATGAAACATCCTGTTCCCTCCTCATACATAATCCATCAACCAAACAACACCTCTAATCATCCATTAATCATTTCATTCAATCCATAAGCAACTCAAACTCAATGAGAAACACACAAGTTCTAAATCCATGGAAATTTCAAGAATTTCTATAATGATTAACAATAGCTACAAGCACATGTTTATACTTGCCTCTTAAAGCCAATTAACTCAAAGTCCTCTTGCTTAGCTTGTTTTGAGATGAAAAATCCCCAAAAGAAACCCTAACTCCATGAAAATATGAAAATACACAACCATTGAGCTATTTGTGCTAGAAACCTTCACCGGCCAACCAATAAAACTTGAAAATTCTACTAAAGCACTTAACTACTTACTTGAAGCTCCAAGGGATGGATTTTGAGATCTTTCTCAAGCTCTACACTTCAACAATGGAGGAATGTCTTAAGGAAGAAGATGAAGATGAAGATAAACTCCTCAAAACCTCTTTGAATCACTCCTAACCTCACTCTTGATGAAGGAGAATGGAAAGAGAAAAGAAGAAGATGGAGATGAGATGCCTAGGGTTTGGGTGAAATGAGTTCATTTCCCTCATCTCATTCTAATGTATAGCTCTCTCACACCAAAACCCCCTCTTGTCTAGTCTTATTTCATTTTGAGTCAAATGAAACCTCACTTGGTCCATTTGAGATAAAATGGGATCGCACCTATTACGAAAGTTAAAGTACTATTCGAGATACATGCGTTGGTATCAAGAACTTCCGTATTTGACGAAATACGTAAAAACTCGTATTTACGAAAAAGTCCTTAGCCTACCTTGTTTGAGTCTAAATTCATTTTAACCAACTCAAACCCATTCAAGTTCATTCCATTATGCTTAATACATCATTTGAGACTAATTTGTCTCTCTTTGGTCTTTAAACTTCATTAACCCAATTGTTCATGCTTAATTAGCATAAATCCTAATTAATTAGCATTAATCATGATTAGCCTGGGTCAGGGTGTAACAGAAAGAGAAGGGAAATGGTCAATGGGAGATGTGAGAGAGGAGGGCTGAGAAAAATTAAGAAAGAAAAAGAGAAAGATCAAGGGGCCGACCAGAGAGCTGTTCATAGAGAGGGGTAAGGACAGAGAGGAGAGGACTAAGAGAGAATACGGAAGAAAAAGAGGCATCGTGTAGGTGGCTGGTTGGGGGAGAGTAGAAAGGAGTGAAGAAAAACAAAATAAAAGGAGGAGGAGATGAAGAAGAAGAAGAAGGAACCGAAAGTGGGTTGTCCAATTGGGGCACAAAGAGAGGGAGAGGCACACAGAGTTGCAAGCTAGACTTGTAGGGTAAGAGAAGAGACATGGTAGGGGACTTTTAGCGGTACCCAGACTGTTAACGAGAAACGTGGGAAAAATCTAGAGATTGCTTTGTGCCAGCGAGTCTCTTCCAAAAAAAAAAAGGGAAATTAATCGTTCTCAACTTCTTACCCCCGTGGGTCACTTTTTCCGGAATCGGTCCAACGAAAACATGGGCTTTGAACAGTAATTTTGGTTACCAAACACTTTCTCAATGGTTTTATCCCATGGGAACACGAGAACACCCCACTGGCACGATGCCAAATGGGGCATGAGTTACCATGCATCACCATACACAACAGCGTAATACCACTTTATTTGTATGCTAAATAAATTTGGGATCCTCTGAAGTAGGAAATGGGTTACCAAGATAATCGTTTTTACAACAATATAGTAAGTTTAATTTCTGCAGTTCACAATTTTACATACTGGTTTGATAACTTTGAATTACATGGACGGACTAGAAACTGCACCCGACACATAACTACCAAAAAGTAAATGACTTGAATCAAGTAACATAAAATCCACTTAGTTTTGTTTCTGGCCCCCATTGGGGTACCAAAAACGCATTATACCAGATAAGGAGGAGTCCACACATATAGCCCAGTCTCTAGACACTCACATGAGTGACGTGGGACTTTACATGCAGTAATAGTAGTGCATCACCTTCCAATCTCCAATGCTGACCTTGTGCGGTTGTTCAAACTTTCTTGCCCAACAGCATTGCCATTGCCACTGTATCCCATCTCCAATTCATCTAGTAAGCTCTGTGCTTCTTCATGGTTGCTTTGGACCCAAGGATGTTCCACAAACCTTCTTAACCCTTCTAGCTCCATTGCAACTTCTTTCATGGTAGGCCTTTCATCACCTTTAACTTTCAAGCATCTCTTTGCAAGCTGTGCGACAGCCAGTAACTGCCCTACACCACCCTCATCCACTACACGATTCTCCAAAACTCCAAATAGACGATTTGCTTTCATCGATGAAATGAAATACATTGAAAGATTTCTCTCTTCTTGAGATCTTTTCATGCAAATGGGCTTCTCTCGAGTTAACAGCTCTACAAGAACGACCCCAAAGCTATAAACATCGCTTTTCTCAGTCAATTGGTCTGTTTGAAAGTATTTTGGGTCTAAGTACCCTAAGGTACCCCGTACAAGTGTATTTTATTGAGTTTGGTCGAAGGGCACTAGTCTTGATGCTCCAAAATCAGAAACTTTGGCCATTAGATTGTCGTCTAATAGAATTTTGGTAGACTTGACATCTCTGTGAAATATCGGTATTGAAGCTGCAGAGTGTAGATAATCAAGTACTCCTACAGTATTTGATGCTATTCTTAGGTGGTCCCCCAATGATATGGAAGATGAATGCTCTTCATCATGGATGTGATGGAAAAGGGTTCCATTAGAGATGAATTCATATACCAGCAACGGAACTTCAGTTTCCAAACAACAACCTAAGAGCTTCACTACATTCATGTGATTGATTTGGGACAAGACGTACACCTCATTTATGAACCGTTCTATTTGGGTCTCATCCACTATTTTGGACTTCTTGATTGCAACTATTGTGTTGTCGGGTAAAATTCCTTTATAAACGGTCAGGGCCGGCTCGAGACAATTAGAGGCCTAAAGCGACAATCCTAAATGAGGCATTTTCTATGTTTTAACATTATTATAATTACTTCATTTAAATTTTACTTTTCTTACTTTTTTGTGATGCAAAATTACTAATTAAGTTTTTATAGTCAAGTTTTGCTAATCTATCTTAAGTCCACCTCCAAAACCCACAAGAAAACTTTGGACCCGTTTCCAAAACTCACATGGAAATCTTGGGTCACAAAATCCATCCAACTACCAATTTGCAACCCCACCCCCCCCCCCCCCCCAAAAAAAAAAAAAAGTCTTTAATCTCCCACTGGTAGGGCTCGAAGCATTTTCACCTACGCACCATGAGTCACGACCATCCAAGATGGACTTTAGAGTTCTGCCCCACGTATTGGATGTTCCAGATGCACGGTGCTCATATGCACTGTGGACAAGTGAATAAATTTCGATAGGGGGCCCATTTTTATCTTAATTTTTAAGATCTATTAGTAAGGCTAAAATCCCAAGCTGTGAATCTATTACAATCACATTATGGATTAAATTTGAATGGGCTCCTATTGAAATAGGATACACAAAAATAATGAGAAATGCCTGTAAAGCAAATTCATAACTGAATGTATAGTTGAGATTTGATACACATGGACTGCTAGAAATATAATGGTGTGCTAAAATCAATTGGACTCCTAGCAATAGTAATATAAGGGATGACACTTTAAGGCCCATAAAAATTGACCTTCTTAAGAGAGAGTTATTATGGGGCTTTATATTTTGGGGAGAAAAAAATGGTTGTTGATAAGTTTGATTTTTTGGAAGTTCAAAAGATGACGGCTGCTATTATGGGGCCTTTTTTTTTGCCTTATTTTTTTAGGCCTAAAGCAAAGGCTTTATTAGCCTTATGCTAGAGCCGGCCCTGTAAACGGTGCCATAAGCCCTTCGACCAATGATTCGGTGCTTGGCGTAATTCTTTGTAGCCCTTTCCAGCTCTTCTGCACTAAAGATTTTTGTTGTCACAGTAATCCCATGTGAAGTGATTTGTTGTTGTAGTATCAAGCCTCTATTTTGGGGGAAGAACTTCTCTTTGAGTAGTATGATCTTTCGCTTTTTTTAGCCCCCAACATATAAAAGAACCGGCAATAAGTACAAACAAAAAGCTTGATATCCGATACCTGCATGGAGACATGGAATAAATTTTGGAGCCGGCTTTGTCATGTTGCTCGATATGATTCAATTCACTGGGTATGAGGTGGTGCATCATATATGATCCCAGCATTATTTTATATGCACCGGTTTACAAGGAAGCCAAGGCCATTGAAATTAATACTTTTGACTCAAAACTTAACTATGAGAAGATTACCAAGAATGACCAAAAGTGGGTGTACATTTTGCGTGCATTCATAACCTCCCTGTGTTTTTGCATTTCCCTGCCGGGCAGGTATTATGCACTCATTAATATCTGCATGGGGAAAGTGAGTTTCAAAGTCATCATCTATTGATGGACCACAGACATCAATTGGATTGCAATGTTTAAGGATTTGTAAATACTTCTAGGGGCACATTTGTGTAAAAAGAGAAATTTGTAAATGAGATAAAAATCAATCCATTTTGTGCAGCTCTCGACTTTTCAGACTATTGATAAAACACCTTTTCGTACTAGAAATGGAAAAAAAATTGAACTGCTAAAGTGGATTTTGGTTGCTAATTGGGGAGGAGAACGAAAGGGCGAGATTCCTTGATTTTCATACAAAATGTATTAGTTTATTTCAGTTTCTTTATTTCATTATAAGAGAACCTCCCAGATATTGTAACTTGTCAACATTTCTACTTATCTCCTTAAAGAAAAAAAAATGGTATAATGCCTTTCAATATCCATGCCTCCGCTCGTATAGCTTTAAAACTAGTACATGCTGCATGAAAAGGTTAACCAAGACAAGCAAGTGGAGGGACCTTAAAAGGCCATTGAAAGGGAACCATCCCAGCTTCAAACATTTAGTAAGTGCGGCCCAAGTCTGATTAACACTAGCAACTAAAACTGACATCATCACCATCAACATCATCATCATCGTCATCAAAGCCTTATCCTAACTATGTTGGGGTCGGCTACACGAGTTTGATTTCTCCAATCCGATCTAAAAATTAACATAGGATCCGAAATTCAAGAATAAAATAAGTTTAAATTCCAAGGCAACTATACTTCCTTATCACCAATCCAACCCTTTCACACTCAATACCTCCACATGAAGTGGTACAAAGCCAAATTTAATTTAACACTGATTATGGACCATTGTGGTGAGATCCTAAAAAATATTGATGTGTTTTAAAGTCATTAAACTTAAGGGCCACAAATTAAAGGGCTATGATGATCTAACTGGAGTTGAAATTTTATGCACATGTGGGTCCATTCCAGATCTTTTGAACTCCCACCTCCCTTGTGACTAATATAGCTCCAAAAAAAGAGGTTAAAATTGGAGGGAGGGCTTTCTTTGTGCAGTAGAAGTTATGAGGTCCTTTTTCGTGCACAGGCCATCTAATGGATTCTCCCCCATAAAATCCTATATTATATTTATTGTATTCTCAACCTCTATGTATGTACTATTATATTTCACATCCCGCCATGAATACCATAAATGTACTTAAAACATTATATATTAGTCATTATACAGTGACATATTATACACTTAAATATAATAATATTAGAGGGGAAAAAAAGAAAAACCAGACCTCAAGTTCAACTTAACAGAAATCAATTTTCAGCCTGAAAACAGCTGGTCCAGCCAAAACCTGAGTTGGGCTTCTTGAGCGAGATTTGAGATTCAGCTAGGTGAAGCTTGGTTGGCCCGTCAAGCCCAATCTTGTTTATCTCCCAACCTAGTTTAGAAATAAATAGATCTTAGTCAGTAACCCCTACTAAAAGCTGAGGAGAACTAAGTGGTTGCTTGGTTGACAACCCCGCATCTCCTCCAACTACCAATAGATTTTTTTTATGGGTATGCTTCTCTTCCCTAGTACATGAGCTTCTCCTTCATACGTAAGTGGGCTCTCTTGGGCCCGGCGAGCCTGGGTTGGGGTACAATAAAAATTAAGTCAAGGTAGACTTGTCTGATGCTGGAGGGCTGTAGGGCCGGAAGTATCAAAGGGTTATGAGAGGGAGATGAAATGACACTTCAATTCCATGTTGGGAGGAACAATTATGTCCCTCTTTGGACTTGAATTTTCTACGTACATAGAGTACAACTCGATGGAAGTGTTGGAACCGGGGGAGAAGTGAAATCCTCACTGTGAAATAAATAGGTAAATGAGAAGGAAATGTGCAGAGCTTAAAATAGCAGATGAACACAACAGCCCTAAAGAAAGAAAGAAAGAGGAGTCGGTAAACTTACCTTTGCACCCTCCTTCAAAATATGGGTTTCCTTCATGACCCTGGGAGCAAATGTAGAGATATCCAGGACCATTAGTTGAATTGCAGCAGATACTATGGGAAATATTCATATGCATCTATCCCTCACCATTTTTGGTGAGGAACACTCCTTTTGGGGGTGTTTCAAGTACAAAAGAGAGGTACTTTAAGAGGAGTCGGTAAACTTACCTTTGCACCCTCCTTCAAAATATGGGTTTCCTTCATGACCCTGGGAGCAAATGTAGAAATATCCAGGACCATTAGTTGAATTGCAGCAGATACTATGGGAAATATTCATATGCATCTATCCCTCACCATTTTTGCTGAGGAACACCCCTTTTGAGGGTGTTTCAAGTACAAAAGTACCTCTCTTTTGTACTTGAAACACCCCCAAAAAGGGTGTCCCTCACCATTTTTGGTGAGGGATAGATGCACATGAAGATCCCTATATATATATATATATATATATATAAGCTTGTAGGACTCACTTAGATGCAAGTTCATCAATGAAAAGAGAGCAAAATGAAAGAATTCTCAAAGACAAGGGAATCCAAAAAAAGTAACCCTATAACAAGTTATCCTAGCCCTTTATTTAACAACCTTAGAGTTTAAAGGCCAGGCATCTTAATTGTAAATTTTCTTCATATTCAATCTAACAGTAAGTAAAGGTTTAGTAAATGTAAAATCGAGTCTTCTGCCAAATCATGGGATGAAAAGATTTGTAAGGGCAAGGGTGGATCTAAGAATTCTTCCCTGGGGGACCACTATGTAGAATTTTTTTTTCGGAGCCACATATAAAAAAATTGCATGTAATTTTTAAAATTTATAAGGGTTTTTTTGAAAACTTTGGAGGTCATATGTGAAAAATTATAGAATTTCCTACAACTTAAGAGGGGTTTCTGAATTCTTATGCCCCCCATTTAGCCAGTGAATAAGGGGGCTACACTGATGAAAGGTGGGCCCAATTGAAGCCTACAATGTTGGATTGCAATTGCAATTTTCATTTAAGAAGGATTACTGATTAGGGATGAAAGCATTTTCTGTTTAACCCCGCGGATGGGGTACCCGAATTGAAATTACTAAAAAGGAATTGGTATTTGTGGGTCCAGATTTTAGGACCCATATTTATACAAAAAATTGAAACAAGCACACAAATTTGAGCGGAGTTGTTGGTGCCAAGGTTGGAAAACTTGTAACTCTGACTTAACTCGACCAATGAAAAAAAAAAAAAGCTTAGATAAGTTAACGTAGAGCCTCAGAGAGTTGTCTATTTTTAATAATTTCAAAAATATTTAAAAATGGATCCATTATTTATAAAATATAAATATATATATTTATTTACATGCATTCATGATAATCAATTCAAATTAATGAAATTATAAATGTGAGAACAATACTAGAATAAGAAAAGTAAAATAAAAAGTATTGCTTATTACATAATTTGTTCAAATATCAAAAATAAAAAATCAAACGTAAGTTCCAAATAACATTCTAGTCATCATTTTTAAATTGCTACTCCAAACCTCATGCATATTATTTAAAATTATATCTATTTATTACATAATGATTAAGAATGCAAATAATTTATTAAAATGAGATGACTAGGCTGAGTCTTCCCCTTATTTGACTTGGTCCTTTTTTCAAAATTAGATGACTCGGAAGAGTCAAGAGTCGACTCCGAGAGTTTTCCAACCGTAGTTGGGGCTTAATCGAAGCTCATTTACTTTTATTTAACATAATATGCTTAATATATGTGTGATATGGTTGTTGCATCATGTATACACTAGGGTCGACATCATGAAATCCCTTGACTTGAACCCAAACTTAAGTTTTGCTAAGTCTATTACAACCTAAATTTTGTTTGGGTCTGTGCAGTGGACTTATACCTTAAAACCCATTTAAACAGTGGCTCCATATATTAATTCTTGTTCATTTTTATTATGTTTGAGTCATCCATTTAAGTATTCCAGTGTTCATTTGATCAGCTTACTCGTAAGGTGGATTATACAGAAGAAAAGGCAGTATTATGAGCAAGGCATGAAGTCTGATGGAAGCGTTAGCCACTCGTTTTGTTTGAGATATGGATTTAAGTATTCGTAAGAAGTAGGTATCTAAGGTTGACAAAAAAATATATAAAAAAGAAAAAGAAAAGAAACTTTTACGGGGAAATATGGCTCAAATCTCAAAACTACGATGGAATAAAGAAATGCCAAAAAAATTCTCCAGTCATATGTGCTTGATGAAACTGCATGTATCTCATGATATCATGAGCTTCTATTCCTAATTCATGAGTGTTGACCACACCTCCCTTGTCTTCCATAGAGTCCCCCGCCCAAGCTCCTTCATATGGACTGCCATGATTAATGGGGCGTGAACATAGTTATTAATTTCGTTTCGTTTCGGCCGAAATGGCCGAAATTTTTCGTTTCGGTCAAGCGGCTGAAATTTCTTTCAGTTTGAATTTCGGTCAATGAATTTCGGCCGAAATTCGGGATTTCAGCTGAAATGTAACTTTTCGTTGAAATGAAATTTTACAAAATTATTTTTTTTTTTTTTACTTTTTTTACACACATATTTTGTATTTCTAATATTTTCACAAAATATAATTTCAAAAAAAATTACTATAATGGATTAAATCTATATTTATTACTTTTTCTATTTTTTTTACTTATATATGTATATATTTTTTATTATATTTTTCCCGAAATGTAATTCCGAAAAATTTCGCCAAAATCCCGTATCGGCCGAAACTTTTCATTTTACAGGGCAGAACGAAATGAGGTCCGAAACGGTATTAACAACTATGGGCGTGAAGCAGAGCAAATCGAAGGCACATATGGTCTATTTCATTAAATGCTTGAGAGACGTGTGATATCTTTGGCCCTGAGCTTTTCTTATGGGCTTTGTATCAGAGATGATGGATTCGTATTTACCTGGATAGGAATGGGGTGAAATTGAATGAGGCTTTGACCATGTAAAGAAGGGGGAAAAGGTTTTTTCTGAATTGGGATATCATAACTCTCGATATCAGTTAAAACATAATTTTATTAAAAAATTAACTTTCTAATTTAGGCACTGTGCGGGCATTTTTTTTTTTTTTACATTTTTATCACTTTTAAGATTAAAACATGTTTCAGAGGTAATTTTAGTAAAAATTTCAGAAGGTATAAAACAAAACATGAACTGCATGAGTGGATTAGCCTTTGATTCATGGGCTTGATATATAGAAAAAGGAAGCCAAAAAAAAAATATACTGACAAACAAACAAAGAAAGGAACTCGATCAAATAAACTGGTTTTCTTGTTGATCCCCGCCCCCGGGGCATCATCTCCAATTCCACTCCATGTTCACTTTCATTACTCTATAACTAACACTTACATATTCATTACTGGCATCAATGGCATATTGTATTCTTGTGCCTAGCCTCATGGCATGGCAGGTATGCCTTTTAAGTGCTAGCAAATGACATACTGTTCCAGACGAAGCCCTAGGATGCAGCAACACCCAATCTCACTAGCTCAACCACCTCCTCCTCCCGCCCCCAATCCCGCCCCTCTTCTTCCACCCCCTTTTCCAATCTCTTGCGCAGCAGCTCCGCCCAGCACAGATCAGCAGATCCGCCCAGTACAGATCAGCAGCTCCCCTTTTCCAGTTTCTTGCGCAGCAGCCCCGCCTGGCACAGACCAACAGCTGATCCCCTCATCTCTCCTGCCCATCAACTTCCCACCTCTCAAAGCAGCTGATCCCCTCATCTCTCCTGCCCATCAACTTCCCACCTCTCAAAGCCACTAATACGACCCAATCTAGACCACCCCCGCCCCCCCATCTGGCCATCAACCTCCCGACCGGCCCCCTCCTTTCCTCACTTCACTAAATCCTCTACATCCCTTTCTGCTCCCATCTTACCTAACCTCCCACACACCTTTCCCCTACCTCCTGGACAACCCACTCATCCCAATACTAATTTTCCCCCTTTAACATGCCAAACTTTTAAAACCACCCAACCATTAATAATCCCAGCCATCCCACCAACCCCCTCTCTTGTCCCACTCGTCTCCAACCAGTTCCCTGTTTCCTTAATCCAGGCAACAGGCTACCAATCCCAAACAGAGCAGCGTCCCCCTTCCCTTTCTACAGGTAACCCTCAAACTTTTCCTTGTAATTTTACTTATAAAGTCAAGTAAAGTTAAGTCAATTTAAACATTGCTCAAAAGCACTTTTTACCAAAATTCCCTCCATCTTTTCCCAAAAAAGTCAAAAAGCAACTACCTTTACTCACTAAAAGACAAAAATACTCCACTTTTCCATACAAAAAGTCAAAAAGATTCTATAACAAACAACTAAAAATAAAATACCATCATAACCCACTTATATTTTATTCTTTCTTCAAAATCAACTTTATTTCACTTGACTCAATTAGTAGAGTTACCAAACGGGCCCTTCGGATTTTTCTTCCACTCCGATGAGGCCTACTTTTGCCAACTTGTTTGTCCCTTCTGATCTTCAACACCCCCCTCTTTCTAGTCTCCCTCCCTCCTTTCCTCCTACTTCCTGGAAAAATGGCAAACCCTCTCTTACAATCCCCATCTCTATGATTCAATCCAGCAAAGAATCTTTTACCAATGCAGTAATCGGTAGATTTGTTGGAAGGCGCCCATCACTTGAATGAGTTGAAGAGAGAGCCAAGCTATGGCCTCTGTCCAGACCCTGCTTTGTTTCCCTGACCAATAGGGGTTACTTCCTCTTCCGATTCAACTCCCCAGAAGACAAAGCTCATATCTTAGGCCTCTCTCCCCTCTCTCTGGATAAACAAAAGGTCTTCTTTCTTCCCTGGTCCCCAGGACTAGGGGTGTGCAAAATATTCGCTTAACCCGCCGACCCGTCCGACCCGCAACCGACCTGCCCGCCATGTGCGGGTCATTAAGTTAGGCGGTATGGGTTGGGCAGGTTAGACCCCCAAAATTACGGATTGGATTGGGTTACGGATTGAAAAATTGCCAACTCGCTACAACCCGACCCGCCCGCTTAATTAATAATTTTACATACATAAAAAAAATATATTAGTTGAAATTGTTAAGTATTTAAAGTTAATCAATTCACCTAATAAATTTTTACAGCTAATCAATCATCAATTCCCTAAACAAAATCTAAAAAGTCAATATTGAAACCCTAAACACTCCTACCTAATTCCTAAGTTGTAAGGCAGAGCCTACTTTTGTTAGAGATGATATATCTCTTTTTCATTGACTCTATGTTTGTGTTGGAATTGAGATTATTCAATGAAATATACCTTTACTTTTTTGTGTGCATTAGTTATATTTTGAGATTATCAATAACAAATTGTAGTTTGTGATAATTAAAAAAAAAAAAAAAAAACATTGTTAATGCCAACCCGCCTAACCCGCTGAGTTGAAACCGCCAAAATTTGTAACCAATCCGCCAGATTTAGACTTTGGTGGGTTGGTGGCGGATTGAAATTTTCCCAATCCGCTAGTGGCGGATTGGATAGAAATATTGGCCTTTACCCGCCCAATCCGACCCGCGCACACCCCTACCCAGGACAAGAAGAAGCACCCTGGCCTTTCTTAGCTCCTGTCTGGATTAGACTCAGAGGGCTGCCATACCATTGCTGGAGCCAGAACATCATCCTTTCCATAGCCAATACTCTAGGGCAGCCAATCAAACTAGACCAAATCACCAAGGGCCAGAAAATCCTTTCTTTTGCCAGGGTTTTGGTTAATTTAGACCTATCAAAACCAAAACCAGAATCCATCCTAGTAGACCTTCAGGGAGATAAGGAACTGGAAATTCTTATAGAATATGAAAATAGCCCATGCTTAGTTTGCCTTTCAGCAGGACACAAGCCTCACTCCTGTCCTTTCTCCAAGCAAGGTCAACTTAGACATCCCCAAGCTCCCATTAACACTCTATCCCCTACCCCTGTTCCTCACCTTGCTAACTCCAAAGAGTTAATCAACACAGCTCAAGTCCAATCCTCTGCTCTCGCCCAAGTCCATCTCCCTCCCTCAGTCCCTCTCCCAGACCAAGTCCAGCCTCCCTCCCTTGCTCCCCTCTCTTCCTCAGCTATTCTCCCAACCCCCACAGGGCAACAGAGTAGATCTTCCCAACCTGCTGTACAACAGCCACAATCTTCCTGTATCCAACAAGTCTCCATACCTTCCAACCACAATCTACCACAAAAGGCCCACCCAATCAAAAACACCTCAATCAAAAAATTTTCTTCAGGCCATAAACCTCCTCCAACTTCCTTCTCAGACCTTCCATATGATGCCATCACAGAAATTCTTCAAAGAACTCCCACCCCTACAGTGGACCTCTCCAATCCTTATGACATCCTGGATAACTACTCTTTTGCTGACCCAGTTCTTAATCCCTCCACTTTAGGCAGAAATCTTAAGGTCTTGGTAGAAGACAACTCCTTTTCCTCCTCAGACCCGCCCCCAGGCTTTGAGATCCCTCTCCCAGAACTCCTTCTCCTCCACCGATAGACCAAATGCCCTCATCCATTCCCCCTTCTACAACAGAACTACCATTCTCGTCTCACTCCCATAGTGCTACTACCAGTTCATCCCCCACAGAAGCAACTGGCAAAGCTGAACTCCCTCCTCCTACTGATCCCTTCCCCATAGTCCCCACAAGTAAAGCTAAAGGCAGGCCTAACCCCTCAAAAGTCCCCTCAATTGGCCCTATCACCAAGAGATCTAAAGGCAGACTCCCACCCCACACTCCTCCCCCATGTTAAAAATCCTTTACTGGAATTGTAGGGGGATTGTTAACAACCCTACCAAAAGATCTCTGGCAAACATGGTTAAACATCACTCTCCTGACATTATTTTCATTTCAGAACCAATGACCAATTTTTCTTCCACTTCATCTCTTCTGCTGAGTAGTTTTGGTTTTGATACCTTTCACTCCAACTCAGCCCAAAATTCTGTAACTAACCTTTGGTGTTTTTCGAAATCTTCTCACCATCTCGCCATCTCAATTTCAGACCTCTCTCCCCAGCACCTCTCTATGCTCCTTCTCAACCCTTCTACTAGTTCCCAATCTCTAGTCACAGGAGTCTATGGTTCCAATAATCCAACCCACAGAAAGGACCTTTGGAAAGTGATCACAGATTCTTCCTCCACCCTTTTACCTTGGTGTATCCTGGGAGATTTCAATGCAATCCTGTCCCATGCTGATAAACTAAGTATTCGCCATTCCACCTCCTCCAACCTCAAAGATTTTCGAGCCTGTGTCCTTCAAGCTGGCCTGACTGAAGTTGGGTTCTCAGGAAACAATTTTACATGGTCTAACAACAGACAAGGCCTCTCTTATGTACCAGCCAGATTAGATAGGGCCTTAGTCAACTCTCACTGGTTGGCTCACCACCCAGACCCCCTTCTTCAGCACCTGCCTCGTATTTCCTCAGATCATAGCCCGATCCTCCTAGCAAGCAAAACCAAAAAACACCCTACCAATGCTCCATTCAGATTTGAAAACACGTGGTTGCTTCACCCTACTTTCCTAGAGGTTTTTCAGAGCAGTTGGGACACTCCAATCTTTGGAAACCCTCAATTTGTTCTAACTCAAAAGCTAAAGGCCCTGAAATCTTCTCTCAAGAAATGGAGAAAGCTCTCATTTGGAAACATCCACCAGAACATCCAAGGAGCAGAAGCAAGAGTCCTCCACTGCCAGTCCCAGCTAGACTCCTCCCCCTCTGAGCTCGCCCATGCCGACCTTCTCTCAGCCAGATCAGAACTCCATGATGCTCTAAAGGCTCAAGAAATTTACTGGAAACAGAGGTCCAGGATTGCTTGGTTGAAAGAAGGAGATCAAAACACAGCTTTCTTCCACAACTCCGCCAGAGCTAGAAGCTCTTTCAACCAAATCAACCACATCTCAGTCAATGGCAGAATCATAGAAGACGAAGCTATCATCCAAGACATGGCAGTAGATTATTTCTCCAACCTTTACAAGCCTCAAGTTAGCTCTCCTAGTGCAAATTTGTTTCAGGTAGACAGCCCCAAAGTATCAGACATCCAAAATTCTATCTTGATTTCCATCCCTTCAGAAGCAGAAATAAAAGATGCAGTGTTTGGTCTCAAACAGCAGAGCAGTCCTAGTCCTGATGGTTTTAATGGGATTTTCTTCACCTTAGCCTGGAAAATCATTTGACAAGATGTCTCCAAAGCAGTTAAGCATTTCTTCCATTCCAAGAGGCTTCTCAAAGCTTCAAATACTTTCTTCTTGGCCCTCATCCCTAAAACAAAAACCCCTACCAATTTTGCAGATTTCAGACTCATCAGTCTTCTGAACTTTACCTATAAAATATTCTCTAAAATCCTAGCTAGCAGGCTTGCCAAAATTCTTCCCAATCTGATCTCCCAAAACCAAACAGCCTTTATCAAAGGTAGAAACATTCATCATCACTCAGGCATGGCTTTTGAACTTTTCCAAAAGCTGAATTCCAAACTATCCAAAGGCAGCATCTGCCTAAAGCTTGACATTACCAAAGCTTTTGATAAATTAAATTGGTCCTTCCTTTTCTCAGCCCTACACTTTTTCAACTTCTCAGACACTTGGATTAGCCTCATCAAAGAATGTGTTGCACTTCCAAATGCTCAGTGCTGGTCAACAGAACCCCTCAAGGCTTTTTCAGTTCTTACAGTGGCCTAAGGCAAGGTGATCCTCTTTCACCTTATCTATTCATTCTGGCAGAGGAAATTCTTAGCCTCCACTTGCATAACCTCCATCTTCAAGGCATCTTTAACTAGATATCATCAGTCCCTTCCACCCCCTGCCATCTCTTGTATGCAGATGACATTCTCATCTTTATGAAAGGTAAAACCTCCAACATCCTAGTTCTTCAAGACTTACTGGAAACCTACCAGGCAGCAGCAGGTCAGTACTTCAACCTTCAAAAGAGTCACCTTCAAATTGGGAAGTGCAGTATCAGCAGGAAAAACAGAATAGCCTCAATCCTTGGTATCAGAGAAACATCTATTCAGCTGAAATATCTTGGTATTCCAATCTGTTTTGGAACCCCTAAGAGACAGCACTTTTCCTCCCTCCTGGACACAATCAATGCTAAGCTCAGTGCCTGGAAAGCTAAGTCCATCTCTTTCGCAGGCAGTCTCATTTTGATCAAGCATGTGCTATATAGTATGCCTCTTCACCAAGCATCCATCCTCCCCCTGCCAGCCTCAATTTGCAAAGAGATAGAGAGAACGATGAGAAAATTCCTTTGGTCTGGCCAATCAGCAAACTCCAAGATAAATTATGTGAACTGGGGAGTTATTACTCTCCCAAAGGAAGAGGGAGGCCTGGGAATCAGGAAAATAGCAGAAGTCAATTCTGCTTCTTTCCTCAAGCTTGGTTGGCACGTTGCTTCAGCTTCTTCTCTCTGGGCTCATTGGTTTAAAGATAGATATTTCAAATTCAAATCACTATGGTGCCAATCCTCTTCGTCCACGGGTTCCTGCATATGGAGAAAGTTGAGGCGCCTGCTACCCCTGATTCAAGAGGCAGCAGTTAGATCCCAAGCAATGGTCAAGACATCAATCTATGGCGTGACTCTTGGAATGGAGCAAAGCCAATCTCAGGTAGATTCCCTCTCCTCCAATTTCCAAAGGAACAAAACCTTTCCTCTCTCCTCCAATCAGGAACTTGGACCCTCCCCCAAGGCTTTCCCCCAGAAGTCCTCACCCAGCTTTCCAGCCAACTCTCAGTTCTCTCTCCAAGACCAGATGAAAGACACAGGCTAATTTGGAATGATTCCCCCAATGGCCTTCTCTCCCTTAAGGCTGCTTGGCACTTAGTAAGGCACAAAGCAGAGGTTCTTCCTTGGACTTCATTCGTTTGGAACTCCATTTCTCTTCCTAAATCCAAGTGCTTTGGTTGGCGTCTATTGCACAAAAAAACCCCAACAGAATCTTACCTGCAGCGCCTGGGATTTGCCATGGCTTCTAGATGTAGTGGATGCCACCAAGCAGAGGAATCAGCATCTCATCTTTTCTTCTACTGTGAGCGAGCTTCTAAAGTTTGGAATTGGCTTTTTTTGGCTGCATCGCTGAGGCCTCCTTCAAATCTCTCTGCAGCAAGCATTTGGCGTTCTCTCTCAATTGGAAGTGACTCTTCAGGCTCCAAGCTCTTGGCAGCAGTCTTCATAGAAGTGATCAATGCAATTTGGAAGGCTAGAAACAAAGCAGTTTTTGAAGATCTCAACTAGTCTCTCCATTCAATTACTCTGCAGCTGCAAGAGATGCTTTCCTTCTCCCTGAAAAAAATCAGTAAGTCCTTCAACAGTCCTCAGTTGATGAAAATCTGCAATTTTTTGAACATTAATCCCCCTTGGTATCCAGTTCTCTCAGGCCTCTCCTCTAGGTCCCCTGTAGTTTTTTTATGGCTCCTCTGTTGAGCTTTTATACTTTTGGTTTCCTTTTTGGGCTCCTTTTGTTAGAGCTTCCATACTTTTGGGGATCCTATTGATCCCTTGTATATCCTTTCTCTGTTTTCCCCTTTTGCTTTCTAATACAATTACCCTTAAAGCCAAAAAAAAAAAAAAAAAACACTTACATATTGGAAACTCCATTAGGGTTGATGTTTTACGGCCTCTCATGGATTTCTATTCTATGTTAAGATTTGTGTTAATCTGGATCTAAAAAATACAAAGAAAGAAAGAAAAGAAAAAGAAAAAGAAAACCAGGCCCAAAACTGTGATGGTAGATCTTGTAGGTGCCTCCAAGGTGGAAGTAGAAATATGCTGTGTGAACCTCCCCTGTTCTACTTGCTTGAGTTCGAGTCATGCTAACATTGAAAAGTAAACCAAATCCAACTCCTCCCCGCGGCTCAACTCCTGCTATCCTTCCCACCCCTCCTCTTGCAACGCATCCTAAACTATTTATTGCCCGAATTCTGATTTTGCATTCGCCTCCCAAGGCCGTACGATAAAGAGGATGTTCTCCCTCGAGTAGCCTGCATATTGTTCTAATTTAACACAGCTCATATGTTCAATTTAGATGCATGTCTATCAATGGGAGGAGAATCATAAAAAAGGGTTTTTGATTTTGCCTTCCTCCCAAGGCCGCAGGATAAAGAGGATGTTCTCCCCCAGGCAGACTGCATATTGTTCAAATTTAACACAGCTCATATGTTCAATTTAGATGCATGTCTATCAATGGGAGGAGAATCATAAATAAGGGTGCTCATGTCCCGCCCTCTCTGTAGCAGACTGCATATTGTTGAAATTTAACACGGCTCATATGTTCAATTTAGATGCATGTCTATCAATGGGAGGAGAATCATAAATAAGGGTGCTCATGTCCCGCCCTCTCTGTAGCAGACTGCATATTGTTCAAATTTAACACAGCTCATATGTTCAATTTAGATGCATGTCTATCAATGGGAGGAGAATCATAAATAAGGGTGCTCATGTCCCGCCCTCTCTGTATGGGCCTGCATACATTATTTGAATTGTTTATTACTTGGGTCGGGCGTGGATTAAGTGAAAGGAAGCCCAAATCCCAGTCTAGATAGGCCCAGCCTGCAAAACGTGTGTCTCTGTCTCGTAATTCGAACACCCGATCTACCAAACTTTGATACCACTTATAGGATCTTATACCCCATTGAACTGCTACTTATTCCAAAACTAATTGGTGATGTAAAACTGCTGAATAATAGTTTTATAGAGAGGACAAGAGCTCGACCATAATTATGACTGCTCAGGAGTCAGGGTAGACCTCAACAGAGCTAATGCTCCCTTGAAGTGTTTGCTGTCCATATATAAGTTGGCGTGGAACTGGCATCTGGGGCAAATTAGGGCCGGGTGAACAAAGTATTCCCTTTGTCTAACTCAAGTTTGATAGGTTCAAAAGGCATTAATTATTTTTCCTTTGTCTTCTCTTTTTTATTTCCCTCCTTTTCATTTCAATTCAAACGGTTGACTTGGACTTGTGGCAAGCCACACAGGAGAGGAGCATTGGGTGGACTCAATTGTAAATGGGTCCGTGCCTACGGTGTTTGTGGCTAGGATAGGTTGTGCAAAGGCAATATTTGGGCTCGATCCTACTTTTGAAACAAACACCTAAACCTGGCCGAAGCCAACGTAAGCCGTAAGTGCCTAGCTTCGAGTCCAGCACTCCTGAAACATGTCTGGCCCGAGCCTCACTCATTTAGTAAATGCAGCCCAAGTCCAATTAATAATAGCAACTAAAAGTGACATAGGATCCAAAATTCAAATATAAACAGGTTTAAATTCCAAGGCAACTATATCCCCTTATTACCAATCCAACCCTTTCACACTCAATACCTCCACATGAAGTGCACGAAGCCTAAATTTAACACTGATCAAATTGCTGCGGACCATTGTGTTGAGATCCTAAAAAATTGATATCTTTTAACATCATCAAACTTGAGCGACATAAATTAAAAGGCTATGATGATCTAAAATGAGTTGAATTTTTATGCGCATGTAGGTCCATATCAGATCTTCTGAACTCCCACCTCCCTTATGACTCACGTGGCTTCAAAAATCTAAAATTTGTATATTTGGAATTACATTTTATCTTTTGATATGACCGAATTAAGATGTATGATTTTTATGTTAATATCTTGCTAGATAAATCAGACTCTGTACAAAACCCCAAAGTATAGAATCTTTTTATGGAACTTTAGAGTTAAGGCGGAGTCAGAGGCACTCTTGTTTTCATCAACAAAGTGGTCCCATCTGCACAACCAATGAATCTTAGATCTTGTTTATTTATTAGAATTTTGGACCAGAATTTATCATGTTGGGATTTTTTAAGCGTGACGTGATATGTTGTCGGTTGAAGTTTGCAAATGCTATGTTGATTTTTAAAAAAGTTTTGCCTCTAAAAGGCTTGAAATGACCTTTCGAAATTTAAAACTTTTAGCCCTTTTCCTTTTTTGGTGAAATTCCTGCATATTCGAATACAAGATAGCATTAAAAAATTCCATTCAATTACAATGACTAGGGATCATTCGAGGACTTCGGAGTCAAGGCACTCTTCGTGCTTCCTTTTATTTTGGGCTATCCAAGAATCCAAATTGATACAGGGCCGGCATTCAATGGGTCATGTTCACGTCTTCTAAAGTAATTATCAGTAGAATACACTTGTCTAAACCTTGACCTTGACTTAGGGCTTCGCCACGACCTGTACCCATACGTCAAGTTTCTATAATGTCGACCTGAACCAAAATAAAAGGGCCTGACTCAAATTTGAATTGGAACCCCAAGGCTTATATACATGTGTCAAAAGGCCTGATCGACTCAAATTTGAATGTACTCTGATGCTTTATATACACGGATATTATTGACTAAATAGTAAAAAAAAAAAAAAAAGAACCATTGCTCATTGGCCAATAAACTTGATCCATTGATTTCAAGCAAGATTCTTCAATCCTACGAGGCAGAAGTCCATACAATGCGCACTACTCTTACTACCTATACACACACCAATGATTGGGTGTCAAATTAAAGTTGTCAACATGTCCGATTTTGATTCACTGTCACTTTTGCCGACTTTGGTTTTGACGATGGCAGCTGTCCTTGCATAGGACGAGGCCATCGGAGCTATCAAAAAGCCCATGGCACTGATAAAAGGGATTTCATAAACAGTATCCCATCCACATGAAGAAAGAGAGAGGTAACAATGGGTTGTGGGCATATGCTGCTTGGGCTCCTGCTGCTCACAGCTGCAACATCCGCTTTCGATAGGAAGCCCGACTGTCCAGACACAGACTTTTGTGGTAACGTTAGCATTCCATACCCTTTTGGCATCAAAGAAGGTTGTAGCAGACAAGGATTCGAATTAGACTGCAACGAGACTGATAACAACCAACAAAAACTATTTCGAGGTGAGTATAAGGTTCTGGAAATAACGTTACAAGGCCAAATGAGAGTCGATAGTTATGTTGCTGCGGATTGTTACAACAAGTCGGGCAACACTTACAACTCCAGTTGTCACAAGTCGCTCAGAAATGATGGACCACTCACCTTCTCAAACACCCTCAACAAATTCACTGCAATCGGTTGCGACACGGTAGCTTACATATCGGGCTCTTCTGAGCGCGATTTTACAAGTGGATGCATGTCTTTCTGTTGGGACAAGGAGAGCATGACCGATGGCATATGCTCTGGGATTGGGTGTTGCCAGACCCCTATCCCTGCGGGTGCCAAGAGTTTTGATATCGAAGTGGGTAGCTCCAGAAACCATACTAGTGTGCTGGATTTTAATCCCTGTAGCTATGCCTTTCTAATCGCTGATGATCAGTTTAAATTCAGTATAAGCGATCTTTCTAATGGAAGTCAGTACAGTAGTTACCAAGGCAATGATAAAGAAGTACCTCTGGTGCTTGATTGGGCCATTGGGAATGAGATGTGCCAACAGGCAAAAGAGAATTTGACTGCGTTTGCTTGTAAGAGTTCGAATAGCATCTGCTATGAGTCTACGAATGGTCCCGGTTACCTTTGCAATTGCACTGAGGGTTATGAAGGGAACCCTTATCTGGAAGGAGGATGCAAAGGTACAATGATTTCTTCTTTCTTTCTTCCTGGTTGGGGAGTGGGGTTTTCTAACAGCCTATTTATTTGTAATATTAGAATATATAGGAATTGAATATATAATTATGATGGTTAAAAATAAATGTTAAAAGTGAATTTTAGAAAATGAACATCAAACAACATATTCTTTTAGAAGAAATAGAATTGTAAGAAGATGTTATTTGATGCTGATTTTTAGAAATTAGAACCTACTTGGCTTAAACTAGAATAACTTTTTTACTCTTCTATTTCTATCATAACATAAAAACACTTCTGAAACAACTTTCACAAAAAATTCTAATCTAACAATATTTTGACATGATATTAGTGAAAAAATACACTGTTTTGAAATTTCCTTTTACAAGATTTAGTTGCTTATCTATGAAATATATTGGAAGGATTTTTTAACATTCTCGAATAAATTACAAGTTTAGACTCAAATGTCTAAAATCTACAATGATGGAAAGGTGCTCTCATATGTACAAAATGAAAACAAAATAAACTAATTCAATTGTTGACTACAAAAATCTAGACAATCCACAACACAACAAAAATGATTATTGTATATAGTGTTTTATTGTTCATGAATCAGGAGGATGAGACATAGCATTTCAAAATTAATATTATATATCATTTTGACACTCCACTGTAGATTGAATGTTTTCATGGCATGCCTAACACGTTCTTTCTGGTCCGCTTCTTTGTTGATTGTGCAGATATTAATGAGTGCGAGAGAGACCCCTATCCTTGCGGAGCGGGGAAATGCAAAAACTTAGAGGGGGGGTTTTCTTGCACGCCCCATTCCAAAATCCATCCGTTTGTGGTTATTCTAGGTAATCTTCTCAAAGTTGAGACAGTCTCTAATTTGTTCTCATTCCAAGTATGCGTCTCCTTAAGCAATTCAGAGTGAAATAAAACAAAAATGCAAACTGTCAAAAACAAAAGAACAGGGTTTTTCTACATGGTACTCCACCTATAGTTCTAATTTGAAAAATCCACCATATTATTAAAAATATTTCTTTCCCTGTTTTTAGAACATAATTCTAAAAAGTACATGACACTTTTCAAAGTTGATGAAAACTAATCATTCATTTTCACTCAAAAGGCTCTTGTATTGTATCATTCTTTCTAACTAAAACTTGCCCTGACTCACTATTAAACGACTGACCATTTTACCCTTATATAGAAAGCCTAAAATGCCCGACTTAACTCTGACTCCTTTAGGCACAATTAATCCATCTTAAATGAAAATATAGTTGAAAATCTCACTAGAAATTTTAAAGGAAAATATTCAAGTGACAACTAGTTCTCACCTATTATATGAAAAAAAATTTGTGAGGCCCAACCAGCAACCCATCCAAACCTAGCAACCAATAGGAAACCCCTTGATAGTCACTAATCCCAAAGATTGGAACACATCCAAATGGACTGAACCGTTGGATCGAGAGTTGAATATCTTTTTTAATATGAAGCCATTAAACTTGTGGGCCGCAGATGAAGGGGTTAGGGGCATGAGTTTGGGATCAAACTTGATACATGAGGTGGTCTCACATAGATCTTTCCATCCCCCTTGGTCCCATCCCCAAATGAGGCCCACAATTGGGCTCCGCAAAAAAGTTCTCACATAATATGTGAGAACAGTTCCCACCTGAATATTACCCAACTTTAAATATATATCACCCAAAGAGAGTGGGTCCTGCTCCAATAAAATTACAATGACCATTGAAGGACCTCATAGTGACGGTGGTACCACCTGCTTAGTGCTATTTGTATAGATATTAGTCAATTGTAACCCGCATGATGATAATAGATCAGAGGTACAAGTGTTAATAATGTAAAAGCCTAAACCTATATAAGAAGGGGAAGATCTTCTCCAGTGGGATGCAGTAGGGAGAACCTAAAACCAGATTGGTGCCTTACGTTAAGGGTGCATCCGAGGCAAGGCTGATCCAGAAATTCTTCATTGGAGGGGCCACTATGCAGGAAACATATTTTGGGAGGGCCACATATAAAAAATGAATGTGGCTTTCAAAATATATAGAGGCTTTTCTGAAAATTTTTGGGGGGCCATATGAAAAAAATTATAAAATTCTTGAAAAGGTAAAGTGGTTTTTTAAAATTTTTGGAGGGCCATGGCCCCTGCCAGCCCCTTGATTCCACCCATGATCCGAGGTGTCCTGCCTTATGGATGGTCAGGATGGGAGCTTGTGACGCCCCGGAGTCCCACATCGACTATAGAGAGGAAAAGTGAATGGGGTTATATGTAGAGCTTACAACCTTACCTTGTATGAGGCTTTTTAATGGGTTGAGGCTCATCAGAAGCAAAACCGTGAGGCTTGTGGGCCAAAGTGGACAATATTATGCATGGGTATGGGGTGGGGCGTTATAAATGGTATCAAAGCCGACTCTCAACTAGTTCGAGTGTGGGTCCCCTGCCGTGGTCTGGTGCAAGTGGGCGGGTCTCCACTACAGGGACTGGCAGGTTACTGCATAGGGACGTGCCCCCCTAAGGAGGGTGGATTGTGACGCCCGGAGTCCCACATCGACTATATATAGAGAGGAAAAGTGAATGGGGTTATATGTAGAGCTTACACCCTTACCTTGCATGAGGCATTTTGATGGGTTGAGGCCCATCAGAAGCAAAACCTTGAGGCCCGTGGGCCAAAGCGGACAATATCATGCATGCGTTAAGGGTGGGGCGTTACCGAGCTTGTTCATCGAAAGTGTTATCTCAAAGTGTCGTAAGAAAAACCACTCTTTTGGATATAAAACCTCTCAAAACTGGGGGATGATTTACTTGCTTTTTTGAAAGCAAGTAAAGGACAAAACGAGGCTCAAAGAATTTTTTTAAATGAATAAGATTTAATGAGGGCAAAATTGCAGAAAATCAAAAGCCTCCGAACTTTAATTTGCTCGTTTGTTTTACCAAATTTCCCGAACAAGTCTTGAAAAAACTGTTACTAGCTAGCTAGGGCATCAGCTGAGCTATCCGAAAAAGTCTTGAGAAAACAAAGTCAAACTTGCCCGAGTTACTTGCTAAACATCCTTTTTGAGTCATTTAGATGAATCGAGCTTTAGACATGATGGTATGGTGTAATTGTTTAAACTATCTTCTTATTTTCGCATTTGTCCATGTAGAAACCGTTTCAAGCCTCTTATTTGTACTCATTGTTGGTTCTTGGGTATATTGGGGATTAAAGAAAAGAAGGCTCCTCAAACTCAAAGAGAAGTTCTTTCAGCAAAATGGAGGTTTGTTGCTGCAGCAACAAATCACTTCACAGAGGGTTGGTGTGACAACAAAAATATTTAGCACAGAAGAGTTAGAAAAGGCTACAAACAACTTCGATGAGTCTCGAATCATTGGCCGAGGTGGCTATGGCACAGTTTATAAGGGAATTTTACCTGACCAAACAGCTATTGCAATCAAGAAGTCTAAAATTGTGGATGAGACCCAGATAGAACAGTTCATAAATGAGGTATTCATCTTGACCCAAATCAATCACAGAAATGTAGTAAAGCTCTTGGGATGTTGTTTGGAGACACAAGTCCCGTTATTGGTGTATGAGTTCATCTCCAATGGGACCCTTTCCGAGCACATCCATAATGAAGCACATTCTTCTTCCTTGTCTTTAGAGAACCGTTTAAGGATTGCTTCAGAGACAGCAGGAGCACTTGCTTATTTGCACTCTGCTACATCAATTCCCATATTCCACAGAGATGTGAAGTCTACCAACATTCTCTTAGATAATAATTTGACAGCCAAAGTGTCTGATTTTGGAGCATCCAGATTAGTGCCTTTGGATCAAACTCAAATTACTACCCTAGTACAAGGGACTTTAGGGTACTTGGATCCGGAATACTTTCAAACAGGCCAATTAACTGAGAAGAGTGATGTTTATAGCTTCGGGGTGGTTCTTGTAGAGCTTTTGACAGGTGAGAAGCCCATTTGCAAGAATAGATCTCAAGAAGAGAGAAGTCTATCTATGTATTTTGTCACATCAATGAAAGAAAATCGTCTTTTTCAAATTTTGGAGAGGAGGATCATGGATGAGGGTGATGTTGATCAATTGGCTGCGGTTGCTGAACTTGCCCAAAGATGCTTGAAAGTTAAAGGAGAAGAGAGACCTTCAATGAAAAAAGTGGCAATGGAGTTAGAAGGGTTGAGAAGGGATGTGGAGCATCCTTGGGTCCAAAAGAACCATGAAGATGCTACCTTACTCGGCAATGCCACAGAAGATTACGTTGGGAATGGGACTGCGACTGACCAAGATATTTTGAACAACCTCACCATGTCAGGATCGGATATTGGCTGGTGATTATTTAGCCCCAACACTTCCAGCATCATTGTACAATACTATCATTTTGTTTTTATTTGATTTCAAGCCTTATCCTTGTTGAAAGTCATCTAGTGGTTGTACTTTACTTAAACATTTCAAATTATCAATCTATTATATTCTCTAGGAGGCTCTTTGTTGTTGTCATTAATTTATGTGCATTTTGACTGAAATGCATGTATACTTATTATATTGGAAATTCATTTCGCACTTTGTAGGATCTTACACTCCCATTGAGCTACCACTTATCTCAAAACCAGTTGGTGATAGGAAATGGCACAATAATGGTTTTATGGTGAGGGCGAGGGTTCGACCACAATTATGACGGCTCAGGAGCGAGGGTGGATGTTGACCTCAACAATCCCTCCCTCAACGGCACACCCGCCGCGACTCCTGCTGCGCAACTCGCAAAACACGTATCCCGTGACTCGAACACCCGACCTACTAGGCTCTGATACCACTTGTAGGATCTTATACCCCATTGAGCTACCACTTATCCCAAAACCAATTGGTGATAGAAAACGGCACAATAATGGTTTATGGTGAGGGCGAGGGTTCGACCACAATTATGACCGTTTAGGAGCGAGGGTAGACGTTGACCTCAACACACTTCATTCCAAAGTTGCTCTTTTTATTTACATAAAGACAAAGTTGAGTTACTTTATCTCTTAATGGCCGGAGAGAGGGCTTTCACCTCCTTTCTTCTTTTTTTCTATACTTTACAGCTTCAGCTAACCATGGAGATAGGGGCCAGATACGGACCTCTGAAATTTCTGACCAATCAGGGCATGTCTGTAATTTTGAATTTTCAAATTTACTTGTTGACAGCATTGTTCTGGAGAAATTGGGGCCTACACACACGGATGTGCCTAAGTTTTCTAGGATCATCCTAGCAAATTGATCAATTTTAGATTTTTGTATACTTATCAGGCCCAAGAAAGTAGGTTTACAGGCCATTTTAGCATTTGGGGCTCCTGAAATGTTATAGAAGGCATTAACTTTTTCATCCAATCTTTGGATTTTAAAATTCTAAATTTTGTTGGAAAGTATTGAAGATTTAAATGAGAAAGTAAAAGTAAGGAAGGTAGTGAAAAATGGGCCTTAATAAGACTGCCTTACTTCAGCAGCAAACCCCTGGTTATATGTGTCTTATTAAGATAATTATGACTCTAACAATCTTCTAATATATTTTTAATTATTTAAAATGGATAATATGAGGCATGGGTACATGTAACACTCCTTTATTCCCAAAATGAAGTGCCAAATGAGGTGTCTATATGATATATAACTTTGTAGTTCATTAAAATTTGACGCCCTTTAAACCAAGGGTTAGGATTATTCAATTAGGCTGTCCTTTTAGGAGTATTGACCATGGAGCACTACGCTGTTTTCTACCATATTATGAATTTTAATTTTTTACTCTTTCACCATTAGTGTAGCTTTTAAAATAAGGGCCAGTTTGGTAACTCTACTAATATAGTCAGGTTAAGTAAAGTTGATTTTGAAGAAAGAATAAAATATAAGTAAGTTATGATGGTATTTTATTTTTAGTTGTTTGTTATGTAATCTTTTTTACTTTTTGTATGGAAAAGTGGAGTTTTTTTGTATTTTAGTGGATAAAGGTAGTTGCTTTTTGACTTTTTATATGAAAAAGATGGAGGGAGTTTTGAATAAAGTGCATTTGATGTGACATCTTGTCTAGAAAATGGAGACTTTACTTGACTTTAATTGTATTAGTAAAGTACCAAACGGGCCTAAAGGACATTGCAATGTTTCTAAGAAGGATATACCTCCGCCAAGCACCAGTGCTCCGAATGAGATGGGCACCGCATGCCAAAACAGGGCGTGAGGCGTAGCTTATGATACATCTGAGTGGACTACATAACATGGACCCCCTCTGATAGGGTGATATTGAAAAGCGATTCCGATCTCACGTAAAATTGCTCTTTTTTATTTGATTCTCATTTTGTGTAAAAGCATATGTTTCAGATAGGCAAGAGGCGAGCACAGAAAGCAAATATCCAGAACAGAGTGCTACGTGTTAAAGTGCATATTCGCAAAAAGTCCTAACTCACCAAACTAACCTAAATTACCAAACCAGAACCTGACTGGTAACTCTGGGTTTCAACATTGAAAAATCCTCCTGTGCATTAAGTTACCTCTCGCCGCGAATGGCCCACTTGAAGCCTCGATGATAACGGGATAGTATGATGGAACGAGCCATCTTGGATGGATCCAAATATCAAGTTTGGAGTCAATTTCTTGCCTCTTAACTTCTTCACCCATGGCCCATAAGTCTTATAATTTATATTAAAAAAATATGACAATCGCTCCAATGGTTCACCCCATTTGAATTGGTGCAACCCAACAGATATAGTATAATTCAGGGGGTTTCATGTGTGCGGATGGTTCGAATTGATAATAGGTGGGCTTCGCCATGCAATCTCGCACTATAGGAGGGTGAGAGGTGAATGCACAGGAGCATTTATAACCCAAACAGTAGACAGGTTGGATTTTTGTTGGGCTTAATTGTTTCTACTTGCTATTCCCGTTGGTAGAGGTACAGTGGGTTAAGCTGTGCACCACGGGCAGCATGTGTTTGCTCAAGCTGACCCATTTATTAATTGTATTGAAAATGTCAACTGGAATGCCAAATTTTTAAGTATGTTTTGGGTTGGATTGGTAATTCATAATGCAGGTTATTGAATTCGGTGGGGTTGATAGGTTGAATGGTAAGAATGGACTCTGGCCAAACCCAACACATTCCTTAATTGGGTCCGAAACGCAAACACTCAATCTGAAATCTCAGGTTGGCAGGTCGTTTAAGAAATTGCCACCCCCACGCGTTGATACACATCACCAACCCATACATTCGTTAACAGGGGACAAGAAGTGTAGATGAATTTGGCACTATCAAAGGCGGGCTTGATGAGCTTGGTTTACTGCATTTTTTTTAGTTTCCCTGGCTAGCCCCTGGCTCAAAGAAAATGAGTTACTAGTTACTAACATACACAACAACGTAATACTACTTTGTATGTTTGCTAAAGAAACTTTGAATTCTCTGAAGTAGGAAATGTATTCTCTGAAGTAGGAAATGGATTCCTCAGATAATAGATTGTATATCAATATAGTAAACTTAAGATCTACAATTCACAATTTCACAAATTGGTTTGGTAATTTTGAAGTACAAGGAAAAGTCTACTGCACCCAACATAACTACGAAAAAGGAAACAACTTGAATCAAATAACATAAAATCTGCAGAGCTTAACCACCTCCTCGCAATATGTTGCAGTAATAGTAGACGCTCACCTTCCAATCTCCAATCCTGACATGGTGTTGTTGTTCAAACTATCTTTCCCTGCTGCCTTGCCATTACCGCCAAATCCGATCTCCAGTTCACCAAGTAAGCTCTGTGTTTCTTCATGGTTGCTTTGGACCCAAGGATGTTGCACAGACCCTCTCAACCCTTCTAGCTCCATTGCTACTTCCTTCATGGTAGGCCTTTCTTCAGCTTTAACTTTCAAGCATCTCTTTGCAAGCCGCGCAACGGCCAGCAACTGCTCCACACCACCCTCATCCACTACCCGATTCTCAAGAACTCCAAATAGGCGATTCTCTTTCATTGCCAAAATGAAATACATTGAAAGATTTCTCTCTTTTTGAGATCTGTTCATGCAAATTGGCTTCTCTCCTGTTAACAGCTCTACAAGAACCACCCCAAAACTATAAACATCACTCTTCTCGGTCAATTGTCTCGTTTGAAAGTATTCTGGATCTAAGTACCCCAAGGTCCCTTGCACAAGTGTATTTAATTGAGTTTGGTCCAAGGGCACTAGTCTTGATGCTCCAAAATCAGCGACTTTGGCCGTCAGATTATGGTCTAAGAGAATGTTGGTGGACTTGACATCTCTGTGAAATATAGGTATTGAAGCTGCAGAGTGCAAATAATCTAGTGCTCCTGCAGTCTCCGAAGCAATTCTTAGACGGTCCTCAAAGGATATGGAAGATGAATGTGCTTCTTCATGGATGTGATGGAAAAGGGTCCCATTAGAGATGAATTCATACACCAATAATGGAACTTCAGTTTCCAAACAACATCCCAAGAGCTTAACAACATTTCTGTGATTGACTTGGGACAAGATGAATACCTCATTAATGAACTGCTCTATTTGGGTCTCATCCACTATTTTGGACTTCTTGATTGCAACTGTTGTGTCGTCTGGTAAAATTCCTTTATAAACCGTGCCATAACCCCCCCCCCCCCCGGCCAATGATTCGGTCCTCAGCGTATTTGTTTGTAGCCCTTTCCAGCTCTTCTGCACTGAATATTTTTGTTGTCACAGCAACCCCATGTGAAGTTATTTGTTGCTGAAGCAGGAAACCTCCATTTTGGGTGAAGAACTTCTCTTTGAGCAGGATGATCTTTCTTTTCTTCAATCCCCAATATATAAATGAACCAGCAATAAGTACAAACAAGAGGCTTACGCCAATGCCTGCATGGGCACATGGAATGTCATTTAGGAGACTGCTAATTCAAGTTGCTGAATATGGTTCAATTCACTAAGTATGATGTGCATCATCATATATGAACCCACCATTATTTTATACGTCAGTTTAAAAGGAAGCTATGGCCATAAAAACCTGACTCAATCTTAACAATTAGAAAGATTACCTAGAATAACCACAATTATATGCATATTAGCCGTGCAATCATAACCTCCTTCTTTGTTTTTGCATACCCCTACCCTACAGGTATAGTTGCCTGTAATGCACTCATCAATATCTGCATGACAAAAGTAAAACAAAATACGTCACCATTTTTAGATGGACCAAAAACATCAATTTGATTGTAATGTTAAAAGATATACAAGTACTTCTATGGGCACATTTGAGAAGAGAAATAATCAAGAAGAGAAATATCAATCCTTCCCGCATCCCTCCCTCGCCTTTTTAGTCTTTTTGATATAATACTGTTTTGTGAGAGTAATGAAAAAGAATGAAGTGATCTTCCATGATAAAGAGGATTTTGGTTTGCAATGGGAGAGTAGTGGGAAAGGGGCCGGGTTGGGTTTTTAGCTCAGAAATGAAAATCAGTGCAGCGCTGGAATGCTAAAATGCATTTGTGTGATGATGGAATTCTGTGGTACATGAGTGGATTTTTTTCCTCGGTTTGGCGGAAAAATAATTTCTACCTCATCTCATAGAAAATGACTTTCTACATAGATAAAGAAAAATAGTTTAGTTCTATCTTCCTCCGTGTGGAAAAGAATTAATTGCATTATAAGTCATTGATTGCGCCTTGAGGATACTACATATAAGATACGGTGCCGGGAATCAATGAAATTTAAAGCCAAAACCAATTATACTTAAACAGTTCAAAATAAAGTTTTCATAAGTTGGTTTGGCTCAAGGCCAAATTTCACTACAATAAGAATCAGACTAATTCATTGGTACAATAAATAAATGCAAAAAACAATGAGAGCAATAGATTGTGTTACACATGATTATTGTTATAGTTGGTCCAAACTTATAAGCGAAAATTTTCCCCGAACCAAAAGTTTAAGTACCGTAGTTCCAAATTTTACTAATATCAGCCAACCGATGGACTTATATCCCTCATAATCATCATCAAATTATTGTCCGAACTATTTGGGGCCAGCTACGGCAGACTTATTATATCCCTAACCAAAACAATTTCACTCATTCGGGCATCCTAATGATCGACACAATTTCACTGCATAGTGGCCTAGGCCTTTGGTATGTCAAAGTTGAAACCAGGATTAGGGATGTCAATAAATCGAGCCAACTCATTTTCTAGCTTGGCTCGTCTCAGCTCAGCTCAAATGCACTTGGGTCATTCTTGGTTTTATAGGATTTCAGACCCCATAAATTAAGCTACCGCTACCACTACCACTTATTGCAAAACTAATTGATGATAGGAAACACTAGAATAATGATTTTATGGTATTTCTGACTGTGTTAGGAGGGCATTCGAACTGTATTGGTCTTCGCCCTGACATGGGACACGTTGTACCAGGGACCTAACAGGCTTGGGTGCTAACCAAGCCAAGCTCAAGCAAGCTCAATTAGCACACCAGCTCGACTTCAATTGTGGCCAGTACTTCCCATTTAGGCTGGGCTTGTGCTCATTTTGGTTAGTTAAATTTCTATATTTTATATGTTGAGATTGGTACACACATCGTATTTTATATATATATATATATATATATATATATATATATGGGGGATCTTCAAGTGCATCCGTCCCTCACCATTTTTGGTGAGGGACACCCCTTTTGGGGAGGTTTCAAGTACAAAAGGTGTACTTTTAATATCATATATATTAATGGGAAATACTCTTATGAGAGACATTCTCACCAACTTGGTGAGAGATGGGTGAGGGCTCTCACTTCCATATCCACTCTCACCAACTTAAATGCAAGGACCCCCAACTTAAATGTGAGGGCCCCCACCCATCTCTCACCAAGTTGGTGAGAGTGTCTCTCATAGGAGCACTTATATCATAAATGTATATTTCAAATGAGACCAACTTATATATATATATGTGTGTGTGTGTGTGTGTGTGTGTGTGTGTGTGTGTATTCGTATGTTTCAAATGGGACCAACTTATATCATAAATGTTCGTAAAATATTATAACGACATATATTATAGAGAAAACTACCAAAGACATGACCATAAATGGTCACTAACAGAAAAACAAGCCACTAATCAATATGGCACGGAAGTGGTTCCCCTGTGACAACTTCCCTTTTTTTTTATTAAAGATTTAAACGTGTGACGACGACGTCGTCATATTCAAACCGATACAAATCTCCCGAAACCCCATTTTCCCCTTCTTCCTCCCATCGTTTTCCTCCTTTCTCTGATAGTTTCCTTTCCTCCTTTCTCAAAAGGTCCTTACCTTGATTATATAGACACTAAAAAATAATCATACAACAAAGATAATGAAATGAATAAACTATATGTCAAAACCCTAATGAACTTTTTTCGAAAAGTAAATATGAAACTCGGGCTCTATGGTAGATAACACATGAAAGAAGGTCAAATTGTACTATGCCTACCTCGTCAATGAAGATCAACAACGTCCACAAGGAATATTTAATGTTGGGGGAGAGTTCTGTTCTGTTTCATTTTGGTACAAAAAACCAGCAATCGCGAATGATAAAGGTCGGAGAAGAGGCAAATTTGACAAATTAGCAACGACGTCGACACTAACTCTCGATATTAAGCGGCGACGTTGTCGCTTATTGAAAAAAGACAAAAAAGAAATGAATATTCTGGCAGAAATACCGATTTTGTTGCATCAAAACTATGGATACCTCTTTTGGTTAGTGGACCTCTAAGGTGCTTTTTCAAGTAAAATTCTCTATATGATATATTATAATAATATTAAAAGGAGTCAAACCAGACTTAAGTTCAACATAGCCAAACTCATTTATAATCATGTTCCAAGTCAGAAAAAGGTTGGTTAAGCCGAACCTGAGCAGGGCTTCTGGAGCTTGACTTGATCAAGCTCATCTTGTTTACATCCCAACCTAGGTTAGAAATATTTATATCATACATAACTAAGCCCCACAAAAAGTCAAAGGTAAACTTGGTCTAACACTCGAGGGCCATAGGGCCAGCAGTGTCTTAACGGGTACGAGCTTCCCATCTAATATTGCCCTCTTATGGGGCTGAGATGAAGGTCAAATGGCACTTCTTCCATGATTTGAGAGGAAAATCAATTAATAATTCGTCTGCCTGTTTTTCTAGTGTTTGGGGTGATGCATTTCTGCAAGGAAAAAAAGGGCCATTTTGAACTTCAAGTTTCGACACACAGAAAAAGGTAATACCATGAAAGTTGTGAGAAATTGGAGAATTGGAATCAGACTTACCTCTGATGCTAAACGGGCACACAAGAAAAAAATCAGATTTACCTTTGCATCCTCCTTCAAGATAAGGATTTCCTTCATAACCCAGAGAGCAATTGCAACGATATCTGGGACCATTAGTGGAATTGTAGAAGGTGCTTTTCTCTTACAAGCGTAAGCACTCAGATTTGTCTGGGCCGATTCACACGTTTGATCCCCAATCGCCCAATCAACCACCACAGGTACTGGGCCTGCCCCATATCCATATGTACCGTTGATGGCCAGATCTTGTTTGTTGAATTCGAATCCATCATCAGCTATCAGAAAGGCGTAGCTACAGGGATTAAATCCCAGCACTCTGCTATGATTGTAGGAGCTACGCACCGATATATTAAACATCTTGGCACCCACAGGTATTGAGGTCTGGCAGCACCCAATTCCAGAACAGGTCCCATTGACCACTCTCTGCTCATCCGAACAAAACGAGACACATCCACTGGTGAAATTCGAATCGGAATCCACAAGGGAACCTGATATGAGGGCCACGGTGTCGCACCCCAGTGCAGTGAACTTGTTGCGGATGTTTGAGAAGGTGTATGGGCCGCGTTTAGCCAAACGCATCCAAGAGATGTATCCGCCCGTATATCCTGTGCTGTTGTAACAGCCAGAAGCAACAAAGGTGTTGACTCTCGCTTGGCCTTGTTGTACAGATATTTCAAGAACCTCATATCCGATCATATATAGTTTTGGAGGACTATAACTCTCGTTGCAGGTTAGATTGAACCACTGTTCGTCTACGCTGCAACCATCTCTGATGCCGAAGGGGTATGGAATGCTAATTTGACCACACTTTTCTGGGCAGCCAGGCTTTGCAATGGATGCTGCTGCTGCTGTTAGGCATATCATCAAGAGCTGAAGCAACAGAAGCCAACGTGCTGTTAGGCATATCATCAAGAGCTGAAGAAACAGAAGCCAACGTGCCATTTCTCCTCTCCTCTCCTCTCCTCTGCTCTCCTTTCTTTCCTTCATTACAAGGTGGGTATTAAATTCTACATGTATATTTATCTAACAGGACAAAGGTCCTAATAGTATTTAATTACAGCCTGATTTTGTGTTCTATTCCCACCAGTCGCATATGATCCTTCCTTGGGGCAGCAGGATAGACCGACACGCCATTGTTTATGAAAAAACCGGGCGCACCCATTGGCCATATTCTAAAATACATATATTTCTAGTTGGTTAGTCGTCTTTTTTTAGGTGATGATTTGCAATTGAACTAGTCTTGGGGGGACTAATCAAAACCACAAATTGAAAACTATGCGTCTTAACATGACGTCTTCATTGATGGAACCATCATGTGGTTGGTTTAACAATCTCGCGTACGTCAACGGTTCTCTGCTTAAGGGTCTTCATTTGGAAAGTCCCATATGAATGGTACGATTATTTTTCAACTCAAGCTCTGCCATAATTGGATGAACTCTTCTTCCGGTGTTTGGGATTAGCCCAAATATTTAATCCAGAAACCACAGCAACTCATAGATTAATGGGCAAGGAAAATGTTAGCCTGTGCATTCCTAAGAAAATAAATCTTACATCAATAAAGTAAACTTAATTTTTACAATTTACAATTTCATAAATATGTTTCATAATTTTAAAAGTACAAGTAATGAGTAGAAATTACACCCCTTCTAATTACCAAGAAGGAAATGACCTGAGTCAAATTAACATAAAACCCATCCAGTTTAACCCACTTCCCCACAAGTTGGGGTAATGGTAGACCCATCATCATCTTCCAATCTCCAATGCTGACATGGTACGGTTATTCAAACTTTCTTGCCCAACTGCATTACCATTACCGCTATATCCGATCTCCCGTTCAACAAGTAAGCTCTGTGTTTCTTCATGGTTGCTTTGGACCCAAGGATGTTCCACAAACCTTCTCAACCCTTCTATCTCCATTGCCACTTCCTTCATGGTAGGCCTTTCTTCACCTTTAACTTTCAAGCATCTCTTTGCAAGCCGTGCAACAGCCAGCAACTGCTCTACACCACCCTCATCTACTACCCGATTATCTAGAACTCCAGACAGTCGATTCTCTTTCATTGATAAAATGAAATACATTGACAAATTCCTCTCTTCTTGAGATCTGTTCATGCAAATGGGCTTCTCTCCCGTTAACATCTCAACAAGA
This sequence comes from Umbellularia californica, assembly GCA_028538565.1. Taxonomy (NCBI): domain Eukaryota; kingdom Viridiplantae; phylum Streptophyta; class Magnoliopsida; order Laurales; family Lauraceae; genus Umbellularia; species Umbellularia californica. Next base: position 102,885,702 of record JAPQWN010000001.1, read on the forward strand.
ACCACCCCAAAACTATAAACATCACTCTTCTCAGTCAATTGGCCTGTTTGAAAGTATTCCGGATCTAAGTACCCCAAGGTCCCTTGCACAAGTGTATTTAATTGAGTTTGGTCCAGGGGCACTAGTCTTGATGCTCCAAAATCAGAAACTTTGGCCGTCAGATTATGGTCTAAGAGAATGTTGGTGGACTTGACATCTCTGTGAAATATAGGTATTGAAGCTGCAGAGTGCAAATAATCTAGTGCTCCTGCAGTCTCAGAAGCAATTCTTAGACGGTCCTCAAAGGATATGGAAGATGAATGTGCTTCATCATGGATGTGATGGAAAAGGGTCCCATTAGAGATGAATTCATACACCAATAATGGAACTTCAGTTTCCAAACAACATCCCAAGAGCTTAACGACATTTCTGTGATTGATTTGGGACAAGATGAATACCTCATTAATGAACTGCTCTATTTGGGTCTCATCCACTATTTTGGACTTCTTGATTGCAACTGTTGTGTTGTCCGATAAAATTCCTCTATAAACCGTGCCATAACCTCCTCGGCCAATGATTCGGTCCTCAGCGTATTTGTTTGTAGCCCTTTCGAGCTCTTCTGCACTGAAAATTTTTGTTGTCACAGCAATCCCATGTGAAGTTATTTGTTGTTGCAGCAGCAAACCTCCATTTTGCCTAAAGAACTTCTCTTTGAGCAGGATGATCTTTCTTTTCTTCAATCCCCAATATATAAATGAACCGGCAATAAGTACAAACAAGAGGCTTAAGCCAACGCCTGCATGGAGACATGGATTGTAATTTATGAGCCTGCTTAGTCATGTTGCTGGATATGATTCAATTCACTAAATATGAGGTGCATCATCATATATGAACCCAACATTATTTTAGATGTTTTTGTTTAAGGCCATAAAAGAATCGTATCAAACTTAACAATGAGAAGATTACCTAGAATGACCACAAGTAGTTGTATATTCGGCGTGCAATCATAACCGCCCTCTTTGTTTTTGCATTTCCCTGCCCGGCATGTATAGTTGCCTGTTATACATTCATCAATATCTGCATGGCGAAAGTAAATGCAGAATAGTCACCATCTATTAGATAGGCGAGTAACATCGATTGGATTGTAATGATATACAAATACTTCTAAGGGCACATTTGTATAAAAATAGAAATTTGCAACTGAAACAAAAATTTATCCATTTTCTGCATCTCTCACCTTTTTAGACTTTTGATGATATATTTTTTGTGCAAGAAGTGAAGGAAATGAACTGATTTTTCATGATAAAATGGATTTTGGTTTCCCATGGAAGAGGATTAGGAAATGGGGATTCAACTTTAGCTAGGAAATGAAAATCCACAGGGAACTAGAATCCCTAACAAAGTAACAATACATTTGTGCAACATTAGAACTCTACGGTACAGCAGATTCCTTTTCCTCCATATTGCTGAAAAAAGCAATTTCTACCCCTCCTCACAAGAAATGGTTTTATGTAGAGTTGAAGAGAAATAGTTCAGTTTTTTTCTTCTTTACACATACAAAAGCATTGTAGTGGGGAAAAATGGCAAACATAGAAAATCGAAGACTTACTTGGTACTACTATAAGAATTTTTAGTGTTGCATAAATGTGTCCTATGACGTTGGGTCTACATGCACTTGTGAAAAATGTAGTTGTTAAATGTTATTATGTAATGTTGTCGGATGTTCCAATTTTCTTAAGTAAGAAAAAAAATTATGAGGCAAGGTTCCAGTCCTTTGGGCCCAAATAATCACTACGGGTACAGGAAAGAAAGCTAGATAAAATTTCCCTGCGGCCCCAGTGTGGTAGTGCAATTTCGAACCCACAACCTCTGGGTGCAAACCGTAATCTTAGGCCAATTGAGCCATACCCCTCGGAATTAAAAGTAAGAAGTTTCTTATGTAAGAAATTTATTAGTTAGTTTTAGTTTTCATTATGTTAATTATAAATTTAGAAGAGAACTTTCAAGTTATTGCAATTCATAAACATTTCGACTGTAATTATTTTTTTGCCCTTTTTTAAATATTACAAAGCTTTTCAATATCAGATGCCTCCGCTCGAATAGATATAAAACTAGCATATGCAGCGTGAACAAGTTAAACAAGACAGACAATGGAGGAGCCTCATCAAAGGGTCGGAAGTACCATTGACAGGGAACCATCCCAAAAGGAAGTCATTGATAGGGTTTTGACTTAGAAAATCCAAGATTTTTGTTTGAGCGGGGCAGACCTTAGACCTAAAACAACTACTTTCTACACCTGGCTTGAGTCAAAATGGCTAGAATTCAAAAGCCAACTTCTTAAGGATTTATGAGATTCACAAGCCATATTCAGCTGATGTATACATCAACTGTCTCAAACTTTTAAATATCTAGTACAACATCAAGGCACTTGCATTAGTATTTTTACCCTAAACCACACTATCTAACAAGGTATAAAGTATACCAAATTTGAAATCAACACTCCCTCAACCTATAGTGTGCCTAACTATGCAACAGAACCCAAGTTGGGTTTGGCCAGCAAGCAGTGACTTACTTTCTGGAACCCCTTTTAGACACTAAATTAGTGGTAATCAAGTGATATCCTAGCAATCAAAACTGAGCCAAAGAGATCCAACTACATCCAGGCCTAGCGTGGCACACCCAAGATGTTTATTCAAGGGGTCCCGGACCCAAACAAGTAGTTGGGTTTGGGGCAAACCCAGGATTTTTATGTGGGTTTAGGGCCGGACCTAAGATTTTCATGTGGAGTTTGAAAAGCGGGACAAAAATTCTTATCTGGGCTTTGGAAGCAAGCCCAAGCCTGACGGAGGCGACTGCCCCCAAAAGCACATATGTATAGCTGCCCTTAGGCCTAGGGTTAGGGATGTCAATGGGTCAGGCCAAGTCATTTTCCAGCTTAGCTTGGCTCAAATGCACAAGGGCCATTCTTGCCATTGTGCTAATCAATCCAAGCTCAAGCTAGATCAGTTAGCACACAAGCCCAACTTTGTTTAGGTTTTGTTTACCCCAGTTAGGCTGGGCTCGAGCTCGATCTTGGTGAGTTTAATTTCTATATTTTATATGTTTTACATTAGTACACAAATAATATTATATTTTTATATAATATGCACAGATATTTATTAGTATGTTTCACATGGGGCCATGTATGTCATAAATGTACTCAAAATATTACACGTATGTCATATATATATAATGATATATTATATATTATAGTAATATTAGAATAAAAGAATCAAGGGGTTTTTACATATTAGTCTTCCTTAAATCTATTTTTTTCAATTTTATGATAAAAATTCAGAAAATATCACCAAAGTCCCTCGACTTTGGTCAATGTTTTTTCTTTAAACTCTTTTTTTTTTTTGGCTTTGGACATGTTATCATGGAAACAGTGTATGTCACAAAAACTTATAGATCCCATGATATCATGTGACTGGCCTTGATGTCATGGCTTTTATGCAGCATGTTTAAAAAAAATCTTGAATGATAAGTCACTGAGAAATGGTAGTCGGATGTGTATTTACATTTCACAAAATGTTATTTTTTGTGTTTTATATAAAAATGAACTCATTTTCTAGTTGCAAAAAATGTACGACACAGAAATTGATAAATCACATGATATCATCAGATATGGTGCAAAAAAGTTAAAAAAAAGAATTGACCGGACTCAAATGACTCTAGTGACATTAACTAAGTTTGGGTCATCATGAAATTGGAAAATCTAAATTTAAGGAGGACTCATATGCAAAACCCCAAAAATCAAGCCACAATCAAGTTCAACCTGGACAAAGTCATTTATAATCAAGTTCAAGTCTGAAAAAGGTTAGGCAAGCCGAAATTCTTGATCTTGACTTGAGCTTCAGCTAGGTCAAGCTTGGCCAGGACAAGTCAAGCTCAGCTTGTTTACATCCCAACCTGGATTAGAAATAAATATTATTATATATAAGTAAGCCCCACTAAAAGTCATAGGTAGACTTGGTCTAACACTCTAGAGCCATAGGGCTGGCAGTGTCGAACTGGTACGTGCTTCCTACCTTGGTGCCCCGCTCATGGTGCTGAGGAGAAGATAAAATGACACTTCAATTCCTTGATTGAGGCGAAAATCATTCTAATTATTCGCTTGCCCTGTTTTTCTAGTAGCACGTGTGATGCATTTCTGCGTGAAAAAAGATCAAAAGATCATTTTTGAGCTTCAATTCTAGACATAGAGCAAAAGCAATTCGATGAATCTGTTGGAACTGGAGAACTGGAATACTCATGGCGAGCGCAAAGTAGTCCATAAACACGGACATGCCCATAAGGAAAAGACTGAGAAGAAAGAAAGAAAAAGAAAAAAAAGGAGTCATTAGACTTACCCTTGCATCCTCCTTCAAGATAAGGGTTTCCTTCATAACCCTGAGAGCAATTGCAACGATAACCGGGGCCATTAGTCGAATTGTAGCAGGTGCTTTTATCACTCTTACAAGCGTAAGCACTGGTATTTCTCTGGGCCGATTCACACGTCTCGTTCCCAATCACCCAATCAAGAACCACAGGTACTGGTGTGTCCACATATCCGTACGTACCGTTGATGGCCAGATCTTTTTTGTTGAATTTGAAGCGATCATCAGCGATGAGAAAGGCATAGCTGCAGGGATTGAACCCCAGCACTCTGCTATGATTGTAGGAGCTACCAACCCATATATCAAACCTCTTTGCACCCACAGGTATGGAGGTCTGGCAGCACCCAATTCCAGTACAGGTCCCGTTGACCACGCGATCCTCTTCGGAACAAAACGACACACATCCACTGGTAAAATTTGAATCGGAATCCACGAGGGAACCTGTTATGAAGGCCTGTGTGTCGCACCCCACTGCAGTGAACTTGTTGCGGGTATTTGAGAATGTATATGGCCCGCTTTTATCTACATACATAAACGAGGTGTAACGGATCACGCGTCCTGAGCTGTTGTAACAATCCGAAGCAACATAGGTGTTACTTCTCACATGGCCTTCTTGTACAGAAATCTCAACAACTTCATAGAAACTGTCTATGATAAATGGTTTTGGAGGGTGATAAGATTCGTTGCAGATTACATTGAACTGCTTTCCATCTATGCTGCAGCCATCTCCGATGCCAAAGGGGTATGAAATGTTAACGTCACCACACCTCTCTGGGCAGCCAGGCTTTGCCAAGGATGCTGCGGCCCCTGCTTTAAGGCATATGATCAGGAAGAGCTGAAGCAGAAGATGCCACAATGCCATTTCCTCTCTCATTTCTTTCTTTCTTTCCTTACACAAGGGTGGGCATGTATGTATTTATGTATATTTTCTTACCCTTTCAAAGGTCCTATTTGTATTTACGGCCGTGACTTTTTGTTCTTCACTTCCCACTGGTTTTTCAATGGGATAAACTGACCTGCCATTTTGACAATCTCTAAAATAAAAAAATAAAAAAATAAAAAAAATAAAAAGAATTTCTAGCTGGGTGGTCATCTCCATTTAAGATTATTTTCAACAGTTGAACGAGTCATTGCGGGGACCAACAAACCCAACTCGCCAAGTCATGATAATGACAGTAGCGTACTATTGTCTCGACGGAGAACCATCGTGTGGTTGGTTTAGCAATCTCGTGTATTGTCAATAGTCCCCTAGCTAGGTGGGTCTTCATTCCGAATGTCACAAATTAATGGTAGGTTTATTTTTAAGTCAATCTCAACCATTGATGGATCGACTCTTCTCCTGGTGATTGGAATTTGCCCAAATATTAGTTTTCTCAAAGTGATACTCCTAGTTGGATTAAAAAAGTGCCAATGATGTGATGAGATGAGTAATTTCAAAGTATAATCTGCTCATTTTCATCTAATAGTGATTAGACATGAAAGCAGGTTGTGTTCAGCTCACGTAGATAGCGTGTCCAAATTCAAGTTACTAGTTGGGGTTTCCTTTCAGGATTGTAACTGAACCCATGTTGTGTGTGTTTCCTTTTATTGGCTTTTCTCTGATTAATGAATATCTTATTTCTAAAATAAAAGTTGGGTGCCTCTATTCGAGGGTCTAGATTACAAGATCCATATTTATACCAAATTTTGAAATGAGAATACAAACTCGAGAGTCTGCTCACCAAAATTTGAAATGGGCATACAAACTTGGGGTAGGCGTTTGATCGAAGCTCAAATACTATTATTTTGTATAAAATGCTATATATATATATATATATATATATGTGTGTGTGTGTGTGTGTGTGTGAATGGGTGTTGCATCACTTACATTCCAGTACTCTTGGGTCCTCAGAATGAAATCCATGGACTTGAACTCAATCGTAAATTTTATTTGGTCCATGCATGGTCTTAAAACCAATTAGAAGTTCGCTCCAAATATTAATTCTTGTTCAATTTATTTTCCAATTTGCAGCATTCAATTTAGCATTTGTGACTATCACGGAAAATATGGATTTTATCCATGGTTAGAAAAGCCTTTCAATTGACACTTGATTCTCTCGAGCTATCTCTTTCTCATGAAAGGCCGAAATAAAAATAAGGAAGACTCGGTCAAGTCATCTCATTTTAATGAGTTTGCATTTGGAACTATTTGATAGGCAGAGGCAGATTCAATTTTAAACAATTAAAGTTTATTTATAGATAATTACGTATACGGTTTCGAGTTAATAATTTAAAAAATGATGACTGAAATGTAATTTGAAACCTATAGTTAATCTTTTACATTTGATATTTGGACTAACAAATTATATAATGTGCTATATTCTTTTCCTTCTACTTTCTTTATTGAAGTACCTTTCCTGCATAAATAAGTTTATTAATTGAAATTGATTATCATGAATGCATGTATATTTATATTTTATAAGTAATTGACTCATTTTAAAATAATTTTTAAATCATTTTAAAATATCATGCTCACGTGAGTTTTCACATTTACTCTATTCGAATCAATTCTTTTGCATTTGACGAATGGAGTCTGAATCACGAATTTTCCCAACTTTGATTTTACCGAAGAGATAAGCAGCATTATTACGAGCGAAGTTGAAGTCTGAATTATTAGCCATTCGTTTTGCGTGGGATATGCATTTGCATACATTGCTTACACAACACAGGAGGGAGCTAGCCATGAGATTTTTTCTAGAGCGGACAAAGTTAAAACCATGTAGTCACGTGGGCACGCAGCTGGCAGTATGAATCGGTCCAAGTCATGAAGGCGGAGGCTATGATGTAGGTGGAATGCCGCTTTCTGATGTTACAGGTATTAGATGCGGCCGCATGACGCGTGAAGACCACGGGTCAACCAAGCAATGGTCTATCCGACTCGATCTTGGTTGGTTTGGATAATTTATTTGGGGGGATATTCATATGCATCCATCCCTCACCATTTTTGATGAGGGACACCCCTTTCGGGGAAGTTTGAAGTACAAAAGTGTACTTTATGTAAGGTACAAAAACACTTTTGTACTTCAAACCTTCCCCAAAAGGGGTGTCCCTCACCAAAAATGGTGAGGGATGTTAAAGAAGGTAAAAAGAACGAGGATTTAATTGAAAAAAATACTTAATACTTACGTGTGATGGTGGTGCACCAATTAAAATAATTGGGCCGAATTTTCATTTTTTTTTTCCTATTTGGCACATCGTCGACGACGACCTTATTTACATTGCATAAGGTAGGTACCGACCCTGCCCGCGAACCGTATTAGGGCTCGAAACCTTATTTCTTCTCATTCTTTTCTTTTCTTTTTCAGTATACCGCCGAGACCGACGTTGGATGAGTGCTCCTGTGTAGTAGCTACCATTTCCACTTGCACCAAGCTCCAAACTTCATCATCAACTGCATCTCTTTGCTCCCAATTGGTTCTTCCATCGTTTGTTTTTTCCATCTTGACTGCAGAGGTATATATCTCCTTCCATTTTTGGAATCTCTCTCTATACTTTTTGTTTTTTCCTTCCTTTTGGTTCTCCAACCATCCTGCATACGTTATTGAAGCGAATGGTACATGGGCTTCAACATCGTTGTAGGATTTGTAGATTGTTCATTTGAATGAACTAAGGTTTGTAAGATTCCGAATTGGGGTTTTTTGAGTTGAGAATGACGGTGGTTCCGGAGCAGTTACCAGCTTTGGCAGTTAAAATGAATTTATTCTCCTTTCTCATTTTTCTTATTTATGAAATGGATTGAGTTGATTTGGTCCCAAAGCTTTAAGATAATAGATTCATTCTATTTTTTGGTGTTTAGTTAGATCTGTAATTAAATTAAGATGATGGTTTGATTAGTTTCCTTTTATTTTATTGGTCTTTTTGTCTGTTGCCAAAATCTGCTTCATTGATGCAGCCCAAGTGCATGAGATCCATGTGAAAAACATGTCTTAGTCAAGTGACCCAAAACTAGGCCATTTTGTGTTCCAAAAATGGCCACTAGTTTCTTTATGAAACCACACTTTAGTTAAACTAGGTCTAAAACTGTTATCAGGAAATCACCATGGGATCAATAATGAAACTCTTTTTAATCGGACTATTTATCAAAGGAACTGTTCATATACAAAGATAAAGGTTATAAAATAAAAATGTTAGGATAATTTAACTAGAATGATATTGGTCTCATACAAAGAGAACTCCGTGCCGAGCACGGGCAAGCGACCAACTAAATTTGTCATACGAAAATTATAAAGAGAGTAAAAATTGGAGTTGCACCAATTTTTTAGTGCATATATTTTTTATTCAACGCAATTAATAAGTAAAATTAATAATATTAACAAATGTAGTTGGTTGCAAATAACCGATAATACATCATATATTTCCTTGCAAAATCAACAATTTACGCTTCATGAACTTTAATTATTGTGGTGTTAGACAAAGCTATTTATCTCTTACTTTAAGTGGGCGTAATCTATCTCTAATATTGGATTGTTATTAAATGTATATTTTTTAATATTCACTATTCCATATAAGCATGAAAATTTTTAGTGTTCATTATTTCCGTTTTGTGAACATTTTTTATGTATGCTTGCCTTCATTACATTCAATGCCTAATTTGGATACACACAAATGTCTAAAGAGAATACAAGCAATGATGAATTGCCCCACAACAAGGCTAGTACCTTAAATGCACAACCAGCCCGACTTTTGTGTGAGCAAAAGCATCACATTTCTGCCACTATCGTACGCGGTTTGGTATTCAATTGAACTTCCTTTTGATCCATGGCTAATGTTATTCAAACTGTCATTTTTCGCATGAGTAGTTATGCTTAAGTGCTTTATCCTAACCTCCCTCCACTCCCGATCTTGCCGCCTGACTTGTAGTAAACCCCCTACATTTGTTGTACGTGCTATATGTGTTCTTGGATAGTAATCATAATGTAACTTGTAATTGAAGTGGTTATGTTGTACATGTTGTCAATTAATTGTAACTTTAAACTTAGGAGATGTGCATGCATTAATTTAAATAAATATATATGGGATGTTGATGGATTAATTGAATGTCAATTGAATGCACGAAATATTTTTATTTGTATTTAAATTCATAATTGTAGTATTTGAAGCACATATGGGGCTTTTGATGTAAATGTATTGGTTCCCTTCCTTATGATTTTTTTTTTCCAAATTTATATAGCGTCATCATCGACACTGTATCACTTATTTAAGACGGTTAGGGTTATCACCGACCTTGACTTAGAATTTTTTTCTAAAAAATGCTTGAAAGAAGTTACAACTTTTGGTTAAAAAAATAGGAAACCTGCGTCAGTGATGACCTTATTTTACACTGCTAAGGTCATCACCGACCCTGACTTATAATTTTTTTCTGAAAATACCCGGAAAAGTTACAACTTTTGGTCAAAAAAATAAAAAGCCCGCGTCGCTGATAACCTTATTTTATACTACTAGGGCCATCACCGACTCTGACTTAAAATTTTTTTATTGAGAACGCCTGAAAAAGTCACCACTTTTAGTGTAAATAAAGTCAGCGCCAACAATTTGCTAAATAGCTAAAAAAAAAAAAAAAAAAGGAAAATTCGGCCCAATTGCTCTAATTGGTGTACCACCATCTAAAGTATTTGATCGCGTCACACGTGCGCATTAAATGCTTTTTTTCGGTTAAATCCTCTAAAAGAATCGATTCAAGAGAGTACAAAAAAAAAAGTTCAAATTAAAAAGTACTGCAGAATAAAATCCCTTCTACATGTCTATAAATGTAATGAATCTTGAAAGGCAGAATTTCATACATGTTTATGAATTACCTTTTTTTATCACTCTAGTGGGGTAAAATATGGAAATACCTCATGTATTGGAAAGACACGTCAAGTTTTCACTCAAGGTTTACAAAATTCGAGGTGAGTTTTTGTCTCAAGGGCCCAAGTTCGGTCCGAATCCACTATTGTGTCGTTTACATGCTTTCTATGTAATATATGTCTAGAACTCCACCGTGGGGCCCACATAACAATAATGTGGACCATTAGAGATGTCCCCCTAGTGAGATATCCTCAAATTTTACTTTAATAGTTTTTGGTCCCGTCATTATATTGAGCACGTGACTTATAACGTGATTGGTTTTTAAAGCAGCAGCCCTCTTCGCGAGGGAGTGACGCATGGTGCATCCGTGAAAATCTTCGCTAAGCATCATTAGAATTCAAATAGATTCCTAAATCTCCTCGAGTTTCGGTTCTCTATTATATCCTAATTTAACTCCATATCAACATATCCTAAATGATTTTCAACTTTGTCTCGTTTCTCTCAAACAATATTTCATAGAGTCCGGATCCCCTATTTTGTAGCAATAGAGATATACTATTCCATCCTATCCACATTCGCCACCTATATAAAATCTTATCTTTGATTAAGAGTGTGTATTTGCTGACATAAGATTTTATATAGGTGGCGAATGTGGATTAGATAAAACAGTATCTTATGTCTGTGAAAGAGGGGATCCAGACTCATTTTCATAATACTCACCCCCTATAAATTAGGCTTTTCATAAGACTCATTCCAATTAAATTCTAGGGGACGAGCCATCAATACTGTGCCCAAATTGAATTCAGCTCACGTCAATAGTGTACCCAAATTCAAACTACTAAATACATTAAAAAAAAAAAAAAAACTTGGAACAAGTATGCTAAACTTGAGTGCAGGCCTTGGTCAGGTTTAATTTGAAGCTCAAATACTTCTAATTCTTACACAATATTCTTAATATATGTTGTTATATGATCGTTGCTCATATAATTGGGTCCTCTGTATGAAAATTCATGGAATTGAAGTCTTGAAGTCAAGCCTAAATTTTATTATACATAAAGTCTGTTACAAGCTAAATTATTTTTACTCCATGCAATGGATTTAAGCCTAGAACCTATTAAAAGATGGGTCCAATATTAATTCTTATTTTTTATTTATCTTAAAGTTTGCATCATCCAGTCAAGCATTCTTGTGCTGATTTTTAGGCTATTCAGTGATAATCACTTGCGTGGTGTATTATACCAAAGTAATCGGCAGTAATATGAGCAAAGTATGAATTTGAAGCATTAGGGCCCGTTTGGATGTCTACAGAATAAAATATTTATTGATTTAAATATTGCAAGAATAAAATAATATAGAATACAATAATGCAATATTATAATAGTAAATATTTTTACTGTTTGGCAAATTTTTAAGAATGTTACAGATTTCAAATTTAGCAGTTTGGAAGGTTTTATGATTAAAATAAATTACATTATAAGAAAAAAATTTATTAAATATTTTAATTCATATGTAATTTACAACGTCTAGATAAAAAAGTAATGTAGTAAAGTAAAGTTTAAACTTCATATTTTTACCATAAGTTACTTTTCTTTTATCACATAAAACCATGGTAAAGTATAGAAAAGTCAATAAAAAATTACTTTATAACTCTCTCTCTCCTAGTTTGCTGTACCACATATTCATCTGACCTTACTTTACCTCACCTTTTACCATGATATGACATCTGTGTGGGGGGTTTTCTTGACACCGAGGTACTCCTGACTTAGGTAAAAGTATCAATCAGGATGGCCCCGATCTCGTTTTTATCCAGCTCGGCAATTGTGCCAGCTGGCATCGAGCTGGAGCTAGTCTCGATAAGAGAACCGACCATGCTCCCCTGAGCTCGGCCCCGAGCATTGCGACAGCAGTGCCCGACCTCGCGCATGCCCGACCTCAGCTCCTTCTCCAGTTCGGTCCGATTGACCGAGGTGAGCACTGAGCGTATAATCTCAATTAATTGCCAGGATGGCTACGTTGCAGAACCTACTGTTGTAGCAGTGGTGCACCAGCCAGAGGTGCCAGGGCAGCTGTCATTGGTCCCCCGCCAGAGGAGGACCGGGGGAAAGTCTGGTGCCATGAGCATGGGGGAGCCAGCTACTCGCTCAGGCTCGTCGTTGAAGGGGGTGACGGCACCTCCTAAGCAAGACGACCCCCGGCTGGAACCCCTCCGGCAGGATCCTTCTTGGGCGGAGCGTCCCCGTCAGGATGTTCTCCCGCTGGAGCCACCTCGCCAGAACATCATTGTCCACCAGGAGCGCTCCAGACGGGACACTACGCCAATGCCGTCCAAGTCGCGCCAATCCCGTCACCAGGACAATGTTGACGACAACGACATACTCCTTGGGGATGACGACGACGTGTTCCTTGAAAACAATGACGCTCTCCCCGGGGACAAGACTTGCTCCTCGAGGGCGTCGCCGACATACTCCTCAAGGATATCAGGGCCCAGAACTAACATATTCAGGAGCAAGATAGACTGATTCGCCAACTCCGGAGACAGCTCCGGTAGAAGACAAGGGCCACAGTCAAGGCCCCGGTACCTCCCACGCGCCAGCGAGCTCAACGGGCCCCCGAGGTCGACTAGGACTTGAGGCAAGTCCTGACCAACAAGAGGAGTGACCGAACCTATGACGAGGGCTCGAGCAGCAGTAATCTTAAGTTGACTCCAGAAAGCAGCGCCAAAGACCGGAGAATGACTTCGACCTGAGAGCATGGCTCAATCAACAGGTCAGGCAAACAGTCCAGCAGAACATGGAGGTGGTCGGCTTCACCCGGGATCGGCTGAATGCCTACGACACCGATGATCAGGACACATCTCCATTTTCTCAGCAGATAAGGGACTATATACTCCTTGAGAAGTTCAGTCTCCCGAGATTCAATATATACGACGGGGCTTTGGACCCAACCGCGCACCTCCGGCATTTCACTTAGAGAATGTCGGTGTGGGACGACGTCGGCGACCTGAACTGCAGGGTCTTCTCCTCCAGTCTGGGGGACCTCCCCTTGAGATGGTTCTGTGCACTTCCAGAGGGATCAGTTTCAAGCTGGCGGCAGCTCCGGAACTCCTTCGTGGAAAAATTCCAGGCGCATAGGGTCATCTCGAAGATGGACGATGACCTGATGGCCATCAGGATGAGGTGGACTGAGAACATTGCTTAGTGGTTTTAGGGTGTGTGTCCTAAGCGAAGGACAAAACTTATCGCTGTGTAGCACTTCACTCTTGAAGAGGTCGAATCCACATGGAACGAGCTAGATGTTTCAGCTTTTGAGAAATTCTTTTGGTCGAGAGTGACCAACTTTTTCAATTGATGGAATTAAATCTATGATGAGAACTGAATAAAGCTGCTAAGAACTGAATAAAACTATTATAATTAAAAGATGGTTCAACCTTGGTTCAATTCACCTGGATTTACATGGTTTCATCTTCCTTTTCATTACACGGGTAAGATTTGGATCAATCCAATCTTCCCAGGAAAATTTCTTCATAGAAATCAAATAGAAATCTAATTTAATAATTGCCAAAGAGATTCTTAAACATTCAATTCAGTAATCTGGGAGCCATCGACCTAAGCACTATTTGTATCATCTTAGATTTCGGAAAACAGAAAATCAATGGAAACTATCATTCATCATTCATCATCCCAAGTACGATTTCGGAAAACAGAAAATCAATGGAAACTATCATTCATCATCAAAGCATTAATCCGAAAGGATAACTCATGTAAATCCTAGGGTGAATTTCCCTTAGGTTAAACCATCTAAAATTCTACCCCTCCATTAATGGAGAAGTCATCAAAAAGATTCTATGAACACAAGAGAACAAAAGGAACATAATTGGATGAATACCTCTATTGAAACTTGAAATAATATGAAAGATTCAATGTCAATTCAAGAATTCGCCAAAATTGAACAATAATCTTCAAACAAATCCAACTATGTATTGATCTATGGAAGAAAGAGAGAAAAAGGGACTAGGAAGCTAAGAGAATTCTCGAACAACCCTAGTTTTTAAGTTCTTGGGCTTTATATAGGTCCCCCACATATCTAATTACAAAAATACCCCAAAAAGCAAAATCTATTCAAATCCGACAGTTCTACCGGTAGAACTTCCGGTTAGAGTAGTTCTACCGGTAGAAATTCCGGTTTGACAGGTGAAGATCTGTTTCTCCAACTCTCTGCCAGAATTTTAGCTTCTTCTACCGGTAGAACTTCCGGTTAGAGTGGTTCTACTGGTAGAATGTGCGGTTAGACTGATGAAGTTCAATTCTCCAGCTCTCTGCCCAGATTTTAGCCTTTTCTACCGGTAGAACTTGCGGTTAGACTGATGAAAGTCAGTTTCTTCAGTTCTCTACCCAGATTTTAGCCTTTTCTACCGGTAGACTTGCGGTTAGACTGCGGTTAGACTGATGAATGTCAGTTTCTTCAGCTCTCTGCCAGATTTTTGGCCTTTTCTACCGGTAGAACTTCTGGTTAGAGTGGTGAAGTTCAATTTCCTTCTTTTTGTTGACCCGAACTTCAATTCTACTTACTCCTTCACTCTCTACTTGATCTATTCATCATCCACAAGCTTCATTCTTTACAAAATTCCCGCAAATGACCAAAAACCAATACCTGTGCAAAAATTATATGTAATCAAAGGAATTTAAACACGAATGATGGTAATAGGAAGGTAATTAAGTCCCCAATTGCATAACAATTGGGTACTTATCAAGCATCACCCAGTTCGCCAAGAGATTCTGGACCACCTATAGCCAGGCGGAGGATGCCACAGACAGAGTGACGATCATGTCCTTCAAACAAGCTTTGCTGCCAGGCAACGAGCTCCACAAGGACCTGGTCCGGTTCCCCATGGCCACTGTGAAAGCACTGATGGCCAGGGTGGACCAGTTCATTGAGCAGGAAAAGGACGAGGCCGAGCTCGAGAGAGCTTCGACACCTGGAATGAAGACAGACCCTCCAAAAAAGATAAAAAGTTATCCAGGAGGGAGGAGGTGGACCGAAACAAAGCGCCAACGAGCTCGGTGATGCGCTCGGTTCCCACTTTGGGGGGCATCGCATAGCCGAAACCAACTGGCGCCTCCTACAAAGCTGTCAACACCATCTTCAAGAAGCCTATTTACAAGCTCCTCAGCATAATAAAGACGCAGCCCTTTTTCAAGTGGCAGCAGCCCATGAAAGGTGACCCCTCCTCTCGAGATCAGAGTAAGTTTTGTGCCTACCACAAGCAGAATAAGCACAAGACCGAAGACTGCATGGCCTTCAAGGCTCACCTCGAAAAGCTCGTGAAGGACGGGCACCTGAAGGACTTCATCAAAGAAGAAGGCAGGGTCCACCGAGCTCACCAGCGCCAGCCTGATAATGATCAGGACAGCGATGAGACAGAGGGTATCATCAACGTCATCCACCTAGTTCCCGTTCTCAGGGGAAGCAACCAGCCTCGTGCCGAGGCCAGGAGGGCCCTGCACGGCAAGCAGGTGATGACGGCCGAGCTCGGTCCCTCTCCTAAGAAGGCTAGGATGGAGAGACCCAAGATCTGGTTCTCGGACGAAGATCTGGAAGGGGTCCACCTCCCCCACAACGATCCACTCCTCCTAACCCTGAGGTTAAAGAACTTCAAGGTTAAGAGGATCCTCGTGGACCCCGGGAGCACGTCGGAGATCCTCTACCATGACTGCTTCAAGAGGATGGGTCTGACAAAGGAGGACCTACAGGAGGCCCACACTCCGTTGGTGGGCTTCAACTCCAAGCCAATGTACCCTAAGCGAAAGTCTCTTTCCCAGTCTAAGTTGGGGGTGCCTCCATGATAGCCGACTTCCTATTAGTGGATGCACCATTCCCATACAACGCAATAATGGGGAGAACTTGGCTGCATAACATGGAATCGATGCCCTCCACCCATCACCAAAAGTTCAAGTTCCCGTTGGAGAACGCAGACAACAGAGTTGAGGTGATCACAGCTCGGGAAGACCAGCAGATGGCCAAGCAGTGCCTGATGGCTGTGGTTCTTGGCGAGGCAGAACCACAACATGTCCACATGGCCGAGTTGGAGGCAGAGCTCGAAACAGTTGGCCAAGCTCCCAAACAGAAGAGCATCGAAGACCTCACTAAGGCCAGGATCAACCCTAACGATCCTGAGAGATACTTCCTGCTCGGCAGTCAGCTTATAGAAACTAAGAGGTCTGAGCTGTTTGACTTCTTGTTACAGAACAAAAAGGTTTTTACTTGGACCCCCTACGAGATGCCTGGCATCGACCCTAAAGTCATGTGCCATAAGCTAAATGTGAATCCCGGACACAAAGCTGTAGTTCAGAAAGCTCGTAAGAGTGGGATTCAACAAGCCAAGGCCGTCATAGAAGAGGTCGAAAAGCTACTGGAAGCCAAGGCAATAAGGGAAGTCCATTACCCGGAGTGGATAGCCAACAAAGTGGTGGTAAAAAAGAAGAACGGGAGCTGGAGAGTCTGGGTGGATTTCACAGACCTCAACAAAGCCTGCCCCAAGGATAGCTTCTCGCTCCCAAAGATCGATCAGTTGATCGATACCACTGTCGGGCACGACAGGATGAGCTTCCTCGATGCCTACCGAGGTTATCATCAGATAGAGATGCATGGGCCTGGAGAAGAAAAGACCGCGTTCATAACGCCTAGAGGCATCTACTGCTACAAAGTGATGCCATTTGGGTTAAAAAAACGCGGGGGCAACTTACCAAAGGCTGGTAACCAAGATGTTCCAGGCCCAGCTCAGCAAGACTATGAAGGTATATATAAACGACATGGTCGTCAAGTCTAAAAGGTCACAGGACCACTTGGCTGACCTGAATCGAACGTTTGCCGTCCTTAAAGAGTTTCAGCTCAAGCTGAATGCGTCCAAGTGCGCGTTTGGCGTCAGCTCCTGCAAGTTCCTGGGAAACCTGGTCACCAGACGAGGAATTGAAGCCAATCCCGAGCAGATCTCGGCGATCCAGGCTATCCAGAGTCCGACCACGGCAAAACAGGTCCAGAGACTCACTGGAATGGCGGCCGCAATCAATCGCTTCATCAGTAGAGTTTCAGACAAGTGCAGCCCCTTCTTTCAGCTTTTAAAGAAAAGCTCGAAGTTCCAATGGACCCCGGAGTGCGACAGAGCCCTTCAGGAACTCAAAGGCTACTTGTCTTCACCTCCCATGCTGTCCACTCCGAAGTAGGGGGAGACCTTGTCCTTATATCTGGCAGTCTCGGATCATGCAGTAAGCTCGGTGCTCATCAAAGTAGAAGACAGGCAACAAAGGCCTATATACTACGCGAGCAAGATCTTGCTGGTCGCCGAGACGAGGTATCTGCCATTGGAGAAACTCGCATTGGCGCTCTTCAGCGCCTCTCGCAAACTCTCCCATTACTTCCAGATGTATACCATAGTGGTTGTTACAAAACATCCATTCCAGTCCCTTTTCAGAAAGGCAGACTTCTCTGGAAGGATCTCCAAATGGGCTGTCGAACTCGGGCAATATGATATCCAGTATCAACTAAGAACGGCGATCAAAGCCCAGGTTCTGGCAGATTTCGTCGTGGAATTTACCTCGTTCGGCACCGAGACAGCTCGATGCCGAACTGGGGTGCAATGAGGGTGAAGAAGTCACCGAGACCGAGACGAAACAAGAGCGATCTTAGAAACAGTTCATCGATTCATCTTGGAAGGTCTTCGTCGACGGATCCTCAACGTCAAAAAGGGCAGGCGCTGGCATAATCCTCCAATCTCCAAAGGGCCTTGTCATTGAGCAAGCCCTGACACTTGACTTCAAAGCATCCAATAACAAGGCAGAATATGAAGCGCTCATCGCGGGTCTCGGCAGTGCTAAAATCTTGAGGGCACGGCATTTGGTGATCTTCAGCGAATCTCGGCTGGTGACGAGCCAACTGAGCGGAGAATACCAAGCCCGCGATGATAGGATGGTAGCCTACATGGCCCTTACAAAGTAACTCCTTTCTCAGTTCGAAAGAGTTGAAGTCAAGCAGATCGGCAGAGATTCCAATTCTCACGCCGACGCACTCGCCAACCTCGCCTCTGTTGTTGAGGCTGGGAGGAAAAGAACTGTCGAAGTGGAAGTACTGGACAGACCAAGCATAGAGCTCCACCCACCCTGGCAAGTCTTGTGTGCTAGCCTCGGCCCAAGCTGGATGGACCCAATCGTCACCTACTTGAGGAATGATTAGCTTCCTAAAGATAAGAGCGAGACTCACAGAATCAGGCTGAAAGCAGCTCGGTTTTGGCTATCTCCAGACAACAAGCTCTACAAGAAGTCTTACACTGGCCCCTACCTCTAGTGCGTTCACCCAAGCAAGGTCGAAGATTTCCTTTATGAAATCCATGAGGGGATCTGTGACAGTCACATTGGAGGTCAGTCACCGGCGTATCGGGCTATTAGCCAAGGCTATTAGTGGCCTTACATGCAGAAGGACGCACAACTCTATGCCAGAAAATGCGAGAAGTGCCAGAAATTCTCTCACTCTCTCCATTAGCCAGCGCAAGATCTGAACCCACTCTCCAGTCCATGGCCCTTTGCCCAATGGGGGTTAGACCTAGTGGGGCCATTTCTCCGAGCTCCAGGGAATAAGAGGTGGCTAATAGTAACAACCGATTATTTCACCAAGTGGATAGAAGCTGAAGCACTGTCTTTCATCACCGAGCAGGACACGAGAGACTTCGTGTGGAGGAACATCGTCACAAGATTTGGAATGCCTCGAGCCCTAATCTCGGATAACAGAACCCAGTTCGACTCCAACTTCTTCAAGAAATTCTGCCAAGAGCTCGGCATCAGAAACTACTATTCCACCCCGGCCTACCCACAAAGCAACGGTCAAGCTGAAATCTCCAATAAAGTGGTGCTCGAAGGGCTCAAGAAAAGACTCGACCGAGCCAAAGGGAGGTGGGTAGAAGAGCTTCCGAGTGTCCTTTGGGCATATAGGACTACCCCGAGACGCTCCACTTCGGCAACGCCCTTCTCCCTCGCCTATGGAATGGAGGCTATGATCCCGCTCGAGGTCAGCCTCCCCACACTCAGGTCGGAACTGTTTGACTAAGGCCAAAACGAAGTAAACCTCGCCAAAGAGCTTGATCTGGCTAAAGAACGAAGGGATGCAGCAGTCATTTGCTTAGCTTCTTACCAGCAGCAACTGGCCAGAGGATACAATCAAAGGGTTAAAGAAAGGAAGTTCTCAGTTGGAGAACTGATCTTGAAGAAGACACTTCCTGCGGATAAGAATCCCAGCAAGGGCAAGCTCGCACAGAACTGGCATGGGCCATTCAAAGTGACCTCGGCAGCGGGGCAGTCAGCTTACAAGCTTGAGGACATGGAGGGTAGGGAGCTACCACGCCCATGTAATACCACGCACCTCAAGAAGTATTATTTTTAGGCTGTACTCAATCTTTGAAATCAATAAAATTAATTCTTGTAGAGGGATGTGTTTTGTCCAAGTTACGGAACTTGGCATCCGCCTCCAGCGCGGTTATGGAATCAGCTATATCGGCCAGGTTAAAGAACCACCCATCACAGCTCTGGTTATGGAACCTAGCTCACTTGTTCTGGTTACAGAACCAAACTCAACAACTACGCTCTGGTTATGGAACCTGGCCTAGTTATAATGCTCTGGTTGCAGAACCTAGCACGGATACTTGCTCTGGTTATGGAACCTAGCACAAATCCCCCTGCTGTTCTGGTTGAGGAACCGAACCTAGTTATAATGCTCTGGTTGTGGAACCTAACTAAACTACTTACCTTGTTCCGGTTGTAGAACCGAACTCAATTACTTCTGCTCTGGTTATAGAATCGAGCCCAACTATTTTGCTCTGGTTGGAGAACCGAGCCCAAGTATTTGCATTGTTCTGGTTGTGGAACCAACCTCAATTACTTCTGCTCTCATTATAGAACCGAGCCCATGTACTCGCCTTGTTCTGGTTATAGAACCGAACTCAACCGCTAGCTCTGTTTATAGGACCTCGCTCGGTTATTTATTTTGCTCCGATTGTGGAACCAAGTCCAAGTATTTACTATGTTCTGGTTACGGAACCCAATCATTTATCTTTCTCAGGTTGCGGGACCTAGCTCGATCGTTTTGGTTAAGGAACCAAATTCAGTCATCTTGTTGGGCACCGAGCTCAGCTACTTCAGCCAAGAATGAGAGATTCATCAAAGCAGAAAAAACACACATTGCAAATAAAAATGAAGAGGAAAGATTGTATTCATTATACGAAGGTATTTACATATGAAAATGCAAGTTCAAGTCCAAATTCCCCAAGTGCAGAAAAGAAAAAATGAAATACATCAACAAGCATCTTTAGCCGCCCCCGAACAGGCATCTCAGACCTCATTTGCAGGCGTCTCGGTCACGGCTGTGGCAGGAGGAACCCCCGGGGAGGAAGGCGTCGAGGCAGTGGAGTCGGGGGGAGGCTCGAGGGATGGCACGGGAGTGGGCTCGGGCTCGGGCGCGGTTGGAGTGAACTTGGGAGGGTTCTAGAATACGGGGTGATCCTCGGGGATCCCCACCTCTTTCAGTGCGGCCCTGCACCCAAGTTTGAACAGCGTTTGGCTCAACTCCTCTAGTTGAGCTTCGTTATTTTTCGTTACAGCCTCCACTCCATCTCAAAATGCAGCGTCCACCTCGGCCTGTAACGATTCTTCGAGGTCAACCTTTTCCTTTACCGCGGCTTCCCTCTCAAATTGCGGCAAGGCTTCGGCGTCGGCTTTCAATTTCGCTAAGGCCTCCAGCTCGATTTTCTGTTTCGTCAACTCGACCTCGAGCTGGGCAGCCTTCTTTGCCTTCACCTCTGCCGCCCCCCTCAGCTCGTGCGTCTCGACCTTTAGCCTTATTATGTCGACCACCGCCGAGTCCATCTTTGCAGCGAGCTTAGCATTCCTCTCCTCCAGCTCCCGCGACTTCTCGCTGCTTGCCTCCAGGGCGGACGGGATTTTCTTCTTCTCTTCCTCCAGCTGGGAGACCCTGGAGGTGCTCTAAAGGGCCCTCTCCAGCACCACTACAGCCTCTGTACATTCTGCAAAAGAAACAAGTGTCAGACAGTGAACCGAAGTCAATCACTTTAACAGAATTCATGAGAACAAGACCTACCGCGATGGACGCCTGCATTGTCGTCATCACCAGCCCCACATCCTCAACTTTCCTGTGCCTCTCCATGTTGCGACGGGGAGCACAGGCCCTGGAGAGCGCCGCGAGGACGGAGGAACTGACAGCCAGCCGGTCCTCCACCGTCAATGGCCTCCCAGGCTTGAGCATGAGCTCTGGCTTCCATGGCTCCCCATAGATGAGCCGAGAAGAGGGGTCCGGCCCGGGGCCCTGCTCCGCCACCCCTCCGATCTCGTCCTTTTCTTCGGGGGAGAGCTCCCCTTCCCAGAATCCTTCTCGGCCGGCCCACCTCGACCTGGGACTCTTCTCTGCCGAAGCCCCCTTCTTCGGGACGTCGGCTGGGCGCCGCGGAGCCCGGCTTGAGGAAGCGTCGGGCGAGGCGGAAGACCTAGCGGCGCCAGAGGCCGAGTGTGGGGGGACGAGCCAATGTCTAGGGGCAGAGAGATCGGAGGGGCTTGGCCCCCAAAAACTTTGGACTTCAGGTCCGAGACATTTAGGGGTGCCCGACGTCGCTCCAGCGGTATCTCTTCCTCTTCGGAACTCGGGGAAGGGTACACTTCCACGGCCTATTGAGGGTCGATGGGTTCTTTCTCGGCGCCCGAGGTAGAAGCGTCGGCTCCAAGGCTAGCAAGGGCTTGACGTCCTCAGGCTCCTCGATGGGCGGCGACAAGCCGGTCTTCCTCGGGATGAAAGAGCGGTATCGAGGGTCATAACTAAGCAAATCCCAGGCCGCCCGACCGTGATGACCATGGTATGCCTTTATTGCTTTGAGCCACTCGACGTTCCTCCTCCACCCAACCCGATTTGCTTCCTTCTTCCTCTTGCTGTGACCTGCTCGGCATACAAGATCCATGAGTTCGGCGAAAATCAAGAGAGAAAAGAGACAAGGCAGTGAGCTCGGTATTTACTTGGGGCGGTCCCGAGGAGCCGGGGGACCCTATACACTCTGGCTTCTGCGGGTTCGGATTCCCCTAACTCCTAGCTCCCGGAGACGAACAGGCGGTCGTCCCCAACGTGCCTATTCAAGTCCTTCAGGTCGTGAACGAACGGCTCCTTCCTCGGCTTCCCACGAAGATAGTAGCAGTCGTCACCGCCCGCGGACTTGCACAGATCGTACACGTCCTTGATGTCATGGACATCAAGGTTGATCCCCAGGATTTTATTCAGTTCGGCTGCCCCCATGATTACCTTAAAGCTATTCGGCATAAGCTGGCAGGGACAGAGCCGCC
The DNA here is from genome assembly GCA_028538565.1 of Umbellularia californica. NCBI lineage: Eukaryota > Viridiplantae > Streptophyta > Magnoliopsida > Laurales > Lauraceae > Umbellularia > Umbellularia californica. The sequence goes on from JAPQWN010000001.1 coordinate 102,908,305, forward strand.
AGTTATGCAGGCAGGACCTCAGCAACGGATGAAGGGGGAATCTAACCCCGCCTTCTACTATTGTTACCAAAGGGAACGACATCCAGCCATTCCAGAAGGTTCGGCCATCGAAGGCATCATCTGGGTCATCTACCCTAATAAGGACCTCCCCTGGGATCCCGAACATGGCTCTGAACCCTTCTAGGGCCTGAGGGGTATCTACCCAGTGCCTATACACTCCCATTTCTAAGGGTAAGGGGTGAGAGGAGACGAAGGACGGGAAACGAAGAAGCAAAGAGAGAGCGGAAGGAAGACTCACGAAGACAATGAAGGAGTGGAAGGGCTCCGGGAGAGCAGATCAGAGATCTCTTTTTCGCAGGAGGGGCCTCTTTCGCAGAAGGGGCTCTCTCTTTTCCTGATAGCCAAAGTAAAAGAAGGATGGAAGAAGGCACCGTATATATACAGCAAGAAGGGCGCCCTTTCTAATTTCGAGGACGTGCAGTCAATCCTTCGCTTCTGGAACCGTACGTGTCGCTTCATAATAGCCGAGTAGCCGATCACATGGCGACACGTGGCAGTGACGGTGTGCCTCCCGCAGCACTCCAGTTGGGGTAATTTATTACCTTGGGCAAACGAAGCAGCCTTGGCTTAAAAGCCCTAAAACAGATGAAAAGACGTCGTGATAAGGATCAGCCATCAGAAACCAATGTCAAGATGGAAAGCAACGAGCTTGGCATTGGAAAACTCCCAAAAACTTAGCTCCCAACCCCAGACAGTTACGGAACTCTCATGAGGTCAGCAGCTAGGGGCAATTGTGTGGGGGGTTTTCTTGACACCGAGGTTACTCCTGACTTAGGTAAAAGTACCAATCAGGATGGCCCCGATCTCGTTTTTATCCAGCTCGGCAATTGTGCCAGCTGGCACCGAGCTGGAGTTAGTCTCGGTAAGAGTACCGACCATGCTCCGCTGAGCTCGACCCCGAGCATCGCGGCAGCAGTGCCCGACCTCGCGCACGCCAGACCTCAGCTCCTTTTCTAGTTCGGTCCGGTTGACCGAGGTGAGCACTAAGCATCTAATCTCAATTAATTGACGGGATGGCTGTGTTGCAGAACCTACAGTTGTAGAGAGTGGCCACCGAATATCGATAAGAGGTTATCCCTCTCTGACGGTCAGATCCACATTTATGTGGGAGATTTGAGGAGCGATTCGATGGGACAGTACCACCACCTACCCTCACTGAGGATACGAGGTGTGGGCTTATGGGACAGTGCCCTCACCTACCTCCACTCAGGATACTTCTAATGTGACAATCGTCTATATATATATATATGCATGGTAAGAACCATGAAGAGGTACGCACTGTGCTATATACATTTCACATTCTGCATGAACTCTCTTCTTCTCCACTCGCTCTCCCTTTGTTCAGTGACTGCACTAACTTAGGCATCAGAGTGCTTTCGGCTGACGGCAGCCAGGGGCTCTGACTTTTGTTCCTCTTTCCCCTTTCAGGTTCTAAGCCACAATGCCTTTTCCTCTCTCACTTCTTTCCTTACACAAGGGTGGGTGTATACGTATATATGTATAATTTCTTACCCTTCAAAAGTCCTATTTGGATTAACGGCATGACCTTTTGTTCTTCTATTCCCACCGGTTGCACTGGCACATCATCCTTATTCAATGGGATAAACAGACCCACCATTTGACAATCTCTAAAAAAAATTATTTCTAGTTGGTTGGTCATCTTAATTTAGATGATTCTTAATTATTGAACTATTCATTATGGGGGCCAACGAACGCAACTCGCAAAGTCATGATAACGACAGTACTGTGGCGGTCTCAACGCAGAACCATCGTGTGGTTGGTTTAGCAATCTCGGGTATTGTCAATAGTCCCTAGCTTGGTGGGTCTTCATTCCGAAAGTCACAAATTAATGGTAGGTTTATTTTTAAGTCAATCTCAACCATTGATGGATCAACTCTTCTCCTAGTGATTGGAATTTGTCCAAATATTAGTTTTCTCAAAGTGATACTCCTAATTTTATTTAAAAAGTGCCGTTGATGTGATGAGATGAGTAATTTCAAAGCATAATATCTGTACATTTTCATCTATTATAGTGATTGGCCTGGGACTACGGTTTGCATCTGGAAGTTGTAGGTTCGAAACTGCACTACAATACTGGGACTACAGGAAAGTTTACCCGGCTTCCTTTTGAGCCCGGAGGGATTAATCCAACCCAAGGGATTGAGAACCCTCACATAGCAATAAAAAAAAAAGGGAATTAGACATGAAAGCAGGTTCTGTTCAGCTCAAGTAGAAAGTGTATCCAAATTCAATTTACTTATATGGGTTTCCTTTCTGGATTGTAACTCATGAGCCCCTGCTGTGGTGTGTGTTTCCTTTTATTGGCTTTTCTCTGATTAATGAATATCTTCTTTCTAAAAGAAAAGGGCAGGGTGCCTCTATTCGAGGGTCCAGATTACAAGATCCATATTTTTGCCAAATTTTGAAATGAGAATACTAACTTGAGAGTTGGGTCACCAAAATTTGAAATGGGCATACAAACTTGGGAGTAGGCGCTTGATCGAAGCTCAAAGACTATTATTTTGCATAATATATATATATATATATATAGGGGGGTCTTCAAGTGCATCCATCCCTCACCATTTGTGGTGAGGGACACCCCTTTTGGGGAAGTTTCAAGTACAAAAGTGAGGTACAAAAGAGAAGTACACTTCTCTTTTGTACTTGAAACTTCCCCAAAAGGGGTGTCCCTCACCACAAATGGTGAGGGATGGATGCACTTGAATATTATCCATATATATATATATATATATATATATATATATATGTCTCTGTGTGTGTGTGTTTGAGAAAATGGGTGTTGCATCACTTACATTCCCCTCTTGGGTCCGCAGAATGAAATCCATGGACTTGAGCTCAATCGTAAATTTTATTTGGTCCGTGTATGGTCTTAAAACCAATTAGAAGGTCACTCCAAATATTAATTTTGGTTCAATTTATTTTTCAATTTGCAGCATCCAATTTGGCATTCGTGATTATCACGGGAAATATAGGTTTTAGCCATGGTTGAAAAAGTCTCTTAATTAACTCTTGACTCTCTCGAGTAATCTCTTTTTTATGAAGGACTAAATTAAAAATAAGGGAGACTCGACCAATTCATCTCATTTTAATGAGTTTGCATTTGGAACTATTTGATAGGCAAATTCAATTTTAAAAAATTAAATTTTATTTATAAGTAATTATACATGAGGTTTAGAGTTAACAATTTAAAAAATGATTACTTAAATGTAATTTGAAACCTTTTTATTAATCTTTTACATTTGATATTTGGACTAACAAATCATATAATGTGCAATATTATTTTCCTTTTACTTTCCTTATTGAAGTACTTTTCTTGCATATATAAATTTATTAATTTGAATTAATTATCATGAATGCATGTATATTTATATTTTATAAGTAATTGACTCATTTTTAAATATTTTTTTAATCAATTTAAAAAATCATGACTCTTCTAAATTTTTGCAATTACTTTATTCGAGTCATTTTTTTCCATTTGAGGAGCCGAGCTTATATTCCAAATTTTCCAACCTTGATTTTACCAAAGAGATAAGCAGTACTTTGATGAGTACTTTTATGAGCAAAGTTGAAGTCTGAATGATTAGCCATTCGTTTTGCGTGGGATATGCATTTGCATATCGCTAACACAACACATGGGCGGCAGCTAGCCATGAGATGTTTTTCTAGAGCGGTCACGTGGGCATGTAGCCGGCAATATGAATTGATCCAGTTATGAAATAGGTGGAATGCCGCTTTCTGATGGTACAGGTATTAGATGCGGACACATGACGCGTGAAGACCACGGGTCAACCTAGCAACGGCCTGTCCAACTCGGTCTTGGTTGGTTTGGGTTATTTTTTTTTTTTTTTTTATAGTAAAGAACACAATAAAAATAAAAACAATTCAAGAGAGTATAAAAAAGGGTCAAATAAAAAGTACTGCAGAATAAATTCCTTTTTACATGTCTATGAATGTAATAGATCTTGAAAGGCAGAATTTCATACATGTTTATGAACTACTTCTTTTTATCACTCTAGTGGGGTAAAATATGAAAATATCTCATGGATTGGAAAGACACCTCAAGTTTTCACTGCCAGTCGACACTTCTTTCAATTTGTGTGGCATTTCTTTTAATTTTTGTGGGCTTTCTTTTTATTTGTGCGGACTGATCTTTGCGTGTATGTGGGCTTTTTCTTGAATCCTAGTCCCATTAGCTGGATTACAAAAAAAAAAAATAAAGGTTGTTTATTCACAGGTCCAATTACAAGAGCCATATTTATAGTAATATAATAAACATAAGCAAAAACTTTGAGGATAGGCCCTGGTCACGGCTAATTTAAATCCCAAATACTTTCGTTTTTACATAATATGCTCATTATATGTGTGTGTTTTATGGTTATAGCACCGCGTACCCAGTTACAGTTAGAGATCCAAGAATATTGTTAGACAGCGGACTCCCTTTTTCCCTGAAACAAGGGAATGCTATTCTGGCCAATAATTGGGTGCCACATGTAAAAATCCCTCTGTTAGCTTGTACCCTCACAACTCTTCTTTGGAATGAAAGAAAAGAAGAGGGCCCTTTTTGCAAATATAAAAGAAAAGTTGGACAATGGGAGATGATTCTGAGTAGTGCGGATCGGTGGGAGGAACGGACGAGGACGTTGTGGATAAGGGAAGGTTCAACACAACCCAGTCCTAACCAGTTGGGCCTGGAAGAGTCACAAATTTGCTGTAATTCCAGCCCAACAAGTTTGCCATTAGCGGCAAAAATTTAAGGTTTAATACAACCCAGTTTTGACCAGACATTTATCACGTATATTACAAATAGATCGAATTGCCTAATTTCAGGCCCTCCACTGGATGGGAGACTAAATATTAGGAGTCCGGATCCCCGTTTTGTAGAAATAGGGGGATACTGTTCACCCAATCTAAATTGAAAATCTCTTCGTAGATTTTCTCATTCCAAATAAGTGATTGAGAGGGTGCATTAGTTGGCATGAGATTTTACACAACTGGCGAGTGCATATTTGATGAAACTATGATTGTAAACGGGTCAGTTCTGGTCCGGATCCATGGTGGACTCGGAACTGGAACCGTTAATGAGAAGGTGGAACCGGATCTAGACCCGGAACCGGTTTCTTGGCTCCGGAACTGGAACCAAAACCATATATTAGACGGGTCTAGATCCAAGTCCAGATTTAGGTAAAGAATGGTATTAAAAAAACATGGGTTTTATGAGAGATTTTCGAAAATTGAGGTTATATGTTTGGTCACAGGTCCGAACCAAGGTGGACCCGAACATGGACCCATTTACTTGTTGGGGCCTAAATAAGGACCCAAACCCGGTTTTCAACGAGTCAAAACCTCTGGGTAATCGAAGAATTAGATGCCCATTTACGTTCCTAGGTGAAACAGTATGATCCGGACTTGAATATTAGACCAAATGAATGAATGTGGTAGGCATTGGCCCATAGGCACCGGCACCAGTCTCACCCACTAAATTCAAACTGCTTAAAGTGTAAGAAACTAAGAAATTGATTTGTGTAAGTTAAGTACGATACATTTGACTGTGGCCCTCCTTTTATTGGAGCGAAATTTGGTTCAATGCAAATGATGATGAATTGTAAGTGGGCTCCGCCTAATTATTTATAGGCAATGTTGACAGAGAACTCTCTGTGTGCCCTTGGTGAAACCAGATTCTTATATTAATCACCCAGCTTCTTATATTAATCACCAGATTCTTGTAAGAGTCAAATTCACTGTTAGATTGAAGTGTGCAGGTAAGGTGATTAATTTAATCATTCCCGTGTAATCACATCATTAGCAATATTTCAACTCAAATACCAGAGTAATCAATGTGATATTGGTCATGACTTGCATATGCTCAAATTTCTCAACACGATACATTATTTTGTATTGGATATACAAACACTGGAGTTGAGAAAGTTTCTTCTTTTGTTTGGAACGGTAACAAAACTTTATTAAAAAGAGAAAACAAGGAGAAAGTAAAGAGCTGTTTGTTTGCATGTGAGAGTTGATTACATGGGAACTCATGCACAAATGAGCATATTTTATAAATAGGTGCTGGGCACATTGTGAATGTGAAGAAGTCAATCTAAGAAAGGAATGAAAAAGCAGGCAAAGCACACCAATGAAGATGATTTTTTTAAAAAAGAGCAATTTTCCACATGGAGGTGGATTGAATGAAATTATATCCACAAGATACCATGTCCAAGTCTATTTTAAGGTTTGTACGCCTAAGATAGAAACATGGAATTGCCCTTAAAATCAAAAATAAAATAAATGAAAAGAAAATGCTCTTAGGTAGTTTATCTTGAATAACATTTTCTAGTTTCTATTTTTGTTTATCCAGAAAGACTTTGGAATCAACCCAATTACTTGGGTTGCAACCATTCAAATGGGCCCAAAGGTCACAACTATTGAAGCCGACAGTCAAAAACTACACCAAGTAACACCATCGAGGGATTATTAAAATGGTGAGGGGCAAAGGAAATAAGTTAGAAATTTAATTAGATGGTGCATTTACTTTCCAAGGATTTGGATTACTAGGGTGATGTTCGAATATTCTTCCATCTCTCTTTAATCATTTTCTATCAAAAGAGAGATTATTTGATTGTAAATCTGGATATTCACATTTCTTTTTCTTCATTTGTAAGCACATTTAGATATACAAGTCTTAGTGGGGCATTTGGTAACGGTAGAAGGAAGCTCTTATTTCATGATTCAGAGCTTATTTATATATTAGAGCATTTGGCGAACCTATAATTGGCAAGTCTTAGGCAGAGTTAATGTGTCCTACGCAGATCAAATCATGCTAAATTGACAGCTGATGTGAGTTTTAGGTATGAGGCAAGATTATGTTTTATCTTTATAGGGCCTACTTTCTATTGTAAACCCATAGTACTTAATTTAAAGGGATTTTATCCCAAGCCTTATCTAAATATCTAAGCTTCTTCCAACTTAGAGTTAAAGTTCAATGGTTGAAATAAGAATGAACATTGCAACATATAGGGGAGGACGTTGTTGCAATCATATCCTTCGTAACCACTCCCATAGAGACTTGTAGGAATATATGATTATCAGAACTTCCATTTATTTTCTAACTATTGACCCTCGAACTCCAACTTCTTTTCTAACTAGTGACCCCATCTTGTTCTTCTAAGTGTTGACAGGAGCAAGAATAAGGTATTACTTTCAAGGTGGTCTACAGTACCTTTCACAAGCTTTCACACCACATGCTGCGTTAACAAATGGTCATACTTGTCTTGAGGAGTTCATTGTTCAGATCTTAAATATGAGATTAACAATAAGATTTGGTATGATCATATATATACTCCATCCATATTAGCAAGAGAGAGAAAATTAGTGAAAGGTCCCTAAAGTCGAATGTGTCCATCCTCTAGTCCAGGCAAATTCTGTTTAAGGGCTCTGGTCCATTGAGCTAGACAATTGCAGCCAGACGTCCCTACATCCACATGATCACATATTTCAGGACTAATTTGCCCTTTCAACCGTTTTAGGCATAAAATTTTGAAATTTAAATTTTCAAATGTTGAATTCTCCCTCCTTGGGCTTGGGCAATCCTACCCCGATAGAGATTAACGAGATTAAATCATGAGGAGTTTTCAAGGCTGCTGGATGTTGGAGTTACAAGGTGGAAACTCTTGTTTCATGCCCATTAAAGATCCACAATGCATCTTGTTCGTTTTATAAAAACAAGTAGTAGAGAAGTCTTAAGAAAAGACAAAAGGTCTTTTGACTTTTGCAAAAAAAAGGGGGAGGTTCTTGTCTTGCCGGGTTCTCATTGCAGGAGCCATCGTCGGAAGAGACAAGGTACAGAGAATAGATCTCTTTGTAAATTGATTACCGGAGAAGGGGGAGGTTCTTGTCTTTTGACTTTTGCAAAAAAAAGGGGGAGGTTCTTGTCTTGCCGGGTTCTCATTGCAGGAGCCATCGCCGAAAGAGACAAGGTGCAGAGAATAGATCTCTTTGTAAACTGATTACCGGAGAAGGCTGCCTGCATGTCGTCGTCATCGCCGGACGTCGCTGGCCATAGTTTGCCTGTCGTCTGAGAAGAAGAAGCAAGGCGTTGCAGTGTCCATGGTTCTGTTGCAGAAACAGAACCTGTCGAGGAAGAAGATAAGACCCAGTCGGATCAGTTTCCAAGCCAAGGTCAAGTTCCGGTCAGTTCTAACCCATCCGCAGCAGGAAGCCCAGTTCAGCATTAACCAGCAGCTAGCCAGGGCTGACTTCATTTGTCAAATTTATCTGAATTTTTGACAAATTTATATGAGTTTTTGTCAAATTTATTTGAGCTTTGCGCAAATTTATTTGAATTCTGAAACAAATTTATCTGAGTTCCAAACAAACCTATCTGAGTTTTTGGCTATTTATCTGAGTTCTGAACAAATCTATCTGAGTTTTTAGCAACTTTATTTGAGTTTTTGAAAAATATAAATGAGATTCTGACAAATTAATCTCCATTTTGAAAATTTTAACTGAGTTTTTGAACAAATCTTTCTGTGTTTTTGGCAAATTTATTTGTATTTTCTTAAATATATTTGTGTTTTTGAATTTTATTTGTGTCTTTTCAAATTTATTTGTAGTTTTTGAAATAAATTTAACTAAGTTTTGACAAAAATACTTGAGTTTTTGGAAAATTTTTCTGAAATTTGAAAAATTGGTTTATCTTAGTTTTGGCAAATGTATTTGCGTCTTTTTAAATTTATTTGCATTTTTTAATTTTATTTATGTCTTTTGAAATTTATTTGAGTTTTTTGAGATTTATTTACATTTTTTGAAATTTATTTGCAACTTTTCAAAATTTATTTGCATTTTTTGAAATAAATTTAAATGAGTTTTGGAAAAAAAATACTTGAGTTTTTGGAAAATTTTTCAGAAATTTGGAAAATTGATTTATCTTAGTTTTGGCAAATGTGTTTGCGTTTTTTAATTTTATTTGCGTGTTTTGAAATTAATTTGAGGCTTTTTAAATTTATTTATATATTTTTAATTTTCTTTGGATCTTTTGAGATTTATTTACATTTTCTAAAATTTATTGGGATTTTTTTTTAATTTATTTGCATTTTTTTAAATTTATCTGCGTTGTTTTAAAATTTATTTTGTTTTTGAAATTATTGCATCTTTTGAAATTTGTTTGCGTTATTTTGAAATTTGTCTGTGTGTTTGTAGAATTTATTTGAAAATCTCATTAATAGGATTCCATTAATCGTGGCCAATTAAAGGATAGTTGACCATTATTAATGAAATATCCCCTCCAATCATGGGATATGATTTAAAGAAAGGGCAAATTGGACATTTCAAGTATGGGAATGTGTGTGAGGGACCTTTGCCTGCATGACTTTTTTTTGTGGACTGTTTGCCTTAAAGTTACATTTTGAGGGACCTCCGACCAAAGCCCCCTATTACTAAAACCTAAAAGAAAATTTCGTGTTATGATATGAATTCTAGCTCTAGGCATTTATGATTTAAATTTACATGATCTCATCATGTTTTTACAAATGTTAATTGTGAATTTCGAGTCATGTGAGATGAAAAACAAAGTGGACCCGTGGGTGATTGGGTTGATCTGTGTAGTGGGCCACACAATAACCAATGAGGAGGCCATGCACAAAACGGGTCCCAGATACGTAGCTGGGAACAATAGCATTCTGCTGCTATTCTATCCAAAAACTTGCCTCGATCTGGGCTGGTTCGGGTCGGGCCTAGGTGACCACCTGCCTAGTGCTTCACCATTTGTTTGTTTTTATTTCCCCCTTACATCCTTCACTGTTTGGTTGGTTCTGAATGACTTATATGAGCTGACCTAGTCCATTGACCCAATCTCACTCTCCACCATATTAAGAATGTTCTCATGACAGAATTGACCTGAGCAAGTGGCATGACCAAATGATGGCCCATTTAGAACCCAAAACATACAAGTATTAAAGAGTTAGATGAGATTAGGTAATTAGACCATTCAGAACCCGATCTGCACCATCTAAAAGTCTTTCTATGATAAAACAGAGGCTCAATTACCCATTGATGTCAGTGATCAGTTCCTGACTTGCCCAGATTAAACAAATTTCTTAGATAAATGTTTAAGAATAACTCTGTAATTAGTATTTTATGAGCTCAATTCATGTCGGAACCGTTGGATAGCTTAAACTAGATATGCACAGAAATTTCTCATCAGTGATCAACATCCAGGTTGACCGATCTTGACCACTAGAAACATAAAATGATGATTCCGGGCACCACTCTTACTCAGATCTTTGATCCACTTACTATTTTATGTTCCTTTCAATAAGTTGTATGATCTTAATGGAATGGATGGCCTGATTTGTGGCCGAAGATTTTAGATTAAATGTAACTTTTATGATATTATGCATGTTTACTGTAAAACTAGCACAATAACCCGTGCTAAGCACAGGCAGGGCCCACGAGGATAGGGCCCTTGCGTCATTTAATTGCTTCTGACATTGTTTTGACAAAGAAGGCAAGAGGTCATGGTCATCAGATCAAATCTCTTAACCAATATAGATTTTTATTTATTTTTATTTTTTTTTTCTACCATGGCAGGTCAATTAAAAAGTCAAAACTGAAAGTAATGTGGTCAAAATGGAATTCAACCACTTCGGCTTTAATGTATTATAACTGAAGGTAATATATTATTGAGCACCACATAAATGGCAGTTCTTTGGCTAAACAAACGGGAAAGAAATTAGAGATGACTGCAGTAAAGGCTCGGAGAGAATAAGATCCGGACTCTTTTCTCAAAAGCGTCTGGTTAGAATGTTGCGGCATCAAGGATGGATGCTTTCAGTCTATATCATCTTTCCCTCTTTTGTTGAGGTATCATTAGTGTTGCCTGATCTTTAATAAAATTAGGATCCCCATAACCATTTTCTAAAAGGGAAAAATAGGACCATTAAATGTTGAGGGTTGCAAGTCCCAAATCCTTAATAGGTTACCGTTTGTTTGTAACAAAGTAGGGATACATCAATTCAAGATGTACCTACTAAATCATATTAAGTGCTTCAAGTATATATAGTGTAAAAGTATGATAAGAGGTACCTCCCACAGTCTTGGCGTGAGAGGTAACCATTTTTTACAACAGCATGGCACACTCCATTACAAATACATCCCCCTCACACTCACTAACCTCCACTGAATTAGCACTCGCTCCAAACATCAACTAATTTGAATCATAATCACCGTTGGATATAATTCATGAAAATATTAACGGTCAGAAATTGCTGGAATTTAATCCAACGGTGATTATGATTCAAATTGAAACCAAAATTGGTTTAGTGTTAGTTAATTCATTAGGGTGAGGTGGTTCGAGTCCTCATTGGCTTGAGAGGTTCATTTTAGGAAAACATCCCCTTATTTGCAATTCAAAGCTGCTTTGTCAAAGTAATTCAATAAAAGCTTAAATTATGTAACACAATTATGCACTATGATGCACAAATACTTCAAAATGGTCAACTTATCGGGTCGTATCGTATCCGATACTTCACTTTTTATGTGTGAAATTCGTGTCCCTGCTGTGTCTATGTCGTGACCTTGCCGTATCTATGTCGTATCTGTGCGTCATAGATTATACAATTCCATATGGCTTAAAATGAAGAAAATTTGTATATGTGAGGAATCAGAAATTGGACCTAGAGTCATTGTGGTTAACATCAATGGATTTTTCAACATAGATGATTAACTCCATTGACACAAATAATCTTTTTTAAATGATATCAAATCCAACATGGTTGCACTCCTATTTGAGGGAATTTTGAATTAGAGCCAATTTATCGGGGATAGAGTGGCATGAGCAGGTTGATTGTATCACAGGTGGGTCCATTGCATGGCTTTTAATACGTGGGAGCTAAAAATTGGTTAACAAGATTAAAAGTCAAATACTGAAGGCGCCTTTAAAACATAGTTATAAATTAAGGATTACAACCTGCCAGATCAACAAAATTCAGCTTTCCAACAACAGAAATGTTGGAATCTTTGTCACGAGAGAAAACATATATAATCAAACCCTTGTGGCTCCTCCGGACGATTTCATTCACAATCTTTTGTGAAGGTTTGTGCTGATCATACTCATTGAAATATAGTCTGTTAAACTCAGAGATTGATTTCACATGAACCTGTAAAACAATGAATAAAAATGTAAGTCGGTAAATGCAACCTCATGGCCATCAAAAATCCAAAATCAGATTATATAACTGCTTGAAGATAGGGACCAACTGATGGCAATCTAATTGTTAACCACATGGGATGGGTTGAGTCCTATGCCTCCAGGATTGGAATTCACCGAGGAACTACAAGTAAACATTTACAGCCAATGTTCCACATTAGAAGACTCCACATGGATATGATGAGACTTTGATGATAATGATTTTCTAACTATCCACAATGAAGAAAAGATGGAACGTTTAAGATCATCCAATGGGAGTGATCCATAGATGATGAAGTAAAAAGATATGATTGGACCAATGCAAGCCATGCCTCACACTTGAGTCCCAGGTAATTAGCCTCACTTCAAGATGAGCCTCAAGGTGCAACCCCCAAGAGCTTCTATAATAAATTGGGTTGGACATAGCATATAGGAAAAATTACCTGAGAAAGGCCCTTTAGTTGAATTCGACCTCTTATCTTCCCAAACTAACACCTCCTGTTATTTTCGTTCCAAGAGATCATAAACATGATCATGATAGATTTCATAGCAAGAAATCCTCACCACTCTTCCAGTTTCCTCACAGCTTGAAAGAATTTCAACCATTGCCAATGCTCCTAGCCCAGGCTTCTCACAAGATCCCTATACAACAACATTAAGTATAAAATATTAGAAAACAGTAAGTGGAAAAAAAAAAGCATCATGCAATCAAAGAAGAAAATAAGGGACCTGAATTGTATGCGTCTTTCCACTTCCTCGAGCCCCATAGGCAATAACAGAGGCATTGAACCCATCAAAAATTCTGGAAACAAGAGGCTTAACCTCTCTAGAAAATATCTCGGGTATGTCCCGATGTTGTTCATAGCAGTAATCTAGCTTGTAGTCTTTACTACTGCTGCAAGAAAAAAAATGAGTATTCTTAATCTTAAATTTAAATATATGAATGCATGTACCATTTTAGAAACAAATATTAAAGGTGTGTGTGCAGACCGAAATCCAAATCATGTTGCTGTACTTCTTTGTCAGAGTTTTGAAAGGATGAAGCTCATTTTCAATTGTTTTAGATTGTTCATCTGGTGGACCTCACTCTGGATGGGTAATTGACAAAACACAACTGAGATATCCACCCATTCTATTGATTCATCCTGTCCCATTGCATATTGACCGTTGACTGTAATTTTATTTTAATCCATCTCATGTCAGTTATCTGACATGAAAATGGAATTGACATGAAAATGGAATTGACTCCTGCTAAAGAATTACAGAGTTACTTCAAAATGCTATTCCATCTCTTACAAAGTTTGCATCAATTACTGATCCAAAGAGTAACCATCACTCACAAAAAAAAAAAAAAAAAAAAAAAAAAAAAACAATTTACATTAACAGCTACAACTTAATTCATCGAAATCCCACAATTGCAGGCTGCTCTACATCCATTTGATAAGAATTCAACTACAGATTCGAGTTTGACTGTACCAACTAATCTTTAACAATGCTAAACTAAATCATTTCAGAACCAAAAATTGGACAACAATGCTAAACTAAATATAATCATGTTTTGCCAGATCTAATACAATCTTCTTGGAAAAAAAAAAAAACAAAACTTAAACCAATTTCGATCAAGTCGACAGAGGAAATAAAAACAACCAGATCAGATAGAAATGCATGGATCTGAAAGAGTAGATCTGGACTTACCTTCAAAATCGCGTGCTCCGCGGCGTCTATGACAGCTGGAAACTTGGTCCAGGCTTCGACAGACAGGGCATGCAGATCGTTGTCGAGAACGGCAATGATAGCTTCTTTTTTTCTTTTTGGGATAGTGTTGTCTGAATGATCCTCGTGGATTAGGGTTATGGAGAGGGACGAAGACGGACGGAGGAGAAGGAGAAGAATGCCATTTCGAGAAGGAAATGAGCTCTGATTATTGGCACTCTTTATACCCGCCCTTTCTCGAGTGCGAAGTGCGAACAGATTGTAGATCTCTCGGGTGCGGAGTGACTAAACTAATACCTCCAGAGAAACTTGGGTCCTGGTACTGACCAGAGAGAGGGCATCAAACACAGTAATAAGTAATGTGAATTGCCTTTTTAGACGTATATGTAATTCGAAAGGTTGAATGGAATCCACCAGACGAGACATGCAAATAATTAAAAAATAGGAAAAAAACTAATACCAAGCTCCAAAAATCCATTCACTGTGGCATAGTTTGCATAAGCTTATAAAACATACATCTTACCAAGCCAAGAGCAAAGTGAGGTTGACCGTGGCATAGTTTGCATAGATGTGGTGAATTTTAATAACTAACAGTCACTAAAAGAATATACAATAAGATGATATATATATACACAATTTACTCCCAATAACTTAAAACATCCACATGGTGAATTTAAACATTCATAGGTCTCACATAAATGTAGATATATGTTAAGTCTGAAATTAACATCATAGATAAGTCTTGACTAATTTCTTTAAGTACATTCTGGGATGCTTTAGGTGAACTAATTATCAGAAATTCTTGAAGAGTCAAAGTTTGATATCAACGATAGTAATCGTCCGGACTCAGATTCATAATTGATGTCGCTTATTCTGGTGACCGGATAAGGCTGATTGACATCTTTTATCTGAGAAGCCTTGATGTTAAAAATGTATGACTTCCAAAACGCCCGTTGAACCTTTTGTTCGATCACCTCATTTCCAATTTCCTGTTTAGCACAGATTATATATAAGAATCTCAGCTATTTGTATTTGTGTCATAATTGAATGTCGAAGACAGAACTATATATACTTACATTTGTTATGAGTAGAGATAAATCATCAACACTCATGTCAAGTATTTTCTCCACATCTCTATCAAAGATGAAAATCTTTAAGGTACCTGTGTGATCAATCACTACGAGGCGCATGATGTACCTATAGCAGCATATTTAGAAGTAATCATATAGCATATTGCTAAAAGTAGCACAAAACCAACTAAGTGTTAGGGATTGAGATACAAGATGTTTCAATCACCTTGAATGAGTTCTTGGGTTCGAGAGTCTACATAGTTGGCAATAGTTTTCTGAATTCTGAATTCTTACCTTTTTACCACATCTATTACATGCACTGTACCAGATTTTTTGATCAATTTCCATTCTAAATATGGTTGCCTTTATGGCAATTACAAGATCCTGTAAAAAATTTAATTAAATAAATACAGCATAAGCATAAGCATAAGAATAAAGAATATATTTAGTAGGAATGGTGGTCTAATGTACCCTCGTTCCTGACTTATTTTTCGTGTTCAAGCACTCCAGTACAGTCATTCTCCTTGCATCTGTGGGAGTTGTTTGGCCTTTCACTTGTAGAATAAGATTCATGCATTTTGACTCATTTTCGACATACCTAAGAGAAATGAGTTAAATAAAGATAGGCCATCCATTTGTAGTTATGGTAAGTTAGATTTAGTAATTGAATTTACAATAAATATATCTTATATTACCAAGATCTTAGTTGTTCAGCTTCGCGTATGTCTGAATTTATCAATAACTTTGTGGAGTATGAAGATGATAGATATAACTTGCCTAAACAAGGAAGAAAAATTAGTCAAGACAGTCATGGGCAAGTAATAATATAGATGATAGTAAATGCAACGACTACCATTATATTCTCTAGCCAAGACGGAGGTTGCAATGATTATATTTCCATTTTGTGACATGCGCGACAACTGCTTCTCATGTGTTGTTATAATGCCTCCCCATAATGTTAAAGAGAGTACATTTTCACTGTACATCTCAAATAAAATGGGAGTTTAGTTATTTCTAACTAAAGACCTACTACATCATAGACTATAATGATGGAGATAATTAACGTCAATGCACCTTGCATCAAAGATAATAATATCCATTTTTTTTTTAATGCTGTCCATCCCTTTTTCGTATTGTCAAAACTCATCCTACATCAGCGACTATTCCAATAACATCTACAACAAATGTTTTTAATGAAATATTAAATCATGAGTTCAATAACAATAAGTAATTCATAATTAGTGTACGTTTGTTCAAATTGTAAAATATGTTAGGGCAGCCAGCATGCATCAGATTTAATACCTATAAGATATTTGATCCGGTTGATAACAGATGATAGCTGGTCCAATTGCTTGAAGTTGTATTTGTCATTTGGTATCTCAGTGCATTCATCATTTATCTTCTCCACTTTTGAATTTTTCTTTAGAAACAACTGCCACTCAATGGGCGCTACTCGGTACAAATCCGGAGCATCCGTTACCTTTACATTGTCGATTAAAAACACTTGACCTTCTCTTAAGCCATCTCCAAACATTTCAATCTCATTATCTTGCAAAGTAAGCTGTATTTGATCTCCCTGTAGAGATAAAGAAAGCAAGAATCAATAGAATTTGACAACCGATTTTAAAAAATGCACAATAACATGAATAATTTGTTAAGACTCACATTTCAATCAATGAGCAGTAGCTTAAGTATTCTTCTTTTGGTTGAGTATTTCTTTACTTCATATTCTTGCCATATTCGACAAACTCTCCCTTTAATCTTCCAATGAAGACTGTATGGGTCAAGTCTCTCGAATGTGTGGTAATCAGGAGACTGCATTTTGTATTGAGCTGTGCATGGACAAAAGAAGGTATGACTAAATTAATTTATGACCCATCCAAGAAATATAAATATGGTTAGTTTGCTGCACAAAACAAATTTCTTAAAATAATACCCGTGTTAGTTAAGAACTGCATAAAGAACTTCTTTGTAAACAACATTTCTTACATAACCACGAGGTTCATTTTCCTTATTTAATGTTAAGATCTTAAGACCTGTTCTTGATGTAACTCACGATATTGCAACATATAGTTGTCCATGTGTAAAAACAGGCCTTGGTAGGTATAACCCAACCTTTGTTAGCGTTTGTCCTTGGCTCTTATTGATAGTTAATGCATATGCTAGTCGTACAGGAAATTGTCTCCGTTTAAATGTGAAAGGCAATTCTAAATCAGTTGGTGACATTATAATTCGTGGGATGTAAACTCTTTCGCCTATACATGTCCCTGTAATGATTTCAACATGAATGACTCGTTGGCTAAGTTCTCTAACAATCAGCCTTGTCCCGTTGCACAGTCCAAGCAATTGATTTAGATTTCTTACTAAAATTATTGGTGCACCAACTTTTAGTTGAAGACAATGATTCAGAATACCACTAAACCTCAATGTGTGTAGAAATTCTAGTGTGTATAATAGATTCTGATCATCATCTTGAATGTCTGTTATACTGTCTGCACTGAAGAATTCATGTGTTATACATGGTAGCATGTCAAGCATTATTTCATTTATTTTATCAACGTCATCATTTCTTGGTGCAAGAATTGCACGCTCTTGAAGATAACTCAGGTCCACATTGTTATCCAAAAAATCATTGTATATACTTCGTATTAGTTCCTTTATTTCTTCATTCTCATTGGGCATCTCTGGCAATTGAAAATCAGATGGGATTTTTATCCAAGTGTTTTCTTCATCATTATTAACAGAAATGGAATCAGCAGTTCCATTGCCAACATCTAAAACCCATTTTGCAAAATCTATAGAATCACCACCTGAGTTGTCATTGTTTGTCGATCGCTGTAGACGCATATTAACAGTTAAGTTAAAAACTTGACAATGTTTCCATACTCCTGCATTTATGAGTGTTGCATCTACTATCTGTTCTCTTGTTCCCTTATAAACTACTGGTAAAATTTGCCTAAAATCTCCTCCAAGAGCAACCGTGAGGCCTCCAAAAACTTTATCCTCAGCATGTGGATCAGTAGTAACCAATATATATCTAAGTGTTCTATCCAGTGCATCATAGGCATGTTTATGGGTCATTGGTGCCTCATCCCAAATAATAAGGTCGGTCCTCTCAAGTAGCTTAGCCAAGTGTGAACGTTTGTTTATCGAACAAGAAGAATGCCCATGATGCTGTAACGGAAGTTTGAATCTAGAGTGTGCCGTTCTTCCACCGGGTAATAAAAGTGATGCTATTCCAGATGATGCCACTGCTAAGCAAATTTTCTTTTCAATTCGTAGCTTACACATTATGGTCTTCCATAAAAATGTCTTTCCTGTACCGCCACTTCCATTAACAAAGAAAAACCCTCCTATCCGTTTTGTTGATGACTCAATGACCTTTTCAAATATCATTTTTGGTTCATCATTTAGCAAAGGATACAGCGAATCAAATTCAACTATCAAGGCATCAACATCATATGATAATTCTTCTCTTAAAATTCTGTTTTCAATTGAGTTTGATAGGTTAACATTGTTGAAAGGGATAGTAGGAAATTCTGTTAAAGATCGACCATTCTTCATAAGTATTGAATCAATTTCAGAGAGTGCTAAGCTTTTCAACTCATTTTCTGATAGTGCGAACCGATCATCTTGGATAATTCTTCTAGTTCTTGCCTCTAAGTCGTCTGAAAGAGACTGCCAATGCTTATTCCATAACTCATTAGGATCTCTTACTTCACAGAACATTATTATCTCGCAGAACAAGTGTCGTAGTCGATTTCCTGTGGCCCAAGATGAAGCTTCTAACAAAGCTCTATCCCACTCACTGTCATCCTCTAATAATCCAAGTGCACCACATGCATCTTTGAAGGTATCAAATGTGACACCGTTTACTATTTTCAAATCTTCATAGCATGTTGGTCCACGTATTATATGCAAAAGCATTCGCAGATAATATCTTTCACCTGATAATGGATGTGCATAATAAAGTCTTCCTATTGTCTTTCCACTTTTTCTTTCTTTCCATATTTTCTTACTTTCATCCCATGTCCACCTTGTTGGAAATTCTACATAAGTGAGGTCTCTAGCATTTTGGTAATTTTTATTAGTTTCAAACCATCCTGTAAACATTGTCTTTCTGATTTCTTCATTGTTAACAATTGAATGTAAGTCGCTGTCATCTCTAAAGACGACAAGATGTTGGTCTTTTAAGTGGAATTGCATTCTTTCAACAGACGGATGCCTATCTTGTATCTTGAAATCAAATATCCTCCATGATAATTCTGGGGCAGATATGTACCGACAATCCAAATATTGTTTGATTTCATCTACTACATAGTTTTCATCATGTAATTGTCCACCTGGTATTTGTTTATTTCTTTCAATAACCATTGTTGCTCGATCCTCTCCTTTGTGGATATATTTGTATAAATACTTAACAACTCTAATACGGTTACAAATTTCTACATTTGTGCATTGAACTTTCTAAGTAATGCAAGATTATATGGAATGACCCAACGGTTATCTAGGATTGCATTTCCAATCTTGACAGTTCTTCCATCATTTCGTCTTCTATAAGTAGGATAACCATCTGCGTTAATCATTGTGGCATTAGTAAAAGATTTTGGATAGTTCTTCGAACACTTTCCATTTACCATGCACACACATTTAGGGTTTAAATATCCACAAGGACCATGCATCATGCATCTTATTACAGTTTCATATGCTTCTGGTTCAGTATTTGGATCAGGTATCTCAGCACATACAATGTCATCTATGTCATATGATGTCACTGGTTTATTGTCAGCAGCTAAGGTCAGCAAGATATGTGCATGAGGTAGGCCTCTTTTTTGAAACTCAACTGTATATATATCTGCACAAAATCATTGAAGTAATTTAGTGCTAAAATGGAACCAAGACAATAACAACTTGAACGTTAAGGACTATGATCAAATCGAGTAGATATTGTGAGAGGGGACTCTGTACCTGCAACGACAACTCCAAAATGCATTCCATTTTTTAGATCATCAAGTAGCTTTCTTAACTTCAACTTAAAAACCCTAGCTATAACGTCTGGTCTGTCCTCAGCTCTTTGCCCAGGGGTTCTTTCAACCATATATTTTACTTCACTCCAGTTAGGATTGCAAGTAATTGTAATAAATAAGTCCGGTGGTCCTGCCCACCTACAGATTGCCATTGCATCTTGATACTGTTGGACCATATATCTGGGTCCACCAGTAAAAGAAGAAGGCAATATGTATCGACGACCAACTGATGTAGCGTCACAATCACCCTCGGAGATGGCATCTTGTAAACCATGGTAGAGATCAGAACGGAGTTTCTTTTGGTTAAGGTGGAGCCAACCAAGCCGATTATATTCAATGCATGCATAAGCGTCAACAATATACTGATGAAGGAGACGGCCTCCCAGCAGAATTGTTTTTTCCTCCAAATCTCTTTCATGTAGTCTATAACAATAATACTCTCTAATTGACACTAACCCCTTTCTCCTACGTGAAGTAGATTCTTCAATATTGTGTGGGATATTTAATCTCCAACCATCTTCTCCATAAGGAAAAAGCAATGGATATTGAAGTGCCATTTAGCTTGGATGAGTTTCGCTGATTCTACGTAGTTGTCCCCCAAAAGTACATAAAACTATGTCACGATGAGATCCTTGATTTTCTCCTCTGCCCACCAATAAAGCTGCAACTTCACTCGTGGCAGGGCGATTATATTGCCTTCCATCCGAAACTCTTGTATCAAGTATTCTCATGGTTAGCTCTGCTGGGGGAGATGGCCCATAGGTATCCCTTACCATACGAAAAATTCTTGCATATGGATGGAACTGATCAAGCATTGCTTGCAAATCTTTTAAAAGTAATTCATCAATACCTCTATCAGCATGTCTAGAATTTAGAATCGCAAGTCTATTTTCTGTCTCATGCTCCGTGTCATAGATATATAATTGAATGAATTGTGGACGTTGACCCATTTCTGGTAGAAGCGATCCAATTAAATGATGATTTTGACCATGTATTCGAAATGTATATGGGCCTCCTCCATCTCGTAATAGTGCATAGTCCACATTGGCTCCCATTGATGTGAAGGACAGCATTGAGTTATATGCCCTAATTGACTTTTTAAAATGAATTGAACGATCATCATTATTCCCATCGAGTAATGCCTTTAAAGGAGGTGGTGGTTCGCACAACAGTGGCAATGATACCAATCCATCCCTACAACATTGGTTGAAGCTGTAGCATCCATTAACTTTTCTTTTGTTGGATTTCTCTTCCCGCCACATAATTGCACCACATTTTTGGCATTCATGATTTGGTGGACCGAAGTCGTGTCGCCTATCCAATTGTCCTATTGATGGTCATAATAAAATGTTAGCCTAGATAAAAAAACTTTTTATACGAGAGTTTAGAGAGAAAATTTATAATGATGAAACTAACTTGTGCGGAGAGATCTATATTGCATATTCGAAGGATCTCTTAAATTGTCATCTACAGCGGATCCCTCCTTGATATGCACATTTAACATAATGTTCTCTACCATTGTTTCACTATTAGGTGTTGTGACAGCATTGTTGTGTCTTGTATCATTGATGGGCCTAGTAAAGCTGGTTTCTGGAATTCCAACATTGACTTGCACATCTACAAGATTCTCCATAGCGAGATCAATTGTAGTTGTAATACGTTGATCTGTAAAGTAAATAATTTGTAAGCATATTTTATGTTGGAAATATGTGTGTGTGTGTGTGTGTGTGTGTGTGTGTGTGTGTGTGTGTGTGTGTGTGTGTTTCTTTGATTTTGAATGCTGGACATTGGACAACTTTCGAAGGGTCTCTTTGCATTATTCCTCATTTATGTCCCTATTAACATTGAGGTTCACAAAAAATTTATATGTATTTATTATTGCTATAACCGAAATTAGCTTCAACCACCTCATGTTTAGAACAAACTCTAACATGTCATGATGAGATTCTTGAGATAATATAGGATAAAATGCCCTAATGCAATCTATTTTACTAAGTGTCACTATTGCAGTTAGTAAATATCATTGGCATTAAAATTTGTATTTGCACTATCTTCACTCTATAAGCAAAATAAGGAAATATTGTTCTTTATTGGTCTCATCATGTAGAGTTAGAACCATGAAGCTAAAGGAAATATCAGAATAAGGAATGTCATTTCAAAACAAATCTTACAAAAAAAAAAATTTCCAGTATTACAACTGAAATATAATTTATGGATATGTAACCGACATCTTCCTCATAAACATTAATACCCATTCATTTCTTCAACAAATGAACAAAAATAACGAGCTGGCCAAGCGTGCTCGACCTCTTGGGTAGTCTTTTAGAAAAAGGATCTTGTTGTGTGCTCCTTCCATTTGACTGTTCAGGCATAGCTTTTTGCTCAAATTCACGACTTGGGTAGTCTCAAATAATGCTAAAAGCAAAGCCTTCACTTGGTTTATGGAGTTAGCAGGAAGCAATGGAAGCCTCGGGAAGTTTACTTGTGCCTATGTGGCCATTATTTCTCTAGAGGATCATATAATGACTAATATACTGGTTCTCACAATTGAAGATTATATGCTTAATATAGTACAATGTAGATTCATTTAATGGTTGTTTAATCTTCATTTAGTGGTCAAGCGTGTGCTTAGCACGGATTTTTGTGCTAGTATTTCTTACAAGCTTTGTAACAAACATCTGATATGCATAAGATGAAACGTTACAGTATCAACTATAGATGTCAATGATTATATAAGAAGAAGATGAAATGCATAAATGATTATATAACAAGAAGAAGAAATGCATTTGTACCGGAATTGTGATTTACGGGTAATTTGCAAAGCCAGAAAGAGCTGTTGAGGTAACAAACCAATGAAATCCAAACCTGAAATCAATGAGTACAAACCAATCACCATATGAAAAATCCATTAATCAATAACCCAATGCTCCAAAAATGCATCATAGACACCGAGGAATATAAAAAACATAGTACAACAGACAAAATAAAATGAACACATGCGAGAAATAATCTGGAATAGAAGAACCCGCTTCTTTGAACTTTTCAGATACAAATGATAACAGACATGGTGGTCCACCCATAGCAAGACAGACCTTATTATGTATATATTTCTCCAACTGAAGACCTTATTGAAAAATATGGAGGTTAAAGTTTCTCTTCCCGTTAAAAAATATATAATGGGTATCATAGATAGTAAGAGTGTCTAATGTAATTACGCTGCAATGTTATCTTCTTCTTTCTTCTTTCTTTTTTTTTTTTTCCTTTTTTATTGGCTTTTACGTTCTGTTCCTATTTTTGTCATTATAAACTGTGAATTTGCCTAGTAGGTGGTGAATGGGTTACTCCAACGAGGGGATTGGGATGCTGCTAAATTTTTTCCTTGGGGATAGTTCCAGCAGGTTTGCCATCTTCTAAAATTTTAAAACTTTAGAATTCCTTGTGACTGATTTTTATTACACAACATACTGTCATCCTGTGCATGACGTGTTCATTGAATCTTGAAGAAGCATGTGGAGGGAGTTACAGGGTAGGAGACGTGGGGGAGGACGTGGGCCAGTCACATTGAAGAAGAGAAGCACTTTAATATGCTGGAGACATTAGTTGATGTCAAAATCCCCATAGCGGTCATAATCAGCTTGAAGAAACCAACATGAACTCAAGAAGAAGTCTAGATTTTGATATCTTACATTCTCAGAAATGGCCATGAGAATTGACGTGCACTTCCAAAACAAGCTGGTAATCGCTAATTGCCAAATGGTTTCCTCTCTACTTGTCAA
This sequence comes from Umbellularia californica, assembly GCA_028538565.1. Lineage (NCBI taxonomy): Eukaryota > Viridiplantae > Streptophyta > Magnoliopsida > Laurales > Lauraceae > Umbellularia > Umbellularia californica. The sequence goes on from JAPQWN010000001.1 coordinate 102,932,150, forward strand.
GATCTAAAAGATACAGATTCTTTTTTATCAACCAATCATTGCAAAAAGAAACGGGAAGCCATTTCAAAGATGAAGTAGAATTTTTTTTTTTTTTTCTTTTTCAAAATTTTTTATGAGGAAGATGTATGGATTCAAACATTCTTTAGTTGAATTTTCCTGGAAGTGTTCCCCTGAAAATAGAAGCAAGTTCTCACAATTTTTTTTTTTTTAAGTAGAGCGGTTCTTATGAAGTGTTTCCTACTGTTTTGTGGCAGCATGAGAAAATAGTAGCATCTCTTATCATCATTCCTGTGTTATGTTCTTTAGTTGCTGGAAGAATTGGTTTTGAAATTTCTAAACTTTCAAGTAATTCAAAGAGACGAGGTCGACTAACAGAAGCTGCTGAACTTAGAAGGAGAAACCGAGAGGTTGCAAATAATTCGTTTCTGGCATCAATGAAATAGAATGAGATAGACAGATTTTGTGAAACTTCAATTTGAGGTTCATGCGTTTCATCTTAATACATTTGGCAGAGCTTCAATTTTTGGTTTCATGCCTTCACTTAGGTCTGCAAAAGACTGCTTATAAGTGAAGCAATTGAGAAATTTTGATCGACAAAGATACTTCAGACATTTGTTTTGAGGTTTGGGACCCCTTTTATCCCAATGGGTTATACTAAACTTGTGACTTGACTCAACCTGCCCCTATTAGAGAACAAATGGGCTTCCCCAACAGTTGGCCCAATCAACCCATCCCAGACCCATCTGTCAAGCTTTCAACCAACAAAGAGGCCCACAGCCCCAACATCCCACTATTTCTGTAATGGTTGTGATTAGTGTTTAGATGATGACTTGTTGCTGAGATGTAAGAGGCTTTAAGGACTTCCTTTTAGAGATTTCATATCAATACTATTGTAAAAATGAGAGGGACTTTTTTGCTGAAGTTTTGTTGAATAGATAAAGAATATCATAGCCCCTGTTTTTGACATTTTCTGCCATTTACAAGCTGGAGTGTGTAATCACTAACATCAGCTGTGTTTTTCATGTGATTTGTGTTGATTTGCTTCCATATTGCTGTTTAGTTGCTGTGCCTTGGATGGTCAACATTTTGTGTTGTGAAGGAGAATGACTGATGAGTGTTTTTGGTTTGAAAGAAATTGAAGGAGAATGACCATTATTAGCCCTGTACATATGGACAATTCTTTGTGTGTTACTTGAGGATCTCCCTTTTGTAGTTTCCCTGTACATATGAAGCAGTGATTTTCATCTCTCTATATTCAGTAGCATGCAGCTATGATTTTTTTTGTTTGTTTAGTGTGTATCATTTTGTATGTTTCTTGTGTGCATCCATTTCATATGCTTCATACTTCTTTCAAAACAGATTGGGCCCAATCAGTCAATGTCATGTTTTCTTAGGTTTTAAGACTTCTTCGAATTTTTTATTACATTTCTATGGGTCTGCAAGGTGCTTTCCCTTTTGTGTTTAGTAATCTCTTTAACTATTGACATCTTGCAGTAGTTTTTCTATTGACTGATTACATTTCTATGTTTTTCTATGTTTCTATGCTTCATACTTCTATCAAAACAGATTGGGTTCTATCAAAACAGATTGGGTCCAATCAGCCAATGACATTCCCACTACAACTTTTGAGGCCAAAAGAGGGGAGAAGGAAAAGCTGTTAATTGCAGGAAAACAGTATGTTTGGGGGGTTCCATCTTGTTACAAATGCATCCAATCAGAGCAGTAATAAAAATCCAAACACAACATAATACAAAATCAGATCAGTGTCATATGATATGAGCAATAAACAGAACACAGCCACAAGGATGAAAATCATATCCCCTAATACCAACATATGGGGTACAATTAAAAGAACCAGAGAGTTTTTTTGAACAACAGAGACAAGGACATTGAGTTTCTGACAAGGAATGACAAAACGAAACACGATTGACACGAATTCTATGCAATTAACCTTTCTAAAATCACCAACACATAATTTGGGGTAAATTCAAAATGGAAACTTTAACACAAATTGAAACACGATTGACACGAATTCTATGCAAACAATAACTCTGTGCAAGAACCCACATGGGCATTTTCAGCAAGAACCCACAAAACTCAAACCTCAGTGACCGAAACCTCTAAAACTCAAATATCCTCTTCTTCGGCTCTCTCTCCTTGCCCACCCACAACCCTCCCCCTATCTCATGATCTCTTTCTCAACCCATCCGAATCACCAGAGAAGAGAGAGTGGGGATGCAAGCAGTAGTGAACATAAAGAAAGAAAAAAAAAGGGCAAAAATCGAAATGATCTCTTTCTCAACCCATCCGAATCACCAGAGAAGAGAGAGTGGGAATGCAAGCAGTAGTGAACATAAAAAAAGAAAAAAAAAAGGGCAAAAATCGAAATCAGAGAAGACAGATCAGGGAAAGCACCTGTTATGACCTATCCAGAGAAGGCAGTCTAGGGATGCAGATGGAGAGCCATGTAAAGTTTGATCCAGAGAGGAGTGAGTTAGATGAGAAAGTGTTGCAGAAGCGTGAAAACCTTGATCCATCACTGGTTGCATGCGGAGGGAGTTACAGCGTAGGAGACGTGGGGGAGAACGTGGGTTACTCACAGAAGAGAAGCAATTGAAGTTGCTGGACACATCAGTTGAAGTCAAAATCCCCATAGTGGTCAAAATTGAATCCGAAAACGTCCTAGCTTAATCATGTATAACTAGCCCAATGACCCTGCTCAGCACGGTCTCCCTGTAATGCAAAATAAATAATCACATATTAAAATCAAATTACCTCTTTCCATAGGATAAGTTGGATAAAATAAAAATAGAAAAATTGGAACAAAAAGGGTGTAGTTATGGAACAACTGAAATACGAGTGGTTTGATGGAAAAATGAGTGGGTAGTTGCATGAGTAGTTACATAACCGTCAGTCAAAATTATAACCGACCGTCAAAATTCAAGCAAAAACCTCCTAGCTTAATATATTGTAATTGGAATTTAATACTAAATCCTAGGTTCCATTGATGTTTAGATCACTACCAGAGTATTGAGAACTTCAAAAGATCCACCCTGTATATTTTGATTGGGTTGTAATTGACATTCAATCAGCGGGCATTCTCAATCCCACAATATTCTATTCCTAAGTACAATGTATGGACTGATTGAATCAAGATTAAAATCAAAGAATTGATAGTTGCATCTTAGACCTTATTTTTGTTTAAGATTCTATGTCGTTGTGATTCTCTCCTCACCATGAGATTATGAGATTCAATATGATAATTCCAGAAATGCTCGACACATTAAAAATGTGGTATTTTAGGATTTTAACAAAACTATGTGAGATGATTGATATGCTAAGGCTCTTCTTATGACTTGAGTTATCCAATTGTTAATAGTTGCTAGAGCCTCTTAATGTATACATTTAATAATGTGAAGGTTTAGACTTAGGCATTAAGCGCCACGGGTGGGTCTATGGCTAATATATGACTCGAAGTGGTTATAGAGTCTTGAGAATGGCTCCGTTTGAGATATTACGACGAGTGTTTGCAGGCCATGGGAAGGTGGTTTACACTTAATATGATGACACAAATAGTTGGTGGGTCCTGAGTTTTGACCCCAGCTTGAGGACCGTAGGTCCACCTTCTGATCGCGGGCATGAACGTTGTGCTTCGCGAGAACTATGCTCAAAGACTCCGTGGGGCTATTAAGATAGGCCGCAGGAACCTACGAGTCTAACTGTGACACTTCACAAATTTTCGTTCAAGTGATATACCTTCACAATTTAATTGCTCAAATTGATTTTCACTTGCATATGCAATGAAATCACATGCAAAGTGAATACACATAAATCATGTTTGTGTGGTGTGATTTCGATTCGTATTTGTAAAATAAATATGTAAATGGTGTGAAAGCTGCCCCCTTTTGTACCTAAGATTTTCACACCTCAAGATGTGTGAATGAGTTTCACACGGGTACTGTTACCAGGCGAACTGCTACAGTGCTATTATGAGCGGTCCACCTTTTATTATTTTTTTATTTTTTTGGGCCCCATTTGTAACATCCAGACCATTTATTTTCTTAAGAAGCTCAAACACGGCCATGTATCCAATTTTCAACTTTTGATGATGCATGAAAGTTGAGATATCATCAACATAATTACAGCCGTTGGTTTAATCTATTGTAACTAACATACCCAATCCGCCTTTTATGATTTGTTTAATGTTCTGGGCCCCACCTGTAAAATCAGGATCGTTTATATTCTTCAGAAGCTCAAACACGGCCACGTGTCCAATTTACAACCATTGATGTTGTTTAGATGTTGAGATATCATCAAATAATATATAACATATTCATTGATTCACATGTGAAATATTATGCTAGTAATAAATACTAGAATCTAATCCACATGTGAGTCATTTACATGCAAATGACTCACATGTGGGTCATTTGCATGTAAATGACTCACATGTTGGTCATTTACACATTTGAATCACTTTCACAGTAAACAAACGACCCTTAAGTCATATTGGATTGCTTGTTGGACTGTGGTAGCTCATTTCATTAAAAAATTTCAAATGAGGTGGCGTAAGAGCATAATGGAAGGGCAAAGAGAAGGAATAGCATAATAAATATCAAGGTTAGGAGCTTTATCTTTATAGTTGGACTTCCTTATTACTTTTTGTGTCATTTCCTATGAACATATGTCCAAGGAGTTAGTTGAAAATCCTTGGTTGTAATAAATTCCTTTCTATTGATGTTTGGAATAAGTAGTCTCGGTTATTGTAAATAAATTTATAATTGGTTTGAATAATGGCTACTATAAGATTCAATTGATGTCATAACTTCCTAAGCACCTCGTGTGTGATCGCTTTCATGCCACATATTGAGACACTCAAATTTTCGAGTGTGACAAGGGATGGAATATATTCATCTTCGACAGTCCGGATCATCCCTCTGGAGGCCGCATGACAGTGTTGTACATTTTCCATACGTGTGCCGGCGGCGATAAAGCTTAACTAATAAAAAGCTTATGTACAACTGTGGTTTTTTATTTTCTTTTTCCTGTTATGAGAAAAGGTTATTCACTTTTCACGCAATTCAAACAAGCAGTTAATCCCACGAGAAGCTCTCCTTCAAGCCTTCTGTGGCTGTCCTACTCATATTTTAATAACTAAAAATGTAAAAATCTCCAATGGCCTCACTTCTTAAGGAATCTGAATAGCCCAAAAATACACGACAAGACTAATCTGGTATAAAATATCTACTTGTTTATAGAATAGGGTGAGGTTTTATGAATTTGAGTTGGCCCCACCGCAAGACTAATCTTGTATAAAACATCTAAATAAAATAAAAAAGAGTTCATATCTTTTATACGGAATTGGTTATATCCACAATTTTATAGTGTAACCAATCATATAGGAATAAAATTGAGTCATTCCCTGTAAGAAATGAGGGCATTCTTTTATAATGATTCAGGTCTTCAATAGGCGAGCTCCACTTTGTAGTTTCACTTCTCTTAATGGTTGGAAGTGTGAGTGATCTCAATTAATGAAACAAAAATTGTTAATTGTTAATTGTTCTTCCCAATCATGCTTAATTAAAGAAAGAAAAATTCAGCTTCATGCTTTTTACTTTTTTCTTTCATCTCCAAAACGAAAGTGCTTAAAAATTTATTACAAATAGAAAACATTTTCAGTTGAGGGGGGCCTTTCTTCCCAAATACAGGCTTATTTTGGGACTAATTTCTTTACTAAAATTTCTGCTAAAAACTTGTCATATTAGTATTTTTTTAAATATGACGTAACATTTTGCCCTCTGCCATTTATAAGTAATCTTATTTTTCTGGCAAAAGTTATAAAATTTTACCTACCAAAGAGATCTCAAACGACCTTTTTGGAACTTGGAAATTTCAGCCCCAAAGCATCCAAAAATTCCAAAATTCTCCAAACCCATGAATTCGGGTAAACAAACAAGCCCAATCATGCATTATTTTTCTTTTCCTTTTTTCCACGGATGAAGGTAACCACATGTTTCACTTGGCTCTTTTCCATCTCATCCACTTCTTTTTCACTTGTCTCTTTCCCATCTCATACACTACTTTTTCCCGTGGATGGGGTCGACGACTGGTGGTGAGCGACGACTCGTGAAAAGATGGCGTGTATGTTCCCCAGGTTGATATTCTTTGAAATGAATGGTGGTCCGTCTTCACAACTGGTCCAAACATTCGCATATATACCAACCGCTTAGCATGACCAGAACAACGACAAATATTCTCAGTAGGTACCACCTCTAATTGCTTGAATCATTTAAAGTTAATTATAACTCACTTGTTAAAAACACCCTATGCATGCTTACAATTGAAGGAGTGCATGTAATTTAATTTAATTAGGTCAAAGATTTTCTAAAGACACCGGAGATTAATCAAAATCCCAATTCAGTTCAGCTCGGTTAACACAATGATATATTATTGATATTGATAAAATTGTCAATATGGATAAGATTGTGTGTCATTTGCTTCTTTTGAAATCTAATCTGGCCAACCGGGCCATATATGAAATGTATGTCTTTTGGTCGTCTGCAGCTGAAGATTCGCTCCATATTCCACGGTTGATAACATCTTACACGTAAGAACGAGATCAAAACATTGTCAACACATACACATGCTCTTGAGTTCAGAACCTCTAATTGCTGGAATCATTTAAAATTGATGACAATGGGTTTCATTGATTAAAATTTAAACTTCTCAAAGTAAACATCCTACCTCATTACTTGCTCTCCCACCAAATTTCAGTACAATAAGAGTTGGGCATTCCACTATATTGATCACATATAAAATACATTAGTAAGATATTACAGAAATTCACATATTTTGTACAAGTTAAATAAAAATCCAAATACATTAACATTAATCCAATGATGTGTCCAACCCATGATAAAGTCAACTGAAGCCAAATCCGAGCCATTGTCAGGCCAAGATATCTTGATCTTCAATCAACAGAAAGTTCACTCAAGGAGAAAAGAAGAGATTCACTTACAGTTGATTACTTAAAATCCATCGTAGATATCTTCAATTCCTTGAAAAAATTTAAACCAATGGAATAAAAAGGTAGAGAATTGCAGCCATCTATATACTTGAAATAATCCTTCTAGCAAATAAAATAAAGCCCTGAATCTAAGAAACCTAACGTACCGCTCTTAAATTCCTAAATAAATAAGTAAAAGAACCAAATTAATAGTGTTTTCATAACTTAAAAAGGTCTCGTTGAAAGCAATTTCACCCTTTTTTTTTTTTTTTTTGGTTTCCAGCTTGAAGATGCAATTCACCAACTAGGAAGTTTCTTCATTGGATTTGAGCATCTCTTGCTTGAAATATACGTCTCGAGAATCCTTGTCCTCTTTAATAAAAAGAAAAAACAGGAAATGAGTTAAAAACCCAGTTTTATAAAGAAAAAAAAAATCTGGGCATCCCTAATGATTGGGACAGTGGGTTGCAACATCCTGGGGTGGACCAAAGTGTTAATGACGCGGGTACGGCTGCAGTCATGAATTTTTAGAAAGTCCTTAAATAATACATTAAAATTTTTTTTTTTTATTATTTAACTTCTTAACTTAGCCACTGCACATGCCACCCAAATAATTAAAAAATCTTGGGTCCACTCTTGTCCATAGCTGATCCCAATGAACTTCCCACTTGTTGTAGACGCTGACCTATCCACGGGCGACCAGCTCAGCATAGTTGCCTGCATTTGGAACCTGGTTTGTGCAAAGTTCAGGTGGATCCAAGTCTGCCAACATGTCATCCATCATTGGTTGCATGTTTGCATTTTCAATTCCACGTTTAGGGCTCATCTTAAGCTCATCGTGACCACCCAAAATAATATTTGAGCCCTTTCTAGTATTGGGCTCGAAGTAATATGTAAAAGAATCTCTGTGATCGATAAAATCAATCCATGTAATTTAATGTCTTCAAAATCAAAAAAGAAAAAAAAAAAAAATCAACCCATGTAGCCGAGGGCTTGATCAACCACAAGATTCTTGAGATGTTAGCCATCTGTACCTTTCAAAACTATTTTAGCTTTCAAAAGAAAAAATCTTGGCCACTTCCTCCTATGCCACAAATATAGATTACACCTGTTTGGAGCCTTCTAATCCTTTTCTTCTGTTTGTATCCATTAAAAATTACAAATATGTAAGAAGCCTTAAAAATCTATCAATAAATCATACCTTCGTATTAAGCCATAAGATTTGATGATTATCTGAAGTAGAAAAGGATAAAACAACAGCTCAGCTATCCAAGTGGGCATGTTGCGGTTCGTACCACTACCGACAAATGACTGTGCATTATTGTTGTACGTGTTGTATCTGCTTTAGGTACGAGTCGTGATTCAAGAGCCATGAGACATAACGCGTGAAAACCCAAGTCAGAGCAGAGCACTATCGAAAAAGAGGAAAAGAAAAGCAGAGCACGAAAAGAGACCACGACGATGTGTTGGAATGGAGGGCACGTTTTACACGACCGTGCCCAGAAAGGTTGGAAATGTTACTTTTTCCTCATCATTGTTGCCATTTGCTGTACCCCCAAGTAATAAAATTTTTTAATGTACCCACACTTATATTGTAACCACACTTAAAATATTCGCGTGGTTAAGAGTTCAGTTTTAATATGGAGGTCCTGTCTTCGAATTCTTTAAGGCCTTACCCGATATATAGGACTAGTGGGTGGTTCTATGTATCCGTGGATTTACATATGATTCCCCAAAGAGAGGTCGGCGGGTTCCCATGTTATCAAAAAAAAAAAGAAATTTTGAATCTTCAAAACGCATTTCTTCTTTGGTCAAGTTTTAATCCAATTTAAGTTGGCTTGCCGCTCGCCTCACAAAAGATCAACCTTGTGTGAGAAATATAAATAAAAAGCACGCATGATCAATTATATTCTTAATTTTACAGTGTGCACTGTCATTATTAGAGTACAATTAGATCATATCCCATAAGAAAAAAGATATTCTAAAAACACTGAAGATTGATCAAAATCCCGGTTCAGCTCAGGTCGGTTAACTCAATAATACATTATTAATAAGGATAAAATTGTCAATATGGTTAAGATTGTGTGCCATTTGCTTCTTTTGATACCTAATTTGGCCAGCCGAGCCGTCTATGAAATGTATTCCTTTTAGCAGTCTACAGCTGAAAAGTCGCTCCATATTCCACGGTTGATAACATCTTATTCTAAAGAACGAGATCAAAATATTGTCAATACGCACACATGCTTTTGAGTTCAGAACCTCTAGTTGCTGGAATCATTTAAAATTGATAACAGTGGGTTTCTTTGATTAAAATTCAAACTTCTCAAAATAAACATCCTACTTCAATACTTGCTTTCCCACCGAATTTCATTACAATAAGAGTCGGGCATTCCACTAGATTTATCACATATAAAATACATTAGTAAGATGTTACTGAAATTCATATATTTTGTACAAGTTAAATAAAAATCCAAATACATTAACTTTAATCCAATGATGTGTCCAGCTCATGATAAAGTTAACTGAAGCCAAATCCGAGCCAATGTCAGCCCAAGGTATCATGATCTTCAATCACCAATGGAATAAAAAGGTAGAGAATTGCAGCCATCTATATACTTGAAATAATCCTTCTAGCAAATAAAGTAAAGCCCTGAATCTAAGAAACCTAACCACTCTTAAATTCCTAAACAAATAAGTAAAAGAACCAAATTAATAGAGTTTTCCGAACTTAAAAAGGTCTCATTGGAAGCAATTTCAACTTTTTTTCTTTTTTTTTTTTTTTTTTTTTTGTTTTGTGTTTCCGGCTTGAAGACGCACTTCACCAACTTTGAAGTTTCTTCATTGTAGTGGTTCGGGCATCTCTTGCTTGAAATATACCTCTTGAAGAATCCCTGTCCTTCTTTAACAAAAAGAATAAACGGGAATGGATTAGAAACCCAATTTAATAAATAAATAAATTCTGAGCATCCCTAACTATTGGGACAGTGGGTCTCAACATTCAAGGGCGGACCTAACTCTTAAGTATAATGACGCGGGTGCGAGAGTTGTGAAATTTTAGAAACTCCTTAAATAATATATTAAAAACTTTTATTTTATTATTTAACTTCTTAACTTGGTCATTGCACATGCCGTCCAAATAAAAATCTTGGGGCCCAACTGTCCACATCTGATCCCAATGAACTCACCACTTGTTGTGGACGCTGACCTATCGACGGGCGACCAGCTCAGGATAGTTGCTTGCATTTGGAACCAGGTTGTACCAAGTTCTGGTGGATCCAAGTCTGCCAACATGTCGTCCATCATTGGTTGCATGTTTGCATTTTTTATTTCACGATTAGGGCTCATCTTAAGCTCATTGTGACCACCCAAAATCATATTGGAGCCCCATTCTATTGGGCTCAAATAATATGTAAAAGAATCTCATCCATGTAATTTAATATTTTCACCACTGTGGGGCCCACCTAGAGGCAATCGAGCAACTTGGTGACCCACGACATTACTTATGTGTTATGTGGCCCTTTGCCATGCCGTGTTCGTGAACAGGTACATTGATCCCCGGTTTCTTTTTGTACGTCGTGTGGAATTTTTCTTCTTTGGATCCTACTTTTATTGTAACCTACAAAGTCGTGACCCGTGACAGAATCTTGGGTCCACGTGGTTCCTTCCCCCCGGGCCCCAGTTGAAGTGATTTTTGGCCACACAACCACTTATATTATCTATCTACCCTTATAAAAGGGAAGAAGTGACGTGCTTAAAAATATTCTCTTCACCACTGTGGGGCCCACCTCGAGGCAATCGAGCAAGTTGGCTTGCAAGAGGCACATTTCCTTTTTTTTTTTTTTTTTTTTTTTAATGCATGCGTCCTTTAACCCCACACCATTCAATTATGCATGTCTGTGATAAAATTCCTTTCTACAGTTTGACTAATTGCAGAGATGTCTCTTGACTATTTGTCGTTTGGTCAAAAGTTAAACTGTTTTTGCTCTTTTTTTTTTTTTTCCTTTTGAAAAACTGGCCTAAAGAGTCCTCAATTTTATATTCATAATGACTTTTTACATTTGATCTAAGGTCTCCAGCACATGCAAGGTTTGTTGCCAATACACGAAACCATTCTCATTCATGGTATGGGACTTAAATATATTGCAAGTCCATTCTTACCTCATTTCTATTTTTTAGTAATTTATATTTAAACCAAATTCATGACACAATTCTTCTCTTTTATCTCGATTTGAGTCATGAATCAACTTGACATAAATGTGAATAGCAGAGATAAGAACGTTTAATGGCTTTATGATAAAATTGGAAACAAGTACATTCTATAAAGAACAACTAAAAGTACTATCAATATGTGATAAATAAAGTGCAATTGAACCTTGTCCAACTTAAAGGTTGCTATGTGTAGATTAGAAAAATGATGGGTATTTTGTTTGACTTGCAATGATTTATATATATATATATATGCTTGCAATCTTAAGTCCAGGGCTTCAATGTTTTTTACTGCCCTTTTCTAGATATGAAGAGATTTGGAGGTATGGGCAGAATTTAATCATTTCAGAATTTACTTCTTGTTGGTCTTTTATGGGCTTAAATTAAATTATTCTTCAATTTCTTGAAATATCTTCTTTTTGCCTTATGAATTCAAATTTTTTTTTATATATGCTTGGAATCTCAGGTCCAGGGCTTCAATTTTTTTACTGTCCTTTTCCAGATATGAAAAGATTTGAAGGTATGGGCAAAATTTCATCATTTCCGAATTTACTTCTTTTTGGTCTTTTATGGGCTCAAATTAAATTATTCTTCAATTTCTTGAAATATCTTCTTTTTGCCTTATAAATTTAAATTGATGACTTTGTTTTGGTAATATGTTTTATTCTTTATGTCAAAAAAATCTTGGATTTTCCATTTATGAACTATACATATTTTCTCAGAAATCAGATCCACTTACGCCCATATTTGAGGCTGTAAAGTCTTTGTTAGAATTTTAGTGTTGGTTAAATTCATGGATTGGACAAAACTCTAGGTCTTTTGAGTTGTAATTTTTTTTTAGAAAATGACTCTGAAGATGGAAAATTGGAAAGACTCAGAAAAAGAAAGTCTGAAAGAATTAAAAGAAGAAAGCTGGAGAAAAAGAGCTGAAATTCCGGATCAACCAGAATGGGGTTCGCTCGAGCGACCACATCATCCGCTCGAGCGGACAGAGTTAGAATGGCCTAACGCTGAAACAGAACCTCATCCACTCGAGCGGATGGTGGGTCCGCTCGAGCAGATAAGGCAACAAAGTCCCAAGAAAATTAGAAACTACTTTTCTAATTGTGCTTAAACTTCATATTTTAGTCCTAATCATCTTAGGTAACTTTAAGAACGTCTCAAGGGCTATTTAAAGGACTCAAGGGCTATTCCAAATAAACTACCTCACCTCTCAAAGTTCTGAGTTTGAGATTATTATTGAGAGAGTTTTTTCTCTAGAGATTTTTATGAAGATGTGCTGCCAAGTTCTCTGGAGCAAGTTCTTCTGCATCCTTTGTTTGAAGATTATCTTCTTACGAGAAGACTTGAGGAGTCAAGCGCTGGATTGAATTTGTTGCAATCAACGGTATGAAGTCGTTGAAGCTTGAAGCGACACAAGGTAATTTCAGTCATTGGGTAGGAGATATCTGGGGAAGAAATCTGAGTTTCTTGTAATTGTGAGATTCATAGTGTTTGATTTGATCCAGTTCGATCGGTGGTTTTTCACTCGGTTAGGGTTTTCCACGTTAAATTTGGTGTCCTTGTGGTGTGTGCTTATTGATTTTATTTTCTCTGCATATTGGTTATTTCTGCACACTTTTAGGTTGATTGTTTGAGTAGACCAATCTAGAGATCGCGAACCCTAAATCTTTCAGTCTTTAAATAATGGCTACATTGATTTCTTTTGTTTTTGTCTAAGATCATTGGCCACCACTATATATCTATTCTTGCTGTTCCTATCCTGGTAAAGAAGAAAGGAAAATGATTCTTTTCTTTTTTTTTTTTTATCTAGAAAATATGAGTGTAATGCTATGTTTTGATTTATTTATATTTAGAAGTTAGATAAAACTTTCATGAAAGATGTTGTGAAAGGAATTTTTGATTTAAATGATGATTAAGTTGTTTGATGAAATGGGTAAATAAGTTTTTCATGAAAGAAGCTGTCAAAGATTTGCTAGATCTACATGATGAACAAGATGTTTGATGAAATGATTAGTTCAAATTTTCAAGAAAATGGTTGTGTTTGAAGAATTTGTACATTTGCTGTAAGAACTCAAATGAGAAATTTCAATTGAGATTTTCATGTGTAGAAAATCTCAACTTCGATCCCAATGCTTGTAAAGACACGATTTGTTTGTCAGAGGAAGAGATGAGAATGCTAAAGATTTCTTGGAATCCTTGTGATTTGTTGTTGATCCATTTAAAGCTATGAGTTGGAATTTGTTCTGGTTGCTTGGTGTTTTATTTCATTGAATTTGCAATGCTAGAAATGAAATATGTGAAATAGAATTGTGACATTTTAAACATTTAGTGCTCCAACAACCTTTGACAAAGTGAACTTTGTGACAATAGAAAATCTCTTTTTAATTTGGGCCTTTTTTATGTTAATAAAATAGTGAAATTTACTTTAAATTATTATAAGCAATTAAAAATGAAGAAAAGTTGAATATTAAAAAATGACCAGCAATGGTAGAAATGAAATGGAATTTTAACATTTAAGGGAGGTAGTGACCAGTTGGGCTTTTTTTTTTTGTTGCTTTTGTGTTGTATTATTGGTGGATTGGTTATCTTGTGTGTCATCTTTGACATTAGTGGTTTGGCCGAAAGGTTTAGCCTATTAATGATTATTTTTTAATCTTTTAATGCGTTTTTCTCTTTATAGAAAAAAAAAAGAAAAAATAATTGTAACATTTTACAGATTTTAGTGCATCAAACTTTATGAAGAATGACAGAAAATTGGACCTGTAGTTCCTAAGAGTTATAGGGCTTCAGATTTTTATTAGTGGTTAAAAATGTAAAATCATACGTAAATATTAAAAAATGCCAATTAAATAACCTCTCTTTTAATGGAAATTGATTTGAGGAAAAATGAGAGATGAATGCTCATCCATCACCCTGGAACTCAAATCCCATGATGGTCAAGGTCCCTTTTTCATCCATAACCTCGTGTTTCTCACTCCTCACTTCTTTAATAATCTTTCAGCAGAGCTTGTTTCACTATGAATTTCTATGTATGCTAGCAAATATATTAGGGCGCAGTAGAAATCCGCAATCAATACAAAATACCATGCACAAGTAGATCTAACCAAATAGTCACACTAAAAAATATAGAAAGATATTTTATGTAGTTTGATAGTATGCTTGTGTCAGATCAGAAAAAGAAATACTAGACAAATATATATATATATATATATATCTCCCCTTTACTAGGAAAGGATGGTGTTTTCATGCTTAGCGATGAGGACTTGGGTGAGATTAGTTGGTTGAAATGAGGAAGATATTTCACTGATGTGTGGGTGCACTAGCCAAAGATATGGAGTTGACGTGGAGAGGCTTGAGGTCTGTTTAGATGCTTCATTTTCTTAGTAGCCAGCTAATTTTTGTGTCATGAAAGTTTTTTGTGAATACACAAGCGTATGCAGATTTATGTCATGTAAGCCTTTTTTTGATTTCTTCATTCCATGCAAGTAGGTTTTCTTTCAAATTTTATTGTGATATATCAAACCAACATCCAATGCAAGTTGATAATGGCTTATCTTATTACTTCTTGATTTATAATAAGGTACTTTATTTTCCTTTTCAAGTTTTTATGAGTATGATGCAATGGAACCCATCATTTTGATATGCCAACTCATGTTTTTAGATCCACCATCTTATGTTGATTTAAAGTGACTGTTTTAGGGCCATGTTTTTTATTTTAGGCCATTCTGGCAACATGCATTCCTTCATTATCATTCTACGTGCTAGACTTTGTTTGAGGTGCTAATTGTCTTTCTTTATGATTATGCATGCTTCATCCAAGGCATCATCTCAGGCCGAACCAGTATTACTCTTGGACTTGATCCTATCCAACATTGCAACCACGTTACCATAATGCAAGGATAATGAACTTTCCATTAAATTTTCTTAGGAAGTTTGAAGGAAGTAGTTGTGCCCACCCTGAGAGTGCATGGCTAAAGATCTCTCTATAGTTGGTTGTCTTGCTTCAAATTATAATATTTTTTTTCAAAGATTCACTTACTACAAAATTAGAATGTAACAGAACTGATTTATGATACATAAAAAGCTAACAGAAGTGCCACAAACTTACATGGTTCGAAATTTGGTACCGGTGTCATCTTAATTCAAGAAAGCTTGTTAAGTTGTTGCTTTGACCCTCATCTTGACATATCAATATTGTTCCTTTCCATGATATTCAAAATTCAGTGAGGGAATAATGGAGCAAGCATTAGGAAATGGTGCAGGCACTGCCACTGGGACTGAATGAAAAGAGCAAAAGCAATGACTTTCTTGATTCCCTCCATTTTCGTGGCTTTGACGCTAGGTTCTAGACAAATTTTAATGGAAAATAGGCCGAACGATCAATCTATATTAAAATTGGTTAGTATTTCGCCTAATCATGTATGGCCAGAAAAAGTTAGTTTTCAACTTTTTTTCAATTAATTTCCTTCCATATATTTTGTTATTCTATCTTCTTCTTACTTTTTTCTATTGAAGCTTCTACTGAATTTCATAAAAACAACAAGTGATTGTAAATTACTTAATTTGCTAAAAAAAATTAACTATATGTAAACTAGACATTCTCCATTGAGATGGTTAATATTGAGTTTTTAAATGACTATATTTTTCCATATTATCATATTGAAAGAGTGTGTTTCTTGCACGTGGGCTCCACTAGTCACACCTAAAAGTACATTCCCATTACGTAGAACACAAGAAAACATATTGATCCAAGAAACGATCATACACCCAAAATGAAAGGAATAAAAAATAAACAAAATGATTTTGAAGATTACCCTAAAACATAAGCTCATTTAATGGCTGTGGTGATCTGTGGGTGCAAAGGAGCCATTTCGAAGCTATTGGCAATTTCTTCAATTGTTGTTACGGGGAATGCCGCTCCACATCACACTATCCTACTATCTTGGGAACAATACAACCATATCAATGTTGGGAGTCGTAATCTTCTTTCATAATATTGGGGTCAACGTTCACCTTCGTTCATGAGCACTTGTAACTGTGGTTGAGTCCTCGCTCTCACCATAAAAGTATTGTTGTACCGTTTCCTATCATCAATTTATTTTGTGATAAGTGGTAGCTCAATGGGGTTCGAGTCACGGGACACGTGTTTTGCTAGTTCGCAGTATGAGTCGCGACGGGTGTGCCGTTGAGGGAGGGATTGTTGAGGTCAACGTTCATCCTCGCTCATGAGCAGTCATAATTGTGGTCGAGCCCTTTACCCTCACCATAAAACTATTGTTGTGCCGTTTCTTATCACCAATTGGTTTTGAGATAAGTGGTAGCTCAATGGGGAGTAAGATCCTACACATAATCAAATTAAAAACCCATTATACTTAATAAATATCATAGGAAAAATTGAAAAGACATTGGTTTGGAGCTTATTATAGAAGTTCTTTTTTAAAACTATCTTTCTACAAGACTAACTAAATACCCAAAAAAATTGGACAGAAAAACCTATGAAATAAAAGTTCTACGCCACTGTGTCATTACTGATTAATATAAACAAAAGAGATGCACCATGAGAGAGGCCATTGAAAAGATCTGTAATATATATATGCCCATATAAAAACAATATCCAAGCATATTAAAGAAAATATAAACAAAAAATTCAAAATAATTAATAAAATCGCAGAGGCTACAACAACTGTAAAATTATGCCGTATAATGTAAATGTCAAAAGACGGTGTAAAACCCAGCATGTGAGGAGAGATACTATGTTTAATCATGGCCGGAAAACTTGTGATTCGGACTCGACTAGTCCAATGCAAAGAATTAACTCGGATAGAGTCAATACGGAGGCTCGGGAGAGTTATTTTTTTAAAATAATTTTAAATTTATTTAAAAATAAATCCATTATATTTAAAAAAATAAAAAAATCTATTTATTTACCTTCATTGATAATAATCAATTCAAATTAAGGATGTTGTATATGCAAGAAAAGTGCCACAATAAGGGCCTGTTTGGATGTTTACAGAATAAAATATTTACAGATTTAACTATTGCAATAATAAGATAGTATAGAATACAATAATGTAATATTATAATATTACAATATTTTTGCTGTTTGGCGATTTTTGAAGAATTTCACAGATTTTAAATTGAGTTGTTTGGAAGGTGCTATGATTAAATTAAATTACATTATTAGAATAACTTTTTATTAAATATTTTAATTTCTATTTAATTTACCAAATCTGGATAAAAAAAGTAGTGTGGTAAACTAAAGTTCAACTGCAATGTTTTTACCTTAAGTTCCTTTTCTTTTATCACATAAAACCATGGTAAAGTATAGTAAAATCAAGTCAATACAAAAAACAACTACTTTACAACTCTCTTTCCCGCTTTGCTTTACTACATACTTCATCCCACCTTACTTTGCCTCACATTTACTATGATATGACATCAATCTTTATTTTATGATATGACATCAATCTTTATTTTACTTTACCACACCTGTAAATAAATCACTTTTTATTTACCATATAAAACCATGATAAAATGTGATAAAGTATAGTCAAATAGAAAGAAATTACTTTACCATTCCTTCCTACTTTACTTTACCAAATATTTTATCCCACCTTTACTTTACCACAACTTTACCGTGCCTTGACATTTACTTTTAGTTTACTTTATCATATATGTAAACAAACACATCATGATGGATTTGGTAAACTAAAGTCGTTACTTTACTCTACCACTTTTTAATAGTCATTTTGAAAGATTCTTATCTTGTAGAATATTTTCTACAAGGGGGAGCTGTAGGAGAAAATATAAAGCTTTTTGAAAGAAAAGTTTCTTTTCTTTAAATTTTTCTTGGATCACCAAACGCACAAGATTCTTTTCTTTAGAAAATGAAAGATTATATTCTATAAAATATTATTTTCTTGCGTTTTCTTGTGCATCCAAACAGGCCCAAGGAAAAAGAAGAAGAGAATTTTACATATTACACAATTTGTTAGTCCATATACTGAATGTAAAAGATTAAATATATATTTCAAATTACATTCTAGTCATCGTTTTTAAATTACTAACTCCAAACCTCATGCATAATCACTTATAAATGAATTTAATTATTTAAAATTAGATATGCCTATTAAATGGTTCGGAACGCCAACAACTTATTAAAATGAGATGATTGGGTTGAGTTTTCCCTATTTTTGACTTGGCTCTTCGTCAAAATGAGATGACTAGAGAGTATTAAGAGTCAACTTGGAAAGTTTTCCAATCGTGCATTTAACTCGATTTTACAAGATAAATAAAGAAAATACGGTTTGTCCTTTAGTCTGATTATATCACATTTGTTTGTAACGATTAAACTCTGCCTTATATTTTAGAAATATCTAAGTTATTTGCAATAGTACACTACAGGACTGACATTGTTAATTTACAGGTTTTTTCTTTTATTTTGTCATTATTAATAAAATCTCAAAGTAACTTTCCATGGGTGCTTGAACCCTACCAGTAGAAAAACAAGAGGGAGAATCCTATATGAGTTCCTGCTCATGGGCCCATGACTATGATGTCATCAATGGTCCATGCGCATGGTTTGGTGAATCAAACACAAGTTTTGATGGTACCCAAATCGGACAGCTATTTTGCCATAATTCCTTAGATCTAGCCACATGTCATTCCTTTAAATGTTTTTGATCAAAGTATGGTTTTGACTTGTCCTCAACTCAGATTGATAGGTCTTCTGTCTCTGGACATGTTTTGATAATGCGCTCAAATAGAACAATTTCTGAGGATTACCTCTTACTTTATCAACATCCAAAAGCTCACAAAAAATAAATCGTATAGAACAACGATCCGACTTTATACATTGATACCCTGTCCACAAATTGATAACAAGTGCAGACTGCATAGGTTAAAAAAATGTGTATGGAAAATTAGTAGGTATTTTTTAAAAAGGTGAAGGTAATATAGTCTTGCAGCACATGGTACTACCGATAAGGCCTTGCAAAAAGGCTATTTAATGAATAATAGATCCCACGTCAAGAAAGATAGATGCAGAGAAGGAAACAATGGGTAGTCGGCGTATGCTGTTTGGGCTCCTGTTGCTCATAGCTACATCAGCTTTCGATACTGCTAGTAAGCCCGGCTGCCCAGACAGTTGTGGTAACGTTAGCATTCCATACCCCTTCGGCATCCAAAAAGGTTGTAGCAGATCAGAAGAATTCGAATTAGTCTGCAACGACACTCATTATACCCCTCCAACACCATTTTTCGGAGAGTTTGAGATTATGGAAATAACTTTAGAAGGCCAAGCAAATACCACTACTTATGTTGCTTCTGATTGCTACAACGAGTGGGGCAGAACAGAGGGCTACTACTCTTCGATGTATCTCAGCGAAGATGGGCCATTCACCTTCTCAAACACCCGCAACAAATTCACGGCAATAGGTTGCGACACGCAAGCATACATAACGTCCTCTTATGGGCTCAATTTTACAACCGGATGCATGTCCTTCTGTGGGGAAAACGTCTCCGTAAACGATGGCTTATGCACTGGGATTGGGTGTTGCCAGACCTCTATCCCTCAAGGTACCTGGGGTTTCGATATAGAAGTGAACAGCTCCAACAACCATAGTGATCTCCTGGGTTTTAATCCGTGCAGCCATGCCTTTCTAATCGCTGATGATCAGTTTAAATTCAACATCAGCGATCTTTCTGCTCAAAGTAAGTACAAGAGCTACCCAGGCAATTATGAAAGAGTACCCGTGGTGCTTGATTGGGCGATTTGGAATGAGACATGTGAACAGGCAAAAGAGAATCACACTTCTTATGCTTGTAAGAGTTTGAATAGCACCTGCTATAATTCTACCAACGCTCCTGGATACCGATGCAATTGCTCTGAGGGTTATGAAGGGAACCCTTATCTAGAAGGAGGATGTAAAGGTATACTGACTTCTTTCCTCTACCGTCTCTTAAAATTGGAAACATAGTAAAAAGATTAGCATGACTTCTTTGCTCTATCTTCTCTAAAGCCACCACTGCAAAACTCGTCACGAGCGTACATCTTTTTTGAAGTTTACACTATTCAAAACCACTTCTTATTTTTTAAATTATCAAGGAAAATCTAAGTCACCCAGTTATTACTAGTCATGTCAAATCAGATCCATTTAGTATAGAATACTTGACAGTTAGAATAATTCTGATTGACGTAAAATAACCTTCAACAACAGAATACGCGGTGAGATAATAATCTTGAATTTTAATGGTGGGTTCGTACTTAATTGTTAAAGTTGGACTTATATATCTCTCGGCCTGGGCTCGCAAGAAATTTGTGAGGCTACTGATTGCCGTCCACTCATTATTTATTAAGTATCTGAATGTCTCTCTCTTTTGTGCGGGCTGTAGCCAAAATTTTGGATGGGATTCAGCTTCATCACATATAAAAGAAGGATTTTACCAAAAAAAATACCCTTAAGAGTCATTGGGGTCTAAAAAGGACCCAAAACGACTGCATCCACTGTTGTGGTCCTAGGAGGCTCTTTTTTTCTTTTTCTTTTTTTTTTTTTTTCATTTTTTTACAATGACTTCCCCGCTCACCTCCGTACACGAGTGGGGATATCCCCACTCATTTTTTTCCTTCTTCTTCCTCCTTTGTGATTTTTCCTCCAAGTGCTTTCACCTCTACCAACTAATCCACTAACTACACAGTATTTTCCTTCATGATATACTGGGTTCAACAGTCATGGACTTAAATGTAGGTGGGAGCTTGTCACCAAAAGCACCCCTTTCTCATATAAAGAAAAGAATCCTAATCTAAAATATTTTAGCATGATGCTAGGACAAAAAATAAACTGTTTGAAGATTTCCCTCAAAGAACTCAGTTGCTTACTAATGAAAATTAAACTGTCAAGCCCCCAAAAACCTTTTCAAGAAAAAATTAAAAAAACTTACCAAAAAAATAAAAAGCTTTTCAAAAGGATATTAAAAGGGTCTTAATTAACATGTTTGAATGAATACCGAGTTCAAATGTTTGAAAATTTACAACGATGGGAAGGTTCTCTTATAAGTGCAGAATGAAAATAAACCAAATTATTCATTATTAACTACAAAAATCTAGACAATCCACAACACAATTAAAAGTGGATATTGTAGTGTTTTATTATTCATGAAACATGAGGATGAGATATGGCGTTTCAAAATTGATATATATATTCTTTTGACACTCCACTGGAGATTGAATGTTTTCATAGTCTAACACATTCTTTCTGGTCTGCTTTGGTGCTGCGATGCAGATATTGATGAATGCAAAAGAGGCCCCAATCCTTGCAGAGCAGCGGAGAAATGCGAAAACAAAGAGGGGGATTTTTCTTGCACGCCCAGGATACAGTTAATTGTGGTCATTCTAGGTAATATTCTCAGAGTTGAGTCAGTGCCTAATTTGTCTTCATTTGAAGAAGGTGTCTTGTTAAGCAACTCAGAGTGAAATAACAAAGAAATGAGAAATGTCACAAAGAAAAGAAAAGGATTTTTCTACATCCCCCTCCCCCTAGTTTTAATTTGAAAAGCACACCATATTATTAAAAATACCTCTCTCCCGGATTTTAGAACATAATTCTAAAAATACATGTCACTTTTCGAAGTCAATGAAAACTAATCATTCATTTTTACTCAAAAGGCTCGTGTATTGTATCATTCATTTTAGAGGATTTTACAAGAAAAGAAACAAAAAAACATTTTAGGTGGTCATTGCACCAAAAAGGTCACTTGAATTAGCTAGACTCACACCAAACTAGCCTTTCCGCCCAAAAGTCCTTTTTTTTTTTTTTTTTTTACCATTTTTTTCGAGGGTCGACAGCAAGGATGAAAATACCGGTAGCGCAAAACCGCTACGAAGCAGCGATACGTTGCGTAGCGGGGATACATAGCGGCGTAGCGGTGCGATTTGAAAAAATCACCAAAAAAATTTGAAAAAATTTCAAAAAATTCAGAAAACTATAAAATGAAAGAAAATGTATTTCTTTTGCAAAAGTAAGTAAGAAAAGGGGGCGTTGCGGTGCCCTCAATATATGAGGTCCTGTATCGTTGTATAAATAGAAAATAATAGTAATGATTAGTTTTTTCATGTGTATTCATGTTTCTTAGTCATGCTAAATTAAAAAGTAATGAAAAGATCATAAAAAAAAAAAACTAGAACATAAAATAAAGGCATAAGAAATTAAGAATTAAGAAGACTTAAGAGTTAGGTCATTACTCAATACTCATTAGTGAACATTGAACGATCAAATATCAATACTTCAACATTAAAGGTTCAAATTCAATCAAGTGAATGAACTGTGAAGTGATCAACAATCAACATTCAACACCAATTTAAAAATGACAAAGAGTAGAGAGTTAGTGAAGGAAATATGAATACCTTAATCACCACCAAAATGAATGTCTACCAAAATTCAAGGCACTATGGTTATCCTCATCCCCATCAATGTTATCATTTCTATTGGCACCATATTAAATTTGGTATTGATGAGCATTGGGATCCATAAATCCAAAGAAGGTTGCCGCACCCACATCATAGGAACTTGGAGGAAGTAGAGGAGGATATCTACCATATTGCGTATCACCATAGTCACCATATGAGTAGGACCCTAAAGCTGAAGACAGTTCTTCTTTTTGTTGTACTTGATCACATGGAAAATAGTCAAAATGCTATGGGGGTCCTTGTCCATTGTAATTAGGGTTCCACGAATCAGCTCATGATGCCGCTTGTTGTCCTCCAACACCTCCACCCATATTTCCTTGTTCATTACTACCTCCAAAAGCAGGTGGTGAGACTCTCCGACGCCGTTGATAACCACGGTTTTCTTCCATTCTTTCTGGAAAGTCCTGTACCTCCTCTACAGAATGACATCTTCCTGATCATGTTGGTAGTATTCACTAATAGCACCTGTGCCACTAGTGTCTCCTGCTCCATCTCCCCATCTCCTCCACCATGGCTACTCGAAGAGACGGTGGTACTCGTCCTCTCAGAAGATGACACAACAAGAGCAGGTTCTTTCCCTTTAGGTTGTGGTTGCGGGCTTTACGGCTGTGCACTTGAGCCTTCTTCTCCAAGTGGGGAACCATCTGCCTCGCCCATATCTTCATCAAGCAATTCTCTAACATCCTCCTGAAAGCCTGAATCTGAATCTATCAATGGATCCTCTATATCGGCTATCTATGGGAGCAAGGGATCGTCCTCTCTGAATATGTGATCCAAACTAATAGGACAATAGCTTGGATCATCCCTTGCCTTCCTTTCTCTTGTTTTGTTTTTCAACTTCAAATTGTAATGGCAATATACAAGCTTGTTAAGTTTTTGCATGGTAAGTCGATTCCTGGACTTTGTGTGGATCAAGGAGAAAGTGCTCCAATTCCTTTCACAGTTTGATGAAGTTGTACCTTGACTGAGGATGTGAACAGCCGCTTTCCTTATATTTGGAGTATCCTTCTGAAAATTCATCCACAAATCAGCTGAAATTCAATGTAAACAAATAAAATTAGATATTCCTTAAGTCCTTCCAAGTTCCAATCAATTGAGAGATAATTAACAAAAGCCTAATAGGTTGAGTGATTGGGTCTTTTGTTCATACCAGGAGGCATCTTTCCAATCGCCCTTATTGCAAAAGGGTCAGCAAAGCCTCCTATCCTTTGTGTGTATGTAGATATCTACAGTGTGAAAATTAGGAATAAATCAATAAACCATACATGTTTAAGACCTATCTCAACTCTCAAGCATATACATATCTCATCTCAAATCTCATTCACTAACTCACCTTTTGGATGGCTTTGATTGAATCATCAACTCCCAACAATTTCTTCAACACTTGCCTTAATCCTACCCTCAACTCCGTATCTATTGCATCGCTGTGTTGTTGGGCATTGGGGTAGTAGAATTGGGGATTAAGGAAATAACCTACATTGAAAATAAGTTGAAATGAAAAATGATTAAACATCAATCAAAGAGAGTTAGACTGCTTTAAAAGCATCAAATAATGATATTGTTATTGAGTACCTGCATCATGCAATGGATGGGGCAGCTGGTCGTTCCACCGAGCATCAATAATCTTTATATATTCATCATGATATCTAACGTTTTCCATGATAGCTTGCTTAGCCCGATCCATTGCTTCATATATATCCCATTGTTGGCTTGTCATCACCATTTACAAGCCGCAACACTCTAACTAAAGGCTCGTAAACCTTTAATAAATTAGACACTTTCTTCCAAAATTTATTGTCCTTCATCAAGTTAGGGATCTCAAATTCCGGACCACTTGTTGCATTGCCCCATTTCGAACGAAGCCATTCCTCTGATGCAAACATCTGAATCAGCTCTTCTCTAAACCTTATAAGGCTCTCCATCGCAATGAAATAGGTAGCAAACCTAGTTGATCCCGGAAGTATCAAAGTATGGTTATTTGTGAATTTTTTCATCAAGCTCAAAAGCCATGAATGATCATAAATAAATCTGGTTATGCCTCTACATGCCTTGATAACTTCAGCAATTTTCTTCTTTTTTCCAATATCTTTCATAATGAGATCTATACAGTGTGCTGCACATGGAGTCCAAAACAGATGAGACCTTTTGTTCTTCAACATCTTACCGACTGCCTTGAAATTGGCGTCATTATCTGTAACAATCTGTATAATATGCTCCTCTTCCATACTATCTACAATCTTATCCATAAGAGTGTATATATATTTAGCTGACCGTTTATGTTCAGATACATCCACGGACTTCATAAAGACACACCCGGCGACTGATTGTACCAAAAGATTTATTACTTGTGTTTGTGTGCCGCTGGTCCACCCATCACACATAATGGTGACCCCATTCTATTGACACGTGGGCCTAAAGTTCTCCACCCATGCCTTTATTTCTTTATATTCTTCTTCGAGATATTTAGTGCCCACATCATAAACAAAGGGCGACTGTATTCTCCGTCCAACTTCGGCAGCAACATCAAGAATTGTTTGGAAATAGGGGGAATCTATTGCTGTAGGTGGTATGTTCTTGTGAATTAGCCATTTTGATGTAGCTTTGGCTAACCCATCTTTTGCACCCTTCATCACCCATTTCATAACACTTGATATATTTGGTTGTTTAACCCCCTCTTTTCTATGTGCTAGAGGATCAACAGGGAGAGGAACTGCTCTTCTAGTAATAATAACTTCTACATCAACATTCCGTTCTCAGATGCTAAATGCCCTACGCATGGCCTTGCAATGCCCTTGCTCATGCTTGGCAGAGCAGATGAGCCACCTGCATCATAATATTTACTACTTCCAGCAAATGCACGACGTTCATATTCTTCTTGGTGACTCATGATGGACTCTTGGTGTGCAGCCTCCATTTCTGCATCTTCATCATCAAAACCTTCATCCCCAAATACATCATAACGGGCAGCATCAACTTCTTGCTGCCTCTTTTCTTTTATCTCTATTTTTCTAGCTTTGTTTTGGTCAACCAAAGCTTTCAGTTGTTCTCTGACTTCCCTTGGTACTTCGGTACAGCCAGCAACATTGTTAGAAATGTGGCCCAAGTGGTGCTTGAATCTTGTAATGCCCTTATTGATCACTTTCCCACAAAAATTATATTTGATTTTCAACCCGTTGTTCTCAACTGCCTC
Source organism: Umbellularia californica (assembly GCA_028538565.1). Lineage (NCBI taxonomy): Eukaryota > Viridiplantae > Streptophyta > Magnoliopsida > Laurales > Lauraceae > Umbellularia > Umbellularia californica. Next base: position 102,958,019 of record JAPQWN010000001.1, read on the forward strand.
ACCAATACTCCATGCAGGATCAATATCACGAGGTATTTTCAAAAATCAATTGGCAAGGCACAATAGAAGACTGAATACCTGTAAATATGAACAAGTAATGTGTTAAAAATTAAAAAAACATAAAAAAATGTTAGAGGAAACATATATCTAACACTTAAGAATCATTCTCTTGAAATTTAATTGGTATTTCATTACTTAAAGTACAATTTTTTTTTCAAAAATCTAAAAAATCCCAAAATAAGAAAATAAAATAAAATTAGGAAAAGAAAAATATATGTTGGATTTGTTGGATTGATCAATGCCAAACATAGATATAACATTTAGGGGCCTTAATCAAAATAATATAATGGGTAATGAATTAGTTAATGCATTTTTTCCTTCAAAAAATAAATAAATCCGAAAAAAAAAAGAAAAAAAAGAGAAAGACAAAGAAATGCTGGATTAATCTATGCCAAACATATTCAAAACATTTAGGAGCATTTTTCAATACATTTGATTGGCATTCCATTACTAAAGATATTTTTTTTACAAAAATAAAAAAATCCAAAAATAAAAAATAGGAAAAAAATGAAAAACAAGCAAATGTTGGAATGATCTATGGGAAACATAGATCTATAATCTAGAAGTCCTTTTCAAGACATTTGATTGGGATTCAATTGCTAAAAATATTTTTTTTTACAAAAATAAAAAAATAAAAGAAGTAAAAAAATTGAAAAACAGGCAATATATGTTGCAATGATCTATGGGAAATATAGATCTAACAATATGAAGCCATTTTCAAGTTGTTTCAAGAGTTTTCCATAAGTGATAATGGTTTTTTTTTAAATAACATAAATTCGAAAATAAAAATAACAATAATGGATCTACAATAAAACAAGACAATGATACCATTAGGTTGTGATTCATAGTAGTTAAAGAGTGATAATCTCAAAAGTTGAAAAAAATCGCATACCTAGATGAAAAATCTTGTTTAGAATCTTTAAAATCCTTTGAATAGTTGAATGTTGGTGATTTGGTGGCAAGAAATCTTGAAGAAATCCACTTAGGAGACACTTGGGACTACAAGGGGGAAGAATCAGCAGCAAAAGAGGAGACGAAAGGGTTAAAAAACCCTAAAATTGTCAAAGGGGGGTTTTTATAACCCCCCCCCCCCCCCCCCCCCCCGACATGTATCGCCGTGGCGGCGTAGCGGTCGCTACGGGCTGCCACGGTTGCGACGGCTGATACATCGACCGTAGCTTGACGGTATCGCCCGCTACGGCCGATATATCGCGTGGCGGCCGCTTTTTTTATCCATGGTCGACAGTAACCCTTCTTTTTTGTATTGAGGGTCGACATCGACCCTGACTATAATGCACCAAGGTCGACGTCAACCCTGGCATTTACATTCTGCCAAGGCAGAATGTCAAAACCTGCATCACTATTGACCCTGACAGTGTTAAGAAGACTTGGAGGCCGGTGTATTTCGAATCTAAACTAAGGCAGAATGTGAATGCCAAGGTCACTATCGACCTTGATAGTGTGAATAAGACTTGGAGGTGTACTTTGAATCTAAAATAAAGAAACCCTAAACTGTTGTTCTATGAATGAATGGGTAGCTTAATCAAACCTCAATTCTTAATTTTAGATTCGTAGTACACCAGCAAATCTTATTGACATTACTAAGGTCGATAGTGACGCAGGTATTGACATTTTGCTTTGACAGAATCTGAGTGTCAGGGTCGACGTCGACCTTCAACACTGAAAATGAGGGTCGTCGTCGACCCTCAAAAAAATAGATAAGAAAAAAGGGTTTTTGGCCGGGAAGGCTGGTTTGATATGGGTTTGGCTAAAGTGACACTTTTGGTGCAATGGCCACCTAAAGTTTTTTTTTTTTGGTAAAATTCTCTTCATTTTAACTAAATCCCGCATTGACTCACTATTAAACAATTGATCGTTTTTCTCTTATATAGAAAGCCTAAAATGCCCGACTTAACTCTGAGTCCATTTAACCACAATAAATCCATCTTATATGAAAATATAGTTGAAAATTTCACTAGAAACTTTAAATATATATCACCCAAAAATAGTGGGTCCTGCATAAAATTACAATAGCCATTGAAGGACCTCATAATGACCGGGGTACCTGCTTGGTGTTGTTTGTATAGATAATAGTAGGGTTGTAAACGGGTCGGTTCCGGTCCAAGTCCATGGTGAACTCGGAATCGGAACTGTTAAGGAAAAGGTGGAACCGGTTTCTTGGCTTCGGAACCAAAACCAGAACCATATATGGGATGGGTCCAGATCTAGGCAGAGAATGATATTTAAAAAAATATGATTTTTAGGAGAGATTTTTCGAAAATTTAGATAATATATTTGGTCTCGAGTTTACGGGTCTGAACCAAGGTGGAACCAGATCCGGATCCATTTACTAATCGGAGCCTACATAAGGACCCAGACCCAGTTATTAATGGGTTGGAACCTTTGGGTAATCGGAGAATCAAGGACCCATTTACATCCCTAAATAATTGTCAATTGTAACCCACACGATGATCATAGATCAAAGGCACAAGTGAGAATAATCTAAAAGGGAAAGATTTTCTCCTGCTGTAGGATGCAGGAAGGAGAACCTAAAACTAGATAGGTGCCCTTCTTCAAGGGCCCATCCAAGTGGTCCTGTCTTTTGGATGGTCGGGATGGGAGATCAGATGGATGAATGATTATGGAGCTTTATGGATAGCATGAGTTATAGAGAGCGCAAGGTAGGTCAAGAATCATAGAGGGTAAAATAGTTTCTTCGTTATCAACTTCAGAGGATAATCTTGTCTATTCCCATGGAAATTAGGGAGAGGTTGCCACCATAAATCACCTTATGCGCAGTCTTACTGCAGGTCAAAAGATCCTCCACCAAAATCAATTAATATGAGATCCTTTGTGAAAAATAAGCCAAAAGAGATCGAGCCTGTAGTGACTTAACAAATCTTGTAAGCAAGCCGTTGATCATTTCGTAACAAGAAAGTACATAGTTCAAAACTCACCCAGTTGATGCGATATGAAGGCATCAGATGACCATGTCCAAGCAAGTCTCGAAAAAACAAAAGTAGACTTGCCCGAGTCGCTAACTGAATACCCTTTTTTGAGTCACTTAGATGAATTGAGTTTTCGAAGGGATTGTATGGGGTAATTGATGATTCTCTTCTTGCAGGAACCATTTCAAGCCTATTATCTGTACTCATTGTTGGTTCTTGGCTATACTGGGGATTAAAGAAAAGAAAGCTCCTCAAACTTAAAGAGAAGTTCTTCCGGCAAAATGGAGGTTTATTGCTACAGCAACAAATCATTTCACACAGGGTTGGTGCAACAACAAAAATATTTAGCACAGAAGAGCTAGAAAGAGCTACAAACAACTATCATGAGTCTCGAATCATTGGCCGAGGTGGCTATGGTACAGTTTATAAGGGGATCTTATCTGACCAAACAACTGTTGCAATTAAGAAGTCTAAAATTGTGGATGAGACTCAGATAGAGCAGTTCATAAATGAGGTGTTCATCTTGTCCCAAATCAATCATAGAAATATAGTAAAGCTCTTGGGATGTTGTTTGGAGACCCAAGTTCCCCTATTGGTGTATGAATTCATCTCTAATGGGACCCTTTCGTATCACATCCATGATGAAGCTCGATCATCTTCCCTATCTTTTGAGAACCGTTTAAGGATAGCTTCAGAGACTGCAGGAGCACTTTCTTATTTGCACTCTGCAGCTTCAATACCCATATTTCACAGAGATGTAAAGTCCACCAACATTCTCTTGGACGATAATCTAATAGCCAAAGTGTCTGATTTTGGAGCATCCAGATTAGTTCCTTTAGATCAAACTCAAATTACTACTCTCGTGCAAGGGACGTTAGGGTACTTGGATCCGGAATACTTCCAAACTGGCCAATTAACTGAGAAGAGTGATGTTTATAGTTTCGGAGTGGTTCTTGCAGAGCTTTTGACAGGTGAGAAGCCTACTTGCATGAATAGATGTCAAGAAGAGAGAAATCTATCCATGTATTTTGTCTCCTCGATAAAGGGAAATAATCTTTTCCAAGTCTTGGAGAAGAGGATTGTGGATGAGGGTGGCGTGGAGCATGTGGTGGCAGTTGCTCAGCTGGCCGAGAGATGCTTGAGAGTTAAAGGAGAAGAGAGACCTTCGATGAAGGAAGTGGCAATGGAACTAGAAGGGTTGATAAGATCTGTGGAGAATATTCGGGTCCAAAGGCTCCATGAAGAAACACATGAAGAAACACACAGCTTATTTGGTGAAACCTCCCAAAGTTACACTGGGAATGAGAGTGCGATGGGGCAAGATAGTTTGAACAACGACACCATGTCAGCAGTGGAGGTTGGCCGGTGATGATTTAGCACAACACTTCCATCATCATCCTACGTTACTGTCATTTTGTTTTTATTTGGTTCAGGTAATTTCCTTCTTAATAGCTTCTTAGTGTGTGTGCTTCACTAATTCTGCATGTTAAAATTATCAAACTAGCCTATTCTCTAGGAAACTCTCTACTGTAGAAATTAGTTTCTGTGTAATTTGATTGAAATGCGTGTAGACTTTATTATCTTGGAAATTCATTTCCTACTTCAATCCAAAGTTGTTCTTTTAATTAACAGAAGGGCGTGTTCCGTTGGAGAGGGGCTCTGATCTCCATTCTTATTTTCTTCTCTTCTGTTGGAAGCATACTCTCTGAGAAGGGAAAGGAGACGTTTTGACTGGAACTTTGGTGCCGTTTGGCATCTCAATTTTCAAGGTCTATGTGTCTTAAGGTGATTTGATACGGATGTTTTTGAAATTTAGACCGTTTGGATGGTGCCCATCACATGTTTATTGCAACCAGACATCAGATGGCTTTCATCTATTTCATATGGGCTGAAAAATGGTGCTTTTTGACACACATGGTCTTTGAAGTGGACAGACCCAGGTTGCTACAGTATATTTTCTGCGAGTCCCTTTTTTCATTTTTATTTTAAAATCCGTAGTCCTAAATGATGATCCATACCGTTTAAAACCTTTATTGCCCTAAGAACGACTAGGGGATCAAGCATTGAACCGTAGATTCCTCATGAATCTCGAGATATATGTAAAAAAATGTAACCATTAGATCTACCTTTTTTTATCTTATGTGGAATGCTCTATCAAGAGCTGAACCCTTGATCCTCTTTGGAATGCAAAGAATGGCTATTGGGTCAAATCTCAGCCCTCCATTCATTTTGAATTTCCAGAAATTATTGAAATGCTATAAACCGTTGATTTGCTATTGTGTAAAAGTGACTGGGTTTCAATGATGTACAAGCAGTCCGGTTTTCCTCTTTTTCCTTTAATTGTAGGACCATAAATGTAAATCCAAACCGCATATCCTCTTTAGAAACGGAACAACGGTCACTATCCCAAATTTGGGCCATTGATCATTTATAAATCTCTAGTTATTTGTGAAAAACATGGACCCTTACATCTAAGTTTTTGGACTTTGTGGGGCTCTAAATAAAGATCCAGACCATTGATCTAGCAATAAAATCAAATATCAGCTCTTAACTCCTTATGGATCTTGAGATATTTATGAGAAACCATGGAACAACATTGATCCTCTTCTGTCTCAATGCCTGAGCTTGCATGTGATGATAGGTTGTCTGGTTTTTTTCTCATTTTTCTCAATTATTGGGCCTAAACAAGTAATCCAAATCGTTGGATCTCTTTAGAATGTCTAACACAGCCATGAAGTCAAATGTCAGTCGTTGATGCTGCACCATTATTGAGATATTTGTGATAAAATACGAACCATTAATTAAATATGAGTTCTTGATTTATGTGGGTCCCTTTTTCAAGATCCAAATTGTTGAACCTCTTTTGAATGCTTAAAAAGCTTAGGAGACCAAATGTTAGCCCTTGATTCATTGTATTTCCTGAGAAATTTTTGAAGAATTTGAACAGTCTAGTTAATAAAATGTTCATTTCAAATGTTTATTTATTTTACCTAACAGTCTATTTATAAAATGTCTATTCCACGTAGATCTACTCTACACAGATCTGTTATCTACATATCTATTTTATATAGATAAGATTTGTCAAACAAGCCCTTAGCTCATCTCTAACCATTGTTTTCTTCTTTCTTCCTTCTGTGTAGATCTATGATCAATGAAGACAGTTCCTTCCAATTGATCAAAAATTTTCTTGAATACTATCCTGCACTCCAAACAACTTTTTGGCCCTTGCTTCAGCGACGTTTCGGTCTCGGGGCCAGTCCTAAGGCCAAATTTACGAAGGTCATAACTTTTGGTCCAATAATAGGTTTTAAATTTCTATATACCTTTTTTTTTAACCCCAGTCAAGGTACTGGACCAAGAGGGAGCCTGCATAAACAAAGGAAAGTAGCATACTCAAGTGGGAAGGAAGCTCGCACACGCGGGAAGAAAGCTCACACAAGTGGGAAAGGAGCCTGCACAAACGAGAAGAGGTGGCATATCGGGACTTCGAATACCGGGCAGCCAGGTAAGAACTGACTCTTACCACTTGGTTAAGGAGCCATTCTTTCTATATACAATTGGAAAGCTCTTGAAGATTAAATTAAGATAATTAAAAGATCGAACTAATCTAAAATTGGGAAGATAGTGAATAATTGAACTGAATTAGATGGACAATAAATTCATTAAGATTTGAAGATCTTAAAATCAAGGGTTAGGATCATCCAATCAGGTTGACATTTTCTCATGATGTAATAAACAACATCTTATTCTCCTATGATTTGGCATAGGCCATATAGGCCATAAGAGTTGCCTTTGGCCCAAAATTACTACTACATATAGAAGTACAAACTAACGTTAGAATGATAAGATAAGGTTTTGATGATGATGATGACAACAATTATATAAAATAAAAGTATACCTAATAAGAGTCCATAGGACATAGGATCTCAAACTCAGATCTTCTCTGCTACAAGCTTTGACCCTACACATGGATCAGGGTCCAACTTGTGAGACATAAATGCAAGCTTAAACAGATTTCGGATTGCGCCCAATTCAGGCCCATTGGCTGTTTTAAACCAAGACCCTAATGGTCAAATTGAGTTCAAGTAGTGTTCGTGAGTCAAGTCAATAATTGTGTCCCTCGCATCTACTTAAAATTACACTATTTGGAAAACTTGTTGAGACAAGGTCTTCTGTCTTCAAAATAATGGAGAGTATTTGGCTGATGCTATGAGAATGTTAGTATAATAGAATAGGGTATAATCCTGGGCCTAGGGCCAAGTTAAGTCTACTGGGATGGGCTGGTGGGGGATACTCTGCATGGCTCATAAAAAATTTCATACATATGTAGAACGATATTTTCTATAATCTTACAATACTCTCACAATATCAAATTTTACGGGATCAAGATAAAAATGAAAGTATAATTTGTATGAATTAAGCATTCATCTACTTAGGAAGGCACCTGATAACAGCAGGTGTGATTGAGCAAAGAATAAATGTTCTTAACTTTACCACAGTCAGTAATTGTTTAATGCAAGACTACTTGGAGCATACATGGTACTAGGTTGTAAACCTGTAAGTTTGGGGGGCTAATGATGGAGTTACCCATCTAAAAATGATTAACAGCTCCATTAAATGTTGTCAATTACTTGAATTAAACATATTAAGTTGAATCGCTAAAATACAAACGTATTATGCTTCTAAAAATACAGGATTTTGTTATCAATCTCCCCATCCGTCACATATTATCTCAAATCATCGCACATCATCACAATCTTATCTAATTGTCTTTTTCAGATAGTGCTGTCTTATGTGCATTATCAATCAACAACCAGTCAAGATTATTTCCACCTCTATCTTCATGCTGCACAGAGTCCTTTAATATATTTCAGATTATCTAATTTTCATCTGATTGAATTGAATTATCTTTTGATAGATTTCAGATAATCTTGATCAAAAGTTAACTTGCTTATTCGTCAACCAGAATTGTGAATACTGTATCTTGTAGGTCTTGTGGGTAGATCTTGTCACCTGTTCACAGCTGGGTAGGTCATGTGGCTTGAGCATGACTCGGTTGGCCGGGTCACATGTTTAATGTTGATGTGGGTTTCTGGTTTTGGGCTTTTTGGTGGGAGAGAGGGTTTAAATAGTACGTGGTCTTTATCGTGGTGGAAGTATAAATGAGAAGTGCACCGGATTTTATTACGTACCGGGGGTTAGCAGCAATCAACACGAGAATTACAAACGGATCGAGTCCCGGATCCTCGGTTGGAACATTTACATGTATGGATCTGGAATGGGTTGGGCATAGCAGGCACCAGATAATCTGGTAACCTGATATTCGTTTGTGTACTTGCTGGAGTCTTAATTAACTTTCAGGACATGTGTTTGTGTAATGCTGAGTTTTCTGTGTAACTATGTAGATTTTCATTCTATGGTGATACGGAAAAGCGATTAAGATCCCCTAGAAAATGGCCTTTTATGATTAGATTCTCATAATGTGTAAAAGCCTACACTGTAGAAAAGCAACTGGGATGCGCAGAGAAATGCAATTCCACATTACAAGTAGGTTTGTCAATTGAGCACATTAAAATGGGTGCCGGCCCAGTCCAAGCCCGAAAAATGCTTTGGACATGACACTCCAGTCTTTTCTTGTCCGGCAAATGGAGATTTTACTTCACCTTCACTTTAATAGTAAATTCTCAAGAATTTCTTATAAAAATTTGGTATGTTGGAGAATACATGACAAGATTTTATAGCTTATCCCCCAACATCTTTAAAAACGCCATATTTCCTAATAATTCATAAAAGAAAGGTGTCATTAATGGTTGAACTTACCTTTTGTTGAGGTCAACGTCCACCCTTCCTCCTAAAATTTCATTTCAACAAAGGTGGGTCCCACCATACACTTGAATGCATAATGGAAATGTGATTAATTACATGTTAGGAATGAATGAATTGACTTGGGACCCCATCACAGGGCCCTCTCAGATAAAATTTGGATTGTTCAAGATGAATTCTATACCCTTAAGGAATATATGCTAGAATTTCATTATAATAGGAGTGAGGCCCACCGTCTGATCAAGTGCATGAATGGTTGAAATTTTCAATTAATCATCATCCACCCTGCCCAAACGAAAATTCTGGGCCCGCCCCGATACTTTAGATGGCCAGATAGTTTTTTGTTGAATTGGAAAGTATCTCCAGTGAGCAGAAAGGTGTAGCTAGCTTAGCTATAGGTCGAGATGTCAATTGTATCGTGTCGGCTCCTAACCTGGTTGTGCCATGGGCTGGCACAGAGGTCTGTATAGGTCATGCCGTACCTTTCGTGCCATTGGCTTCGTGTTGTTCTCAACTTTTGGGCTTAAAAAAATAAAAGTCTTACACTAAAATGTTAAAAGATACACATAAATAACAGTATAGCACATATATTTTAGTAGTTGGGTCAAACTCAACATAATTCACTGAGAAGAGAATCATTTAGATCTTATCTATTTGAAGGTTTTTCAATAGAATTACCTTCGAAACCTTTTTATAAAAAAATATTAAATACCTCATTGAAGGCCGTGCCATGTTGTGCCTCTGTCGGACAAGGCCTTGCCGCAGGTGTGCCAATGTGCCTGAGACCTCGGCCTAGCACAACCCGTGACCAAGGGTTGACAGGGATTAAACTTCAGCACTCTGCTATGATTATCATATCTACTCACCTCAAAACCGAACCCCTTGACACCGATAGGAATGGAGGCTTGGCAATGCCAAATCCCAGAACAGGTCCCATTAGCCAAGGTCTCTTCGTCTGAATAAAACGATCGACACATGTCCGCTGGTAAAGTTTGAAAACTAATTAAGTTTTAATTTCATACAGAAGTTGCCAGATCAAGAAGGATTGTAGGCACGAAAACTGGGCCCTGTAACTTTCCCTTTCAAACTATAAATGAAGATTGACATTTGCAATCGAATACGCGTAGAAAATGGACAAAAGACCTAACCCATTGACCCCTCCCGAGCAAAAAAGCCCCATGACCATGACCATTTCCACCAAAATCGTGGCTATAACAAATTGACAATGGCTATGGGAGTTTCCTAGTATGAGCTGAGAGACCACGTTAACTGCTGACAGCTACATGTGACCAAAGTATCATTTAAATGGGGTAGGCCACATGACCAGCTAACAGCTAAGCCACATGTTTTATTTGTTGGGCACCATTAATATGATGAGTTTCCTCGTTCTTCAAATTGGAATGGAGCACCCTTTTAAGGCCATGTGACCAAACTACCCCCAAAACCTCGGGAATTGTGGGTGAGTCAATTGTACTGTTACAAACTCATTACTCTTCCGAAATTGGCGGCAGGAGCTGTGGCTGTGAATGGCTCAAAGACGAGCAAGGTAGCACCAAAACGTGGGTTTGTCTCCTCCTTGTTTGGGGCATTTGCTAAGTTCTTGCAGAGAGGAGTTATGAGACCCCACCACTGCCGCAGTTGAACTCTGCATTTCGTGAACCCAACCACTTTGTGGTAACCTGTAGGGGAAAGCTACCATACAGCAGCGCTGTATCATAATATGATACAGCGCCTGGCATATGCAAGTGGGTGGGGCCTACTTTTAAGAAATTCAATCTGTCCATCGTCTTTTACACACCGCCAGTTCTTTGCAAATATAACTTCAAAGTGTATTCGTGGGGCCTACCGTTAGATTGACCTATTAATTTCAAATATGTGCCCAACTTCTATTTTCATAAGGAAAGAGAGAGAACATTAATAAAGTTGAATCATGTGTTCCGGATTTAGTTAATCCAATGGTGTGCATATTGTTGATTTAAATAATATTTTATATGTATAACCCACAGTGGGTGTTAGAACCAATAAATGAATTGGATTTCTTAAAAGTGGGCCCCACCCACTTGCATATGCCAGGCGCTGTATCATATTATGATACAATGCTGCTATATGGTAGCTTTCCCCTAAACTGTAAACAGTTTTACCTTACAATGTGATTTTAGTTTTAGAATGTTCTCATCTAGTCCGCAGCCTCTAAAAATTTGTATGGTTAAAAATTGCCCTGTTTGGTTAATCTTCACTCCAATTAACATGCGACTTAAATATATAAAGTGTTTTTTACCTGATCCATATAGTGATGGTCATTAAATTTATTTTGAGGACTTTAGGTGTCATTTTGTGACAGTCCGGATGATCTCCATATGAGCTCACGATAAAGCTCCTAAAAAGTATTATACAGTTCCCACATAAAGTTTCTTTGCACCGGGCATGTTGTCATATTGATCATATATAAAATATATGAGCAAAATATTATAATACATTAACATAATTTATATATATGTTAAAACCAAAATATTCCACACAAGAATAATCCAATAGAGTGTCGTGTTGGGGAAATTACTCATGAAGAATGTGCAGTCAGAATAATCAAATATATATACAGCTAGAAAAAATAATTAGTGAATGATTGTGAATGTGAGAAATTGAATAAGAAAGCAAAAGTAAAATTGGCAAGGCAAATTAAGATGCTTTCTTAAAGACAATAATTTCCCACATGCAGGTAGTTTTGATGAAATTTTGTTCCCATGATACGATGCCCAACTCTAGTTCGAAGTCTGCACACTAGAATCATAAATATGAAATTTCCATTTAAATCAAATTAAATAATAAAAGATAAGAAACTTCTCTTAGATAATGTGCTTTGAAAAATACTGTCTTCTATTCATCTTGAATACAATGGAAAAAAAAAAAAAAACCAACTTCAAATGAACTTAATTTATAATGTTTGAAAGCAACATTTGAAATTTGGTCACATCACTCAAATAGGCTCAAAAGACATATCTCATCCAAAATGCACAAAACACTTGATTTTGAAAAGATACGTTCGATTTAAAAGGACATATTTAAATGTCTCTTGGAATTTATTTATTAAATCATTGGTTTTTAGAAAATATCGAACAAGTCCAACTCTTGTTAATGTGAAATTTAGAAGGAGCCCATACAACATGGAGACATTTAGGATCTATTTGTTGTATGGAATTGAATTAGTATAAAGCTTAAGAGACATATTTCTATTTTTTTTTTGTGTGTGCGCGTGCTGATGAGGGTATAAATGTGACAAATTGAGAAAAAAAACAAAATTAAGCATCTATAAATAGTTAATAAATAATCTCTCCTCTAATGGAAAAGGAACTAAGAGGAGATGATAAATGAAAATCGAGCCATCATCCTTAATAAATCATTTACGTCTCCTCTTAATACACTTGTATCTCTAATATGAGGGATTATCATAACCGTCCATCAACCATCATGCAATGCCAACACAAACACTTAAATGTTGCACTTTGAGCTGCACCTAAACATACAAGATTATTTCTCTGAACTAACAATCATTCCTATGTGGATTTTAAAATAAAGACGGGCAAGGTTGTAAAAGGGTTGGATTCGGGCTGGAAATATGGATGTGGATGGAAGCATGGATTGAGTAGAGTTAGGGCTTGAGCGTAGCAATGGGGAGATTTGGACAAAAATGACACTTCAAATTCGTACCATTTTGGCTAAAATTGCCGAATTTCGGTTAATCTCGACCGAAGGATTGTGAGCATAGTTATTAATTTCATATCATTTTGGCTAAAATGGTCGAAATTTTTCATTTCGGTCAATTGCCTGAAACGAAATCTTAGTTAAAATTTTTCGGTTTGGATTTCAGTCAATCTTGGCTAAAATTCAAGATTTCGGCCGAAATATTATTTTACATAATTATTTTTCTTACTTTTTATACATATTTTTTATTTCTTATATTTTTCCAAAATGTAATTCCAAAATTTTTAACTAGAATGGATTAAATATATTTTTATTATTTAATTTTTTTATTTTTCTACATATATATATTATTTTTATATTTCTCCTGAAATGTATTTCCTCCATGTGGGATTCTTTGTTTGCCAGTTCCTGCCTCAAAGCTAAGAAGGGCTTGGGAGCCATCTTCATCACTACCATCTTCAGTATTTGGAACAGTATGTCTCCTTCTCTTGACTCTGCTGTTAGTTTTTTCTTAATGGATGCTGCTGCTGCTTCTTTGAATAATTTATCTTTTCCTTCTTCAAGTAACACTTTACACTCATTTCTTTCTCTTATGTAATCAGCACTGTCAATTTGTAAGATAGTGCTTGCCTCTTTATCTTTTCTCTGTTCTTTGTCCTGTTTGGCTGCCTGCCGGCTTCCTGTTGCTTCTGTTCTCTTCCCTCTCTTAATTCAATTTTGCAATTCAGCAAAAAAAAAAAAAAAAAAAAAAAAAAAAAAGATATCCGCTTACAACCTTTGACTGTGACTATTTATCGGTAGATCTTGACCGATGAGCAGGGTCTACATGTAAAACATAGCATGAGATTGCCAAATACAAAATCAAAATTGTGGTAACGCGAGAGAAGAGGAGAGTGAAATGGGTTGTTGGTATATGTTGCTTCATCTCGTTGTCGTATGGCTAACAACAGCAGTAGCATCCGATCCGAAGCCGAATTGCCAAGAGAGATGTGGTAACGTTAACATTTCATACCCCTTCGGCATCGGAGATGGCTGCAGCATAGATGGACTCGCGTTCGATGTAAGATGTAATGAATCTTATCACCCTCCAAAGCCATTTATCATGGATCCTGGGTATGAGCTTCTTGAAATATCTGTGCAACAAGGCCAAGCCAGAGTTAACACCTTTGTTGCTTCGGATTGTTACAACAGCTTAGGCCCCACGGTCTCATACTCCTCGAAGATGTATTTAGCTGAAAGCGGGCCATTCACCTTCTCAAACACCCACAACAGGTTCACGGCACTGGGTTGTGACACCGTGGCCATCGTAACAGGTAACCTTGGTTATTCCAATTCCAACTATAGCAGCGGATGTGTGTCTTCTTGTTGGGACGAGGAGACCGTGACCAATGGGACCTGTTCAGGGATTGGGTGCTGCCAGACTTCCATTCCCACTGGTGCCAAAAAGTTCGAAATACAAGTGGGTAGCTCTTACAATCATAGCATGGTGCTGGATTTTAATCCCTGTAGCTACGCCTTTCTGATCGCTGATGATGCCTTCGAATTCAATAAAAACAATCTCGCCATCAACGGTACATATGGAGACGGAAAAGGCAAACAAGTACCTGTGGTGCTTGATTGGGCGATTGGGAAAGAGACGTGTGAATTGGCCCAGAGAAATTTGAGTGCTTACGCTTGTAAGAGTGAGAAAAGCACTTGCTACAATTCAACTAATGGTCCTGGATATCGCTGCAATTGCTCTCACGGCTACGAAGGAAACCCTTACCTCGAAAGAGGTTGCCAAGGTACCATTCTTTCACTTCTTTTAGAAATACATCAATTCTATGAAGAAATATTTTTTAATTATATTACTATTTCATCAAAAAAATTTAAAATAGGGCATAAGTTTTACCCACTTTTCAAATAAGGACAAATAAATTAAGTGATTGCTTAAAAAAATACTTTGAAGTTTTATTTGAATACAAGAATATATTGTAATTCTTCCATAATTTAACTTTTGGATAAAATCATAACATTTTATTTTTAGTTGATTTTAGATTTTATTTATTTTTTCTTCAAAGAAGATTTTGATTTACAAAGAAAATTTTCTTTTCTATCTTTGAAGTTCAAATTCTTCTCTTAAAAATAAATTTTGTCCTAGTAGGAGATTTACTTTATACAAAGAAAGACTTTTTCTTTAGTAATGAGCTGCAAATTCTGAATGCATTTTATGATTAATTTAGAAAATATTTAAAAATGTGATAGGTCCACTGTGTAGTCCTGAGGGGGCGTGAGTTTTCTTCCCACCTCGTCTTCAACACCTCTACATTTACATTTACCTGGGGAATTTAGTCTTGTTCCTTTTTTTTTTTTTTTTTTTTGCAAAATACTAAAAAAAGAGAGTTATGAAGATTATTACTTTTCTTCTCCAAAAGGAATCCAAACTAGAAAAGGCAGATTTCTCTAGACAAAGTTTTCTCTGCAGATTGTTTTTTATTTTTTATTATCCTTTCAATGCCTTCCCAAGATGTGTTGGAATAGGGATGAAATTGTTGTGGAGTGGGCCCCACCCATAGGGGAGTATTGAAAATTATTTATACCGGCTCTGCTAATGCCTCGACGTATTGGTATAAATGAATGCTTAGTTAATGAAACTTAATAGAAACAGTATCCCTAAGTTCCTTCAGGTCGAATTCAGGTTTGAAAGAAACCCAACAAATCTGAGTTTGGATCCATGGATTTCATATCTAAGAAAACGAGTGTCTCATGTGACAATCATATAGTTTACATAGTCATTTATGTACATTAAGTATATTATATCAATGTATGAGTCGATAATATAAGTAATCGGGACTTGACACCGAGGTTCACACCCTTAATTTAGGAGGTAGTTGTTTGAGGTTTGGGATTTCAATTCCCTGTATGGGTATTAGGTTCGTCAGAAGGGTCCTTATAACTAATGAGTTTGCATCCTTATTTACTATGGATGCGACCCAAACCCAATCCGCTTACATCCCTAACTGGGATAATGTTTCTCATTGGCTTTGTCTATGCAGATATTGATGCGATTCACTTAATTTAGGTCTAGTAGTTTGAGGTTGGGGACTTCCTTGCCCTGTATGCGTATTAATAGGGCCGTCAGAAGGGTCCTTATAACTAATGAGTTTGGGGTCCAGATATACTATAGATCTGACCCAAACCCAACCCGTTTACGTCCCTAACTGGAATAATGTTTCTTACTCGCTTTGGCTATGCAGATATTGATGAGTGCGAAGTTGGAAACTATACCTGCAGTATTCTACGGAAGTGCAAAAATACAGATGGAAGTTACTCCTGCACGCTTGATATAAAGCAACTTGTGGGCGTTCTAGGTAATATTTCAATATTTTGATTTGAGTCAGTTTTATTGATCTGGTGCATTTGCCGATATATAAAACATCCTTGGGCACTTCATATCGGATACCTTGTTTGGTTGTCGTGACTGTAAATTAAAGAGTACACAGTGAAAGAGAAATAACTTGCAGTTAGATGAGATGCATATTACTCTAAGCAAGCCAATTGTCCTTTTATAATGGTAAAAAACAATGCTCCGAAGCTCACCTTGCATTTTCTTCTCGACTTTCCATGTGCTGATGCAGGCACCTGCTCAATCATTTTGTTTGTAATTATTGGTGCTGGATTTATATATTGTGGATTGAAGAAAAGAAAGAACATCCTACTCAAACAGAGGTTCTTTAAGGAAAATGGAGGTTTGCTGTTACAGCAACAAATCACTTCACATAGGGTTGCTACGACAACAAAGATTTTCAGTGCAGAGGAGCTGCAAAGGGCTACAAACAACTACTCAAGAGATCGAATCATTGGCCGAGGAGGTAATGGTACAGTTTATAAAGGAATTTTATCCGACAACACAATAGTTGCAGTCAAGAAGTCCCAAAGAGTGAATGAGACCCAAAAAGAGCAGTTCATAAATGAGGTATTCATCTTGTCTCAAATAAATCACAGAAATGTGGTGAAGCTCTTAGGATGTTGTTTGGAAAATGAAGTCCCATTGTTGGTGTATGAATTCATTTCTAATGGGACCCTTTTCCATCACATCCATGATGAAGCACGTTCTCCTTCCTTGTCTTTAGAGGACCGTTTAAGAATTGCATCGGAGACGGCTGGAGCACTTGATTATTTACATTCTGCAGCTTCAATACCTATATTTCATAGAGATGTTAAGTCCACCAACATTCTCTTAGAGAGTAATCTTACGGCCAAAGTTTCTGATTTTGGAGCATCAAGACTAGTGCCCTTGGACCAAACTCAAATTACTACACTAGTGCAAGGGACCTTAGGTTACTTGGATCCAGAATACTTGCAAACAGGCCAATTGACTGAGAAGAGCGATGTTTATAGCTTTGGGGTGGTTCTTGTAGAGCTGTTAACAGGGGAGAAGCCCATTTGCACAAATAGGTCTGAAGAAGAGAGAAGTTTGTCAATGTATTTCATTTCATCGATGAAAGAGAATCATCTGTTTGGAATTTTGGAGAATCAAGTAAAGAATGAGGGTCGTGTAGAGCAGTTGCTGGCTGTTGCACAACTTGCAAAGAGATGCTTGGAAGTTAAAGGTGAAGAAAGGCCTACCATGAAGGAAGTGGCACTGGAGCTAGAAGGGATGAGAAGGTATGCGGAACATACTTGGGTCCAAAGTAACAATGAAGAAACAGTAAGTTTACTTGGTGAACTGGAGACTCGAAGCCGTGGCAATGGCAATGCAGCTGAGCAAGAGAGTTTGAACAATTTCAGCATATCATCATTGGGCATTGGACGGTGATGATCTAATGCCTCATCCTCATCATCACTCTAAACTCCGAGTATTTGCACCTTGAAAACATGAAATGGCAGAAAACAAAAAATGGAGTCAACACAGCCCATTTTTGTGATCTGGTTTTAATTCTTTTCGTTGATGGTAGCTATGTCATGGGTGTAATTCCTAGTGCTTCATGCATTTTGAAATTATCAGATGTTTAAAATTGTCTACTGTAGAAAGTACTTTCAGGTCATGTTTGTTTCATCTAATTTAATTTTTAGGAATTTCATGACTTATAGTTTTATACATCGTTGAACTTAGTAACAAACGTAAAGATCTAAAAATGACAATCAAATAATCTCCCTTTTATTGGAAAGAATCAAGGGGAGATGAGAAATCAATACCCAGCCATTATCCCAGTAAATCAATGCCTATGAAAGTAAGGTTTCCATTAGTAGTGAAAAATTCAGGTTCAAGACTCCCTGTCCTCGCCAGACGTTTTAGCTAAGAGTGTTTATATTTTAACACCCCTGGAGATAGGAATTGCCAGTTCCAACCCAGGTTTTGAGGTCATTGGAGGTTGACTTGGTGGGATTTCAAGGTTTTCTCAATGGATCTAGATCCTTTACACTATCTGCAGCTCCAAGGTCCCTCCTCTGTTTCAAGTTACGAGTGTTACGACTGTGTTATATGAAGCCGATATTATGTGCCAGTTTCTAAAAGCTTATCACTCGCGGCCAATTCTACTGTGTTATTTGAAGCCGATATTATGCAGTCTGCTGTAACTGTTATTGTTGAAACTGGATCCTTGTTAGAATCATGATCAATTTGGTGATGCTATTTAGTGGGCCTTTGAAAACTTGATGTTCAAAATATATGACTCCCTGTAATATTTTGAACGGTTCAGACTGCAGACTTCACCAAATTTCCAATAATTTCTAGAAAGAGACAATCTTTACTTATTCCAGTTGGTATCGACCTTGAAACAATTAGTAGGTTTGCCAATTTGTGGCCCCATGACCACAACGTTTCTTTTTGTTTTTCCTTCTGTTCCTCTAGATTTTATTGAAAACTAATGCAACTGAAAGAGACGTGGCAGACTTTAAAGCAAATGACGATACTTACAGACGACCACGCTGATAGAGTCTTTGGCGACGACTTACTAGTTCAAGTCATGTGCAAGGGGTCATATAATACGGTGGTTGGGAAATAATCAATTCTAGGCTTCAATCACTGCAACAAGTGGATTTGAATAGTCGGACCTTTCATTTGCATCAATTAATATCAATTACTATCAAGTCGTTTAATATTGGTAGCATCGTTTTATATTGGTAGCATGAGTCCCAGGGAGGATTTCCCCCACGGTGATTATGAGTGGACCGATTGCAGCCCGCTGATGTGCACGCGGGTAGCTTGCCATACATCCGGCTTAGGGCTGCCCACGGTGACAGCGTGGTCCACTTACTATCACCGTGGGAGAAATCCTCATATGATCCCGATTCTAGCATTGGTTGTTGGGTGGTCATTGCTAAAATCAGCCGTAACTATCTTAAGCACTAGAAGTCTAGAATGATGCATTTAGACACAAAGTTGGAGTAACGGACATGGACCTTAAATGTTTTTACCTAGCAAATCCATGACTACATGTTGTCATGAACCATTACTTTGAACAAATCAAATAAGGACAATAATAAATCTATGGCCTATAAGGAAATTATCTTTAAGTCCATTACTTGGACTACAAGTCCTTTCCTTTCCCGAATTGTGGTCATGATAGGAAATCTGTTTTCTTAGGATACATGCTATTCCATACACAAAAATGTTTCTTAATGAGATGTATTACATAACAAACTCTACCTTGATGGATGGTTGAGATTAAGTCTATGGAAACCCTGATTGGAAATTCGGTCCTCTTTTCACCTATAAAACAAAGCCTTTCGTCCATTACAAAGGCATTCACGAAAATCAACACATTAAGGTTTTATAGGCAAGGAAAGAGAAACCGAAACCATTCACATAGTCTCTTTCTCGACGGATCACAGCATCAATCAGCAACAGCACCAGACTGCAGGATCAGAAAACTCTCTGCATCAGGATGTCTGGAGGTACTCTTTAATTTATTTAAGATTAAATCATACACGTGATTATCATGCTGTTCACGATCTTAGGGTTCATGTTAATAATAGTATAACATGTGATATCAAAGAATGGTTTTAGAACACATGATCGTCCATTAATTAGGATAACTATGCATCGCCATAATCGGCAAATATAGATCCGTTCTGACTCTGTTTTGCAGCAATTTATCGATCCAACTATTATGGCCTGCATGAATGGTTTATATTTATGTTATTCCGTAATTTTTTTTAATTTGGGTACGACTGTTTGATCGTGATTTATTTAAGTTTTGAATTTTCAATTATGTATAAACTCCTGCGTGAGTAAAAATTAGATGTAATAATGGAGGAGATCTGTAACTGGTACGTCATGATTGAAAAGGTTGCTGTTTCGAGATTGAAGATGGCGTTTTGAAGCAGTCGAAGATAAAGACAGATGATCGAAAATAAGGACTGAAAATAGGCCATATAGTTGGATCCTATTTTCATAATTATTCTGTATTATGTTGATTATCGTTAGCATGTTTCTTCGTAATCGATGATATAATGCTTCAAAAATTTTTTCGAGGCTGCCGCCCCGAACCCTGCAATTTTTCGGGGCTGCCGCCCCGAACCCCGCCATTATGGTAGGCAAGTCGGAGGACAGCCCTCGGGGCTTGGCCTTTTTATCAGTACTTTTCATACAATGAATGATCTATCATGAATACATGCAATATATAATGTTTATATTCATATTAAGCCTTTTTTATCACTAAAGTTGTATGCTTAGCGTTAGGCCTCACCACAGTGACCCTAACAATTAAATACTGAAATTTGGCCCTAAAAGTACCATCATGATGTTTACATTACATATTTTTCAAGAAGGTATAAAGCATTTAATCGCCCAAAGGCGGATTATACTCATACGATTGAACAATAATTAAGGAGTGTTTGTTCCTAATTAAGATTAACATCACTCATTTACATCACCTTGAATATGACGACCTTAGATAGTATAATGCGTAGAAATTATGGTGACTACCCACAGGAGCACCTAAAATTTTGTCGTTTATATTCATATATTATGCGTGTGTTGTCTTTTTTTTTATTAAAGCCTTATTGTTGTATCTCTATTGCACTTCTTGCAACCACTAATCTCACTTCCCATGCTACCTCTGTCACTAAGCTCAATGGAACCAACTTCTCAGAATGGAAAGAGCAAGTTGAGTTTACATTGGGGGTACTTGAATTGGATATCGCTCTTCGTAAAGATAAGCCAACTTCACTCACTGATAAAAGTACCCCTGATGAAACAACCTTCTTTAATGCCTGGGAAAGGTCTGACAGACTAAGCACTATGTTTTTGCGAATGACTATTGCCACCAACATAAAAACATCCCTTCCTACACCTGAGAATGCTAAGGACTATATGAAGGCCATTGAAGCTAAGTTTAAGATTGCAGACAAATCCCTTGCTGGGAAACTAATGGCAGATCTTACAACTATGAAGTTTGATGGCACTAGATCAATGCATGAACATGTCATTGAGATGACCAACCTTGCAGCTAAACTAAAGAATTTGGGATTATCAGTGGATGAGGCGTTTCTCGTCCAATTTATCCTAAACAGTTTACCTCCTCAGTACGGGCCTTTCCAAATTCACTACGACACTAATACAGACAAGTGGACAATGAATGAATTGGCTAACAAACTGGTTCAAGAGGAGGCCAGGCTGAACCAACAAGGAATTAAAGTAGCTCATCTCGTTCAAGGAGCTGGACACAAAGCTGGGAAAAAGCATAATTCAGGCTAGAAAAGGGCACCACCCAGATCTAATGAGGCTGGTCAGAACCTCAAGAAGAAAAAGAAGGAAAACTTATGCAAATTTTGCAAAAAACCTGGACATTTTCAGGCAGACTGCATTAAACGTAAAGAATGGTTCGAAAAGAAAGGTAACCCTATGGGTTTCGTAAGTTATTTCGAATCAAATCTTACTTATGTTTCTTCTGATGCTTGGTGGATTGACACTGGTGCTAATGTTCATGTTTCCACTTCAATGCAGGGATTCCTTACGATCCAAACCATAAACCCAAGTGAGAACTTCATTTTCATGGGAAACAAAGAGAAAGCTCCAGTTGAAGCTATTGGAACTTTTCGTCTTGTTTTAGATAGCGGTTATCAGTTAGATTTATGTCAAACTCTTTATGTTCCGTCCCTTTCCCGTAATTTGGTTTCTGTAAGCGCACTTGATAAAGTTGGTTACTCTTTTGAAGTAGGAAATGGTAATTTCAGTTTATTTAAAAATTCTAGTTGTATTGGTTATGGAATTTTGATTGATGGGCTATACAAGTTTCATCTTGATAGTCAACTTGCTGAAACCCAGCTTACCCTGCATTCTAAGGAAACAAAACGAAAGTCATCCAAACTCGACTCTTATTTCTTGTGTCATAAAAGACTGGGTCACATATCCAGTGAAAGAATCAAAAGATTAGTAAAAGATGGTGTCCTTCCGGATCTAGATTTTACTAATATTAATGTATGTGTGGATTGTATTAAAGGCAAAACAACAAAACACACAAAGAAAGGAGCCACAAGAAGTACTGAGCTTCTTGAAATAATACATACAGACATTTGCGGACCCTTTGATGTTCCAACCTTTGGAGGAGAAAAGTATTTCATTACCTTTATTGATGATTACTCACGTTACTATTATTTATACTTGTTGCATGACAAATCTCAGTCTGTGAATGCTGTACAAGTGTTCATTACTGAAGTCGAAAGGCAATTAGATAGAAAAGTGAAAATCATAAGGTCAGATAGAGGTGGTGAGTTTTATGGAAGGTATGACGAAACAGGACAACATCCTGAACCTTTTGCAAAACTTCTCCAAAAACTTGGAAATGTTGCCCAATACACAACGCCTGGTTCTCCATGGCAGAATGGTGTAGCTGAAAGGCGAAATCGTACATACATGGAAATGGTTAGATCAATGATGAGTCATGCTAACTTACCTATATCCTTGTGGATGGATGCTCTACGCACAGCTGTTTATATCTTGAACAGAGTTCCCAGTAAGGCAGTTCCAAAGACACCTTTTGAACTGTGGAAAGAATGGAAACCGAGTTTACGACATCTCCAAATTTGGGGTTGCCCAGCTGAGGCTAGAGTCTACAATCCACATGAAAAGAAATTGGACCTTAAAACAATCAGTGGTTACTTTATAGGTTACCCAGAAAAGTCCAAAGGATTTAGGTTTTACTGCCCTAACCATAGTACAAGAATTGTTGAAACCGGTAATGCTAGATTCTTTGAGAATGGCGAAATCAGTGGGAGTAATAAACCTCAAGATGTGATCATTTAGGAAATCAGGGTACCTATCCCTTTACCCTCTATTCAGAAAGATGTTGGCAATCCACCCGTTGTTGAACCATTTAACAATGAGGAAAATCCAATAAATGATCAACAACTCCATAATGAGATTGTCGCCAATGAACATATGGATAATGCACCAGAGGAACCAGCATTAAGAAGGTCTCAAAGACAAAGGAGATCAGCTATTTCCGATGATTACATGCTTTACCAAGTAGAATCTGGAGAAGGGACAATTAATGACCCGGTTTCTTATTTACAAGCCATTAAGGATGTTAATTCTAGTAAATGGATTAATGCCATGAAGGATGAATTGAAATCTATGAATGAAAATTAAGTCTGGGAAGTTGTTCAATTGCCTCCAGGACACAAACCAGTTGGCTGTAAATGGGTCTTCAAGACCAAACGCGACTGCAAAGGCAATATTGAACGCCATAAAGCCAGACTTGTTGCCAAAGGTTTCAATCAGAAAGAAGGTATTGACTATACTGAGACTTTTTCCCCTGTGTCAAGGAAGGATTCTCTTAGAATTATCATGGCATTAGTAGCTCACTATGACCTCGAGTTACATCAAATGGATGTGAAAACTGCCTTTCTTAATGGAGACTTGGAAGAAGAAGTTTACATGCGTCAACCTGAAGGCTTCATCATTGAAGGTCAGGAAGACATGGTCTGCAAACTTAAGAAATCAATATATGGACTGAAACAAGCTTCGAGGCAATGGTACCTAAAGTTTCATGAAATCATTACGAACTTCGATTTCATAGAAAACATCGTTGACCCTTGCATATACCTCAAGATCAGTGGGAGTAAGTTCATATTTCTGGTTCTGTACGTTGATGACATATTACTGGCCAGCAGCGACCTTGGTTTATTACATCAAACAAAGGACTATCTCTCTAAGCATTTTGAAATGAAAGATATGGTTGAGGCTTCCTATGTGATAGGAATAGAAATATTCCGTGACAGGTCACTTGGTATTTTGGGATTGTCTCAGAAAGCATATATTGACAAAGTTCTAGAGAGGTTTGGCATGATGACCTGTTCCTCTAGTCATGTTCCACTGCATAAAGGAGACAAGCTTGATCTTTCGCAGTGTCCACAGAACGAATTGGAACTTAAAGAAATGGCAAAATATCCTTATGCTTCTCTTGTCGGGAGTTTGATGTATACACAGGTCTGTACAAGACCTGACATTAGTCATGCTGTTGGCATGCTCGGAAGATTTCAGAGTAAACCAGGAATCGCTCATTGGAAAACTGCAAAGAAAGTACTGAGATACCTCAAGGGAACAAGGAATTACATGCTCACATATAGAAAATCAAGTCACCTACAGGTGACTGGTTATTCAGATTCAGATTTTGCTGGATGTCCTGACACCAGACTCTGCACTCTTGGCTATGTGTATCTCTTATGTGGAGGTGCAATATCATGGAAAAGCCAGAAATCCGAGTTGCTTTACTCATCCACCATGATGGCTGAGTATGTCGCATGTTATGAGGCTGCAATTCAGGGAACATGGTTGCATAATTTTATCTCTCAGTTTGGAGCTTTGAATTTCATCTCTAAGCCATTAACCATTTACTGTAAAAATGAAGCTGCAACCTTCTTCTCCAAGCATGACAGGATATCTAAGGGATCCAAACACATGGACCTTAATTATCCATCACTGAAACAAGATGTTAGATTACAGAAATTTGTTATTGAGTCTATACGTACAGATTTCATGGTCGCAGACATATTCACAAAAGGACTACCTCCAAAGACCTTTCAAGGACATACTGAAAGCATGGGTCTTGAAGATAGTTCTTAATTATCATTTTCTGCCTTTTATTTCTGTATTTATATTTGACATTTATTGAGCTCTTAATGCAACTCTACATCTGTTATTTTTTGTTTTTTCATTGTGTATATTTTATGTGTAGATGAATGATAAACAGAAACAGTCTTTCAACATAAACATGATGAGACCATTACGTATATCTCCTTTTACGGTCTAGTTATGCAGGTTGTCAATGCTGTAGTACATGGAAGTAAACATGTTGCAAAATAATGTGTGCACGCCATGACTCCCATTGACCACTGAATTAGCCAAGACACTTATGATAACCGATCAAGAAATATAATGCGCGCCTTATGATTCCTAAAATGAAAAACACTAAAGGATCTTCCTATCGACCAAGTGGGAGACTGTAAGGAAATTATCTTTAAGTCCATTACTTGGACTACAAGTCCTTTCCTTTCCCGAATTGTGGTCATTATAGGAAATCTGTTTTCTTAGGATACATGCTATTCCTTACACAAAAAGGTTTCTTAATGAGATGTATTCCATAACAAACTCTACCTTGATGGATGGTTGAGATTAAGTCTATGGAAACCCTAATTGGAAATTCGGTCCTCTTTTCACCTATAAAACAAAGCCTTTCGTCCATCACAAAGGCATTCACGAAAATCAACACATTAAGGTTTTATAGGCAAGGAAAGAGAAACCAAAACCATTCACATAGTCTCTTTTTCGACGGATCACAGCATCAATCAGCAACAGCACCAGACTGCAGGATCAGAAAACTCTCTGCATCAGGATGTTTGGAGGTACTCTTTAATTTATTTAAGATTAAATCCTAGACGTGATTATCATGCTGTTCACGATCTTGGGGTTCATGTTAATAATAGTATAACATGGCCAACATCCCCAATTCTCTTGTTATTTTAAAACACATAATCGACCAATAATTAAACAAGAAGAGAAAATAGAAAAAAGAGAGAAATGCCTTCTATTGTGTGGCTTCAGCTCATATATATTGCTAACAGCAGCATCCGATACGAAGCCCGATCAAACAAGGGGGAAATAAATCTATGACTAACGCCGCGATTTGCTAATCTCTTCTTACTTTAACGCATCCAAAGGTAATCAACCCCACCACTGAGAGAGAGATGTCTTCGATTTTCTTGCTCCAGCTTATATTGCTAGCAGCAGCATCCTCAGCATCGGTTACGAAACCCGGTTGCCCCGACACATGCGGTAACGTTACAGTTCCATACCCATTTGGCATCAAAGATGGCTGCAGCATCGATGAACACTGGTTCTATCTAACCTGCAACTATTCATACACTCCTCCAAAACTCCTCCTTGGTAGCTATGAGGTTGTAAACATAACGTTACAAGGCCAACTGGAAGTGAACAATTTTATCAGCTCGGACTGTTACAACGAATCGGGCTCACTCTACTCCTACTCATGGTGGATGGCTGTGGACAGAAACGCCCCATTCACCTTCTCATACACCCGAAACAAATTCACTGCAATCGGGTGCGACACCATAGCGCTCATAACGGGCTCTTCGGGCCGAAACTTTACGAGTGGGTGTGTGTCATTCTGTTCGGATGATGGAAGTGTGACGGACAACTCGTGCTCTGGAATTGGGTGTTGCCAGACACCTATTCCTATGGGTGCGAAGATGTTTGAGGTGAAAGTTAGGAGCTCCAAAAACCATAGTGACGTGTTGGGTTTTAATCCCTGCAGCTTTGCGTTTTTGATCGATCAGGAGAAGTTTAAGTTCAGTGTGACGGATCTGTCGAGGACGAGTCGCTATAATAGAAGTACACTAGTTCCTGTGGTGATTGATTGGGCGATTGGGAACGGGACGTGCGAATCTGCAAGGAGAGATGCGGCGACTTTTGCTTGTGTGAGCGAGAATAGCAACTGCTCCGATTCGAGTGACGGTCCTGGGTATCTATGCAGTTGCTCTCAAGGTTACAGAGGAAATCCATATCTGAAAGGAGGATGCAAAGGTATGTAAATGTTAATGTTATATGGAGATGGGCTTTTTTTTTTTTTTGGTCTTCTAATAATTGGGAAACATCTTTCCAAATAGAACGAACATGTTGGCAGTTGCTTTTTTGCCCACCGGCCTATCATATAAATTCATACGCATCTAATGAACCAGGCTCGTCATACTCTTGTTATAGATAAAAAAGATTTTCTCTTCTAACAGTAAGACTCAACCACAGCACGTTTAGGCATAACATTATTTCCAACTTCTTCATCTAAAATATGGAAAGCAAGAGATTTACAATATCTGATTTACAATATGTTGCTAACAAAACATAATAATAGAGTTAAGCTTAGTATTAAGAAATAAAGAAGTACAATGAAGCATTTCGGAAGAAAAAAAAAAAAAAGGAGGAGGCTGCTGTGCGTGCCTAATTATTACGGACTTGGTTTAGCTGATGATGAGGGTTTATAGAGAGGCTGTTTAGCTGAACAAGAGCGTCTCTGCCGATCTGAAACCTGAAATCTGAAAGGGAAGAGAACAGCGGTCAGGGCCCGAGGCTGCTGTCAGCCAAAGGCACTCCGACGCCTGAGTTAGTGCAGTCACTGAACTAGGGTGAAGTGGGGAAGAAGAGATGTTTAGCAGAATAACAGTGCAGGCTGTATCTTGCATGTACCTGTTCATGACTCTTCAAGCAGGCATATATAGAGGAGAGTGGAAGGTTCCACAGTGGAGGTAGGTGAGGATACTTGTCCCATCAGCCCACACCTGGGATCTTTAGTGGGGGTAGGTGAGGATACTTGTCCCATCAGACCTCCCCTCAAATCCCTCACATAAATGTGGATGTGATCTGTTGATAGGAACGAGCCCTTATCGATGGCCGGTGGCCGCCCTACCTGACAGGGACTCCCTACAAAGTACCCGTCCCATCTCATAATGGGAACTGGAAGCCCGGTGTTCACCTCGGCAGAGGGGCCGAACTGGAGAAGACGCCGGGGTCAGCTATACCCGAGATCGGACTGGGATGCCAGCGTGAGGCCAAGTTCGGTAGGACATGGTCGGTACTTCTACCGGGACCAGTCCCACCTCGACAAAGGCTGAGACGCTGCTATGCCGGAGAGAAGGGGGTTAAGGCCATTCCTGATCGGCGCTGTTACCGAGGAGGGTGTAACATCGGTTTCGGTAGAAGCAGTCCACACAATTGCCCCCTGCTCCTGACTTCGGGGGGTCAAGGAGACCACGGGGTTAGGAGTGATAGGATGGGACTTTCCCGAAACCGATCCTGTATCTTACCAAAAGGCGTGGGCTGCCGCTTCGCTTTCCGAGGCTCTTTTAATAGCGCCTGGCTGTCTGGAGGCGGTTTTAATAACCCAACCATATCATCATGAGGGCGCTGTGACGCCGCCATGTGTCAGGTCCCTGATGGCCATTGCGTCTTATCGAGGAGACGGGTGGCGTGCTCGAGGCGGTGTCTGCACATGCCTTTTGGGATACGAAGAGATCTCCATCCCTGTATAAAAACCCCGGTCCTCGAAGGAGGACCACTTTTGCTGTCACTGTGCTTGGAGCTTTCGCCTGAGAGTTGCCTGAAGCCTCGTCGTCCGAGAAGCCCCTCCGTTCGCCTCTTGAAGTTTAGAGTTTTCCGTTGTCCCTACACTCCTTCCGGCCCTGTGTCTTAGTGAGTTCCCTTCTGCCTCTGACATTTTTCCTTCTCTGGGTTCTCTCTCTTTTTTGGGGGTGTCTACTCTGTCTTTCTTCTCCGTCGCCGTCACCTGTATTCCGGTCTAGGCTAGGGAAGATGGGGGTTTTTAGACATTGGATAGACACAGAGCTTGCCCTAGCCGAGCTTAGGAAACAATACCAAATACCAGAGAACGTCCAGATTAGGGCGGACGGGCCTGGTGACCGAAGCCTACCTCGGGTTCTTGTAGAGGGATGGATGCCATTCCCACTAGTAGCCATAATAGAGGGCGGGGTGAGATTCCCAGTCCATCCCCTTCTGAGAGCTTGTCTCAGGAGGTGGAACCTTACCCCTTGCCAACTAATGCCCAATGGTTACAAGATAATCATGGGTATAACCGAACTCAATAGGATATTGGGAACCGACCTTGGCGTGGAGGACATTGAGGATGTATATAACCTCTGTCGATCTCCAAAGGACGACGCATACTACCTGCGAGTTCGGTCAATGGAGATTCCCATAATCAACAAGCTCGAAGACAACACAAAATACACCGGGAACGACTGCCTTTACGTCACCGGGAACTGGGAGTATGCCCCCGGAGAGCCCAGGGTGAACCACGTACCTGGTCGTCTCGGAGAACCACCGAGTAAATATCTCAATTTCTAAACTTCTGATGTAGTTTCGTTCTGCCGAACTGATGCCTAATTGCTTGTCGTGCAGGTCACACGGAGAGGAAACGGCAGAGGAAGAACTCCGGGTGGCGACGAAACGTCGCCTGGTTAAAAAGGATTTATAGTTACAAGGGTCACCGGACCCGATCTGCCTCAGCGCTTCTTGGGTACGAGCCCGTGTACCGATCTTTTATAAGAAGACGGCACGAGAACCTCAGGGGGGAGCAAGTCTTAACTCTTGCCGAAGCCGAGGAGCAAACAGCTCCAGCCGCAGGGCCTGCGCAAGTGCCCCCCGAGACCATACCTTCTGGAGCTTCAGCCGAAGCCGGTCCTTCGCACGTCCAGACCGCTGCAGAGACCGACTCCGAGGAGGAAAGTCGGTCGGAGGGCGAGTCCGAGGGGGTTCCGCAAGAGCAGCTTGTGATTCTCCCATCTTCTGAATCGGACGAAGAGGCCGAGATGGGGCGACGTCGTGCGGCCCTTGTCAGTCTTGATGAAGTCATCTTCGGAGACTCGCCCACCTCTTTGGGGACCGCTCCCCCTCCGAACTTGGAGGATAGAGTAGTCTCTCCCCCAGTTCAATCTCCTCTTCAGCCTTCAGCAGCGACCGAGCGTTCCACCAAATCTCGTAGGGATTCGGTTCGGCTGGGAAAAAGGCCCAGGGTTGCGGACCCAGTCGGGGATGAGCCCAACCCTGCTTCTCAGCACTCGCCGCTGCTCGGCCCTCCGATCTGGAACCCTAGTTTCCTGCTGGAGGATGGCCAGTCGCTGTCGTCGGACGGCCGGCTGAATGATGGCACTTCTGTTGTCAGTGTAAGGTCTGCGACCTTACTGGGTCGGTTGGGCCCAATAGTAGGCGCATTGACCCATTTATTTAGCTATTATTATAATTAATTGTATTTTAAATATTTAAGTGGGTTTAGAGCATGAGCGAGTTTCTTTTAGCATTAGAAAAGTATCTGCGAAGTTTCGTGCGATTCCGAGTTCGTTTGTTGATAGCAGGGGGGTAGTTTGCCATTTAGGGAAAATTGAGTGTTTTCCGAAATATTCCAAACGCCGTGAATTATGGGTTCGTTGGAAAGGTTTCGTCGCGCTGATCATTTTTGTCTCTTCACTCATCATGATCCGACAACCGGAAACCCTTCAAGTGGTCCATTCTTTCATCGGACCCACTTAAAGGGCAACTTAGGTCTTTTTCCTCCCTATCTTCTTCTTAACCTAATCTCTCTCTTTATTCTCTGCAATTGAACGAAAGAAACTGCAGCCCCATTCTTCTTCTTCTTCTTCTTTTCTCAAGCCAGATCTCTAGCCTAGAGAGATCAACTCGAAGATTCGATCCGCTAGTTCTCATTCTCTCGATCTCCTCTTGCTTCCGGTATCAGTTTGGTAAGCATTCTCATACTTTCATCTTTTCATTCGTATTCTCTTTGGTTAGATTTAGGTCTGATCTTAATTCTTTTTCTTCCTATCTTTTTCTTGGCTTCCTAGATTTCGTTTTATCGGGTTAGATCGTGGATTTTGGGGTAGAAAGGCTTCTCCTCGAGTTTTGCCCAAATTCTATCATCTTCTTGGTTGAGGCAAGTAGATTTGCATTGTATTTTTAAGCATGTATGTTTGTTTCTATTTGATTGGCTATGATTCCTTGTTAGAATTCCTTAATTCCAAGCCTGTTATGATTTAGGGATTATTATTGTTAATTATTGGTTTAGGTTGATTAAATGTAAATTGGAAATGGTAGTTATTTGATTCAATTAATGGAGTGGAATGGAATGTGGATGGATTGGATTGTGCGGAGAGCAGGTGGCTCATTTTATGCAGGTTAGCCATGGATTGGCCGGAGGAAAAAGGGCCAGAAAAACCAGTTTTCGGCCATTTTCGGGGTTCAGGTTGCAGTTCCGATCGATCGGACCTGCAGTCCGATCGATCGGCACTGTTACTTAACTGTGGCTGATTTCAGACCGATCGATCGGAGCTTTTGTCCGATCGATCGGACTGCCTTTTTTTGACAGCACAGGCGAACTTCGGAAATGCATAACTTTTAATCCGTCCGTTGGAATTATACATATAATATACCGTTGGAAAGCTCTCGAGATGTAGAATCCAATGGTTCTAGTTTCATCACGATCGGAGGTCGGGAAGTTATGTAAATGTCCAAATTATTGCTTCAGCTCATGTTTTATTGTAAATGAGACTAATAACTTAGGTTTGGGCCTTAGATGTTGGAAACCATGCACCCACACTCATTTGACCATTAATGGGGTTAAAATCGTAGCACGTGGCTTGGTGTGTTTCGATGGGTTGTCTAGGTATTCGTGTATTGCACATGAATTAACCGAATGCGTATGAAATTGTTTCATTAGATGCTTAACATGATTGTACACCAAGGGATTTCCCTAGAAGCATCGTTGATCCATTTCCACACGTACTCCGCTAGAACATGTGGAATACAAGGATGACACCACTTGCCTAGGTTGGATTGTAATTCCCCCTTGACTTGTGAATTCTATCCGTTGATATTATTCCTTGTATACTCTTTTGGCATAAAATACTTAACTAATTATGAAACATAAATTCTTATAGAATTTAGGCTTGGACCTGACTTAGAATGTATCGTAGGAACCTTGTCTTGTATTGATGAACATGACTGGCTAGCAATGAAAGGGATTATTACGTGGTTTGCTTGTATGGTATTGTTTTAATGAGATAATCCCTATGATCGTGTCTTGTACATTGAACTAGCCAGACTGGCTTGTCTTGTTTGTCCTTGTGTCAAAACCACTTTATTATTGTTTGCATATCATGGCCATCTGCAGTTTGGGGTTTATTGACGAACCGGTTACTCGGTTGTCGGGATGGGCAGTCGGCTTTGGACGGCGTCCATGGCGTTGAATAGCTGGGAGCGGGCATCGGACCGTGCTGCTATTCCCAGGACCGGGAGCTGGGATCCTACTGGAGCCGGACTTTGGTATCAGTAGTCCAGATTGGGATTGTTACTGGTACCCCGGGAGGTGGCATTGGACATCCTCGGAGTCTCCCTCTTGTTCTTGTTTTGCATTGCATGATAGTGGTTATTGTTAGATGGTTGTTAGAATTCCTATTATGATTTCTATCGATCATTATTCTTGCTTTATGCCTAGACTCACTTTCCTTGTGTTCATATGATGTGTACTTGTCATTACTCTATATTTGATGCATGTCATGTTTATTATGCCATGCTTATCTATTGCTCAACATGTCGTTGACTCTATTCCTTGGTGTGCAGACACCTCAGGTGGTTACTACTACTATGAGGAGCAGGCCGGTGAGGAGATCCAAGAGGATCTCCAACCAGTCGAGGAGGAACGCGAGTGGCGTGTCGATGACGTAGAGTAGCGTCATCACTCCCGGCACGAGAGAGATTCACATGGACTCATTAGATATATTCATTTATTTATTTTCTCTCGTTGGACCTTTTCTTTCATTGACTTGATTTAATTTTATTGGCCTTGTTTATTGGGATTGGCCAATGTAATAAATTACTTTAACTCCTTTAATAGTTTTTAATTATTCTTTCTTGCAACTTTTAATTTAATGAGAAGTATTATTCATTGACTGATATTCCATATGCCTAGACTTATATGAGGTTTGAAATGTAATATCCTCACAGCGGACTTACGATCCGTGGGCCCAAAGGACAAAAATTTTAATTAGTCCTAAAATTCACTCTCCGGATCCGGTTTATTCTTAATCGGGTTCGGGGGACGTGACAGAATGGTATCAGAGCAGTGGATGGTTTCTTCGGGGTAAAAATTTTAGAAACCATAGGACGCGTGTGAGGATTCCGTTAGTCAGTAAGTTGATCTTTTAGTTTTATTTCTAGCATTGTGTTGTTAGCTTGAGGTGTATTGGAACAAGACCGTGAAGTTGCAGAGTGAGGACCGTAGTGTTGAGTTCGTTGGCGCAGAGAAGCCCATCTCCACTCGGTTAATTTCTGCATTGAAGGCAGAACGGTTGATGAGGAGCGGTTGCGAAGGCTTTATTGCATTTATCGTGGAAGACAAAGAGTCCAAGACTGTTGATGAGATTCCCGTGGTGCGAGAATTCCCGGATTTATTTCTGGAGGAGATCCCCGGTTTGCCACCTGTTCGTGAGTTGAATTTCACGATAGAATTGCAATCAGGTACATCACCTATCTCGAAGGCCCCGTATAGGATGGCACCAGCAGAATTGAAGGAGTTGAAGACTCAGATTGGAGATCTGTTGGATAAAGGTTTCATTAGACCCAGCGTTTCACCATGGGGAGCTCCGGTGATATTTGTGAAGAAGAAGGACGGGACAATGAGAATGTGTATAGATTATAGACAGTTGAATCAAGTGACTGTTAAGAACAAGTACCCATTACCGAGGATCGATGAGCTATTCGATCAGTTGCAGGGAGCTCAATTCTTTTCGAAGATAGATCTGCATTCCGGTTATCATCAGTTGCGAGTCAGGAAGGAGGATGTTTCTAAGACTGCATTCCGGACGAGATATGGCCATTTTGAGTTTCTTGTGATGCCTTTCGGGTTGACGAACGCCCCAGCAGTTTTTATGGCATTGATGAATAAGGTGTTTGCCCCTTTCCTAGATCAGTTTGTGGTTGTCTTCATAGATGATGTGTTGGTGTATTCGAAGACTAAGGAGGAGCATGAGCATCAGTTGAGGACATCTTTGCAGCTTTTGAGGGATAACCAACTGTATGCTAAGTTGAGCAAATGTGAGTTTTGGTTGGAGCAAGTGGCATTTTTAGGCCACATTATCTCTAAGGAAGGACTGACAGTGTATCCTAAGAAGATTGCAGCAGTTGTGAATTGGAGTAGCCCGCGGAATGTAGCGGAGGTTCGCAGTTTTCTCGGACTTGCAGGTTACTACAGGAGGTTTGTGAAAGGATTTTCTACCATAGCATCTCCACTCACTAAGTTGACAAGGAAGGATGTTCCATTTGTATGGATAGAAGAATGCGAGAAGAGTTTCCAAGAGTTAAAGACTCGGTTGACTACAGCACCCATACTTGCCTTACCCTCAGGAAGTGGAGGATTTGTGGTTTACACAGATACTTCAGGGATTGGTTTGGGTTGTGTTCTCATGCAGAATGACAAGGTGATAGCCTATGGATCGAGACAATTGAAGGATCACGAGAAGAAGTATGCCACACATGACTTGGAGTTAGCAGCAGTGGTGTTTGCATTGAAGTTGTGGAGGCATTATTTATATGGAGAAAGATTTGAGGTGCATACAGATCATAAGAGCCTGCAATACCTGTTTACACAGGGTGATTTAAATAACAGACAGCGGAGATGGATGGAGTACATAAAGGATTATGATTTCCCGATCAAGTACCATCCTGGGAAGGTGAATGTTGTAGCAGATGCTCTTAGTAGGAAGGCAGCATTCAGTGGATGTATAATGCCTGAATGGAGATGGATGGAGCAGTTCAGAGACATGGATGTCGAAGTCTGGCTTGTTAATGAGAAAGTCCTAGTTGCTACTTTGGGAGTTTGGGAGCCAGAGATTGTTAACAGGATCAAGGAAGCTCAGAAGGATGATCCTGGGTTGCAGAGAATTATTGACCACATTGAGGACCATTCAGAGTTCAGATTGATTGAAGGAATTTTGTACTGTAAGGATAGGTTGTGTGTGCCCGATGTTCAAGACATCAAGTCAGAGTTGATGACAGATGCGCACCACACCAGATATTCTATTCACCCGGGGAGCACCAAAATGTATCAGAATTTGAAGAATCACTATTGGTGGGTGAAAATGAAGAAAGAGGTTGCAGAGTTTGTCGCTAAGTGTATGACTTGTCAGCAGATTAAGGCAGAACACAAGAAGCCCCCTGGTTTGCTTCACCCGTTGGAGATTCCTAAGTGGAAATGGGAGCACATCACCATGGATTTTGTATCGGGATTGCCAAACACCAGGAAGGGCAATGATGCTATTTGGGTGATTGTGGATAGATTGACTAAATCAGCACATTTTCTGCCATTCAAGACTGGTCAGTTTATGAACAAGATGACGGTGTTGTACAGGGACAATATAGCCAAGCTACATGGAGTGCCTAAGTCCATAGTATCCGATCGAGACCCTAAGTTTGTCTCTCGGTTTTGGTCTACTTTTCAGTCATCTATGGGTACTCAGTTGAAATTCAGTACAGCTTACCACCCTCAGACAGATGGACAGTCAGAGCGTACTATTCAAACTTTGGAAGATCTTCTCAGAGCGTGTGTTTTGGATTTTAAGGAGAGTTGGGATGAGAGTTTGCCTCTGTGTGAGTTTGCCTACAATAACAGTTATCATTCAAGTATTGGTATGGCACCATTTGAGGCATTGTATGGACGAAGATGCAGAACTCCGGCATGTTGGGAGGAAGTAGGAGTTCGGAGTTTTCATGGCCCCTCAGAGATTGCTGATTCTAGTGAGAAAGTCAGGATTGTTCAGATGAGAATGAAGGAATCACGGGATCGTCAAAAGAGCTATGCAGATAAGAGGCGGAGACCTTTGGAATTCCAAGTTGGGGATATGGTATTCCTGAAAGTGTCTCCGATGAGAGGTGTTGTTCGATTCGGTCAGAAAGGGAAGCTTGCCAAGAGGTTTGTGGGACCGTTTGAGATCAAGAGTAGGATTGGAGACGTGGCATATCGTTTGGTGCTACCGCCAGAGTTAGCCGGTGTGCACGACGTTTTCCATGTTTCGATGCTTCGAAAGTATATTCCAGATCCCACTCACGTGTTGCAGCATGAGCCACTTCAGTTACAGGCAGATGCAACCTATGTGGAGCGTCCGGCACAGATCATCGACACCAAGGAGGTAGTGTTGCGTACCAAGACAATCCAATGGGTCAAGGTACAATGGGAAAACCACAGTCCGGAAGAAGCTACGTGGGAACTGAAAGAGCAGATTCAGAGGACGTACCCTTATCTTTTTCCTGATGAGGTATGTTTAGGCATTTGGGGGACCAAATGTTCTTTTTAGATGTAAGAGTTGTAAGGTCTGCGACCTTACTGGGTCGGTTGGGCCCAATAGTAGGCCCATTGACCCATTTATTTAGCTATTATTATAATTAATTGTATTTTAAATATTTAAGTGGGTTTAGAGCATGAGCGAGTTTCTTTTAGCATTAGAAAAGTATCTGCGAAGTTTCGTGCGATTCCGAGTTCGTTTGTTGATAGCAGGGGGGTAGTTTGCCATTTAGGGAAAATTGAGTGTTTTCCGAAATATTCCAAACGCCGTGAATTATGGGTTCGTTGGAAAGGTTTCGTCGCGCTGATCATTTTTGTCTCTTCACTCATCATGATCCGACAACCGGAAACCCTTCAAGTGGTCCATTCTTTCATCGGACCCACTTAAAGGGCAACTTAGGTCTTTTTCCTCCCTATCTTCTTCTTAACCTAATCTCTCTCTTTATTCTCTGCAATTGAACGAAAGAAACTGCAGCCCCATTCTTCTTCTTCTTCTTCTTTTCTCAAGCCAGATCTCTAGCCTAGAGAGATCAACTCGAAGATTCGATCCGCTAGTTCTCATTCTCTCGATCTCCTCTTGCTTCCGGTATCAGTTTGGTAAGCATTCTCATACTTTCATCTTTTCATTCGTATTCTCTTTGGTTAGATTTAGGTCTGATCTTAATTCTTTTTCTTCCTATCTTTTTCTTGGCTTCCTAGATTTCGTTTTATCGGGTTAGATCGTGGATTTTGGGGTAGAAAGGCTTCTCCTCGAGTTTTGCCCAAATTCTATCATCTTCTTGGTTGAGGCAAGTAGATTTGCATTGTATTTTTAAGCATGTATGTTTGTTTCTATTTGATTGGCTATGATTCCTTGTTAGAATTCCTTAATTCCAAGCCTGTTATGATTTAGGGATTATTATTGTTAATTATTGGTTTAGGTTGATTAAATGTAAATTGGAAATGGTAGTTATTTGATTCAATTAATGGAGTGGAATGGAATGTGGATGGATTGGATTGTGGGGAGAGCAGGTGGCTCATTTTATGCAGGTTAGCCATGGATTGGCCGGAGGAAAAAGGGCCAGAAAAACCAGTTTTCGGCCATTTTCGGGGTTCAGGTTGCAGTTCCGATCGATCGGACCTGCAGTCCGATCGATCGGCACTGTTACTTAACTGTGGCTGATTTCAGACCGATCGATCGGAGCTTTTGTCCGATCGATCGGACTGCCTTTTTTTGACAGCACAGGCGAACTTCGGAAATGCATAACTTTTAATCCGTCCGTTGGAATTATACATATAATATACCGTTGGAAAGCTCTCGAGATGTAGAATCCAATGG
Organism: Umbellularia californica; assembly: GCA_028538565.1. Taxonomy (NCBI): domain Eukaryota; kingdom Viridiplantae; phylum Streptophyta; class Magnoliopsida; order Laurales; family Lauraceae; genus Umbellularia; species Umbellularia californica. The sequence goes on from JAPQWN010000001.1 coordinate 102,995,209, forward strand.
TTCTAGTTTCATCACGATCGGAGGTCGGGAAGTTATGTAAATGTCCAAATTATTGCTTCAGCTCATGTTTTATTGTAAATGAGACTAATAACTTAGGTTTGGGCCTTAGATGTTGGAAACCATGCACCCACACTCATTTGACCATTAATGGGGTTAAAATCGTAGCACGTGGCTTGGTGTGTTTCGATGGGTTGTCTAGGTATTCGTGTATTGCACATGAATTAACCGAATGCGTATGAAATTGTTTCATTAGATGCTTAACATGATTGTACACCAAGGGATTTCCCTAGAAGCATCGTTGATCCATTTCCACACGTACTCCGCTAGAACATGTGGAATACAAGGATGACACCACTTGCCTAGGTTGGATTGTAATTCCCCCTTGACTTGTGAATTCTATCCGTTGATATTATTCCTTGTATACTCTTTTGGCATAAAATACTTAACTAATTATGAAACATAAATTCTTATAGAATTTAGGCTTGGACCTGACTTAGAATGTATCGTAGGAACCTTGTCTTGTATTGATGAACATGACTGGCTAGCAATGAAAGGGATTATTACGTGGTTTGCTTGTATGGTATTGTTTTGAATGAGATAATCCCTATGATCGTGTCTTGTACATTGAACTAGCCAGACTGGCTTGTCTTGTTTGTCCTTGTGTCAAAACCACTTTATTATTGTTTGCATATCATGGCCATCTGCAGTTTGGGGTTTATTGACGAACCGGTTACTCGGTTGTCGGGATGGGCAGTCGGCTTTGGACGGCGTCCATGGCGTTGAATAGCTGGGAGCGGGCATCGGACCGTGCTGCTATTCCCAGGACCGGGAGCTGGGATCCTACTGGAGCCGGACTTTGGTATCAGTAGTCCAGATTGGGATTGTTACTGGTACCCCGGGAGGTGGCATTGGACATCCTCGGAGTCTCCCTCTTGTTCTTGTTTTGCATTGCATGATAGTGGTTATTGTTAGATGGTTGTTAGAATTCCTATTATGATTTCTATCGATCATTATTCTTGCTTTATGCCTAGACTCACTTTCCTTGTGTTCATATGATGTGTACTTGTCATTACTCTATATTTGATGCATGTCATGTTTATTATGCCATGCTTATCTATTGCTCAACATGTCGTTGACTCTATTCCTTGGTGTGCAGACACCTCAGGTGGTTACTACTACTATGAGGAGCAGGCCGGTGAGGAGATCCAAGAGGATCTCCAACCAGTCGAGGAGGAACGCGAGTGGCGTGCCGATGACGTAGAGTAGCGTCATCACTCCCGGCACGAGAGAGATTCACATGGACTCATTAGATATATTCATTTATTTATTTTCTCTCGTTGGACCTTTTCTTTCATTGACTTGATTTAATTTTATTGGCCTTGTTTATTGGGATTGGCCAATGTAATAAATTACTTTAACTCCTTTAATAGTTTTTAATTATTCTTTCTTGCAACTTTTAATTTAATGAGAAGTATTATTCATTGACTGATATTCCATATGCCTAGACTTATATGAGGTTTGAAATGTAATATCCTCACAGCGGACTTACGATCCGTGGGCCCAAAGGACAAAAATTTTAATTAGTCCTAAAATTCACTCTCCGGATCCGGTTTATTCTTAATCGGGTTCGGGGGACGTGACAGTCAGTGCCCTCGCGCATGCCTGCGCTCTGCCTGGAGACATGGCAGAACACATGAAGATGAGCGAGGTGGAGCTGGATGTGGCTCAAATGGCCGACGCCCTCAGGGTAATTCTCTCCTTTGAGCTTTGCATTTCTTCTTTGATTTCTGTACTTCTGATATTGACCCCCACGTAACACTTGTTTCCTCAGATCCTGCAAAGGGGGCTGGTGTTGGCGGAGAAAGCCCAACAGAGCACCGCTCGGGCAGAGAGGGCTGAGAAGAGGGAACTGGAACTCGAGGCCGAGCTCAGCCTGATAAAACAGAAGGCAGCCGAGCAGGAAACGTGCGTCATGGGCCTCAGAGACGAGCTTGATAAGGTCAGGGCGGAACTGGAAAACCAAGTTCAGGCAACGGCCGAACTTGAAAAGAGGTGGGAGGAGGCAGAGGCTGAACTCCGAGCTGATGCCGACAAACTACGGGCTGACGTCGACAAGGCTTTCGACGAAGGGGTGGCAGAGGCCACAGAACAGTATATTGCCCAAGTCAAGAAAGTCAGCCTGAAGGCCTGGAGGCTGGGATGGACAAGCTCGTTGAGAGCAGCAGGGGTCCCCGAGGACAGCCCTGTGTATACAGAGATCCCCCAGTTTCCTCCTCCTCAGCCCGCACCGAACCAAGCTCCTGAGGTCCCAGTCAGGGAAACCGAAGACCCTGCCCCCGGACTTGACGCGGACGTCGACGTCGGACAAGTGGTTGTCGAAGTCGTGGAAGATGCTGCTGCTGATGGCGCCGAGGGGGCCGTGGCTTGAAAAAGATGATGTAATTTTGTTTTTATTTTTTCTGCACTGGGGGGAAATTTTGTATTTCTTTTTGTTGGGAAAAATTGTAACCTTTCTCATTTATGAAATGAAATTGGCTTTGCTTCCAACTTTGAACATTTGTGGCGAATTTTTCTTTTCTTTTTTCCTTTCTTTATGCGTTTGGCTTAACAACCAGAATAAATAATAGGAAATAAGACAAAGTAAATGAGTTCGGTCAAAGCCGAATTTGATGTAGTAAAGTTGTAACCCGAGGTGCTGTATTGATTTTGCAACCATAACGAGCATCGATCTCGGTAAAACTGAGGGCGCTTGGTCCTATGACCAAAGCTAAGTCCGGTTTTATAATCAGAACTTGACTGGTCCATTGACCGGGCCAAAGTAGCTAACTAAGGTAACCGAACAAAGAATACAAGTCGATTCTGTAACCGAGCTATAGGTATATGCCAAGTTCCATAACTTGGCCATTTCTTCGAGAATAGGGGACAACTTGGAGAGTAAACGTATTCTATAAAAAGAAATAGTTTATTAACTTCCCGAATCCGATTACATCTCAAAAATAGAATTTCTTGAGGTGGGTGGCATTCCATGGGCGTGGCAGCTCTCTGCCCTCCATGTCCTCAAGCCTATATGCAGACTGCCCAGCAACCGAAGTCACCTTAAATGGCCCATGCCAGTTCGGTGCAAACTTTCCTTCGCTGGGATTCCTGTCTGCTGGAAGAGTCTTTTTCAAGACCAATTCTCCAGGGGAGAACTTTCGCTCTCTGACCCTCTGATTGTACCCTCTAGCCAACTGTCGCTGGTAGGAAGCGAGACGGATGGCCGCGGCATCCCTTCGCTCCTCAGCCAAGTCAAGTTCTGTGGCGAGGTTTGCGTCATTTTGGCCTCGGTCGAACAGTTCCGACCTGAGGGTGGGGAGGCCGACCTCAAGTGGAATTACAGCTTCCATTCCGTAGGCTAGGGAGAAGGGAGTTGCCGAGGTCGAGCGCCTTGGGGTAGTCCTGTATGCCCATAGGACACTTGGAAGTTCCTCTACCCATCTCCCTTTGGCTCGATCTAGTCTCTTTTTGAGTCCGTCAAGCACCACTTTGTTTGAAATTTCAGCCTGCCCATTGCTCTGGGGGTAGGCCGGGGTAGAATAGTAGTTCCTGATGCCAAGGTCTTGACAAAAGCTTCTGAAGAAATTGGAGTCGAACTGGGTCCCGTTGTCCGTGACCAAGGTTCGAGGTACTCCGAATCTAGTTACAATGCTTCTCCACACGAAGTTTTTGGTATCCTTCTCAGTGATGGAGGAGAGTGCTTCGGCTTCTATCCACTTGGTGAAATAGTCAGTTGCTACGATCAACCATCTTTTGTTCCCTGGAGCTCGGTGGAGTGGTCCCACGAGGTCCAGTCCCCATTGGGCGAAGGGCCAGGGGCTGGAAAGAGGGCTCAGGTCGTGTGCTGGCTGATGGAGAGAGTGCGAGAACTTCTGGCACTTCTCACATTTCCTGGCGTAGACCTGTGCATCCTTCTGCATATAGGGCCACCAGTACCCCTGGCTGATAGCTCGGTAAGCGAGTGACCGACCTCCGATGTGGCTGCCGCAGATCCCTTCATGGATTTCATAAAGGAAGTCCTCGACTTTGCTTGGATGAACGCACTGGAGGTAAGGGCCATTGTAGGACTTTTTGTAGAGTTTATCGTCCGGAGAGAGCCAAAATCGGGCTGCCTTCAGCTGATTTTGTGGGCTTGGTTCTTGTCCTCGGGTAGCTGGTCATTCTTGAGGTAGGAGATAAGTTCATCCATCCAGCTAGGACCGAGGTCAATGCACATAATCTGTCGAGGCGGTTGAAGTTGTATGCTAGGTCTGTCCAGTGCTTCCACTTCGACAGTTCTTTTTCTTCCTGCCTCGACGGCAGAGGCCAGATTTGCAAGAGCGTCGGCGTGAGAGTTGGAGTCTCTGCCTATCTGCCTGACTTCAGCCTTTTGGAACTGAGATAGGAGTTGCTTGGTGTGGGCCAGGTAGGCTGCCATCCTGTCATCTCGGGCCTGGTAATCTCCATTGAGTTGGCTTGTGACCAGCTGTGAGTCGCTGAAGATCACCAGTTGTTGTGCCCCCAGGGTTTTTGCGCTGCCCAGCCCTGCAATTAATGCTTCGTACTCAGCTTCATCGTTAGAAGCTTTGAAGTCAAGAGTCAGGGCTTGCTCAATAACGAGGCCCTCCAGAGATTGAAGGACTACGCCAGCGCCAGCCCTTTTGGAGGTGGAGGACCCATCAACGAAGACTTTCCAAGATGAGTTGAGGAACTGTTTCCAGGACCGATCCTGTTCGGTCTCTGCCGAAGTCCTTACCTCCTTGCCCCCCAGTTCGGTGTCGAGATGGCTCGGTGCCGAACTAGGAGAAGTGAATTCCACAATAAAGTCGGCCAGTACTTGGGCTTTGATGGCCGTTCTGGGCTGATACTGGATATCGTATTGCCCGAGTTCGACAGCCCATTTAGACACTCTTCCTGAGAAGTCTGCTCTCCTGAAGAGGGACTTGAGTGGGTGTTCGGTCACAACCACTATAGAATATGTCAGGAAGTAGTGGGAGAGCTTACGCGAAGCACTAACGAGTGCTAATGCGAGCTTTTCCAGTGGCAGATATCTGGTCTCGGCATCCAGCAGGATTTTGCTTGTGTAATAGATGGGTCTTTGCTGCCTGTCATCTTCTCTCACGAGTACAGAGCTTACTGCATGGTCCGAAACTGCCAGATATAGGTATAAGACCTCACCCCGTACCGGGGTGGAAAGCAGAGGAGGGGAGGAAAGGTACACTTTGAGCTCCTGGAGAGCGCTCTCGCATTCCGGGGTCCATTTGAACCCGGAGCTCTTTTTCAAGAGCTGGAAGAAGGGATGGCATTTATCCGAAGCTCGGCTGATGAAGCGGTTCAGTGCTGCCGCCATCCCGGTAAGTCTCTGAACCTGTTTTATCGAGTTCGGACTCTGCAGGGCTCTGAGTGCCGAGATCTGATCGGGATTGGCCTTGATTCCTCGCCTCGTAACCAGGCTGCCAAGGAACTTGCCCGAGCCGACGCCAAATGCACACTTGGAAGCGTTCAGCTTGAGCTTGTATTTCTTGAGGATGGAGAAGGTTTGATGTAAGTCAGTCAAGTGGTCCTGTGACCGTTTAGACTTAACGACCATATCATCAATATAGACCTCGATCGTCCTGCCGAGCTGGTCCTGAAACATCTTGGTCACCAGCCTCTGGTAAGTGGCACCGGCGTTTTTTAACCCGAAGGGCATTACTTTGTAGCAGTAGGTGCCCCTGGGTGTTATAAACGCGGTTTTTTCTTGATCAGGCTCATGCATTGGAATTTGATGGTAACCTCGGTAGGCATCGAGGAAACTCATCCTCTCATGGCCGGCAGTGGCGTCGATCAGCTGGTCTATCTTCGGTAGAGGGAAGCTGTCTTTGGGACAGACTTTGTTGAGGTCGGTGAAGTCTACACAAACCCTCCAGCTCCCATCCTTCTTTTTTACCACAACCGTGTTGGCCAACCACACGGGGTAGTGGACTTCGCGGATAGCCTCAGCGTCCAGTAATTTGTTGACCTCCTTGGTCACAGCCTCTGCCTGTTGGGTGCCCGACCTGCGAATCTTTTGGACAACAGGTTTATGCTGTGGATCTACATTCAGCTTGTGGCTTATGACCTCGGGGCTGATGCCGGACATTTCATATGGGGTCCAGGCGAAGACCTCCCTATTTTGTAACAGGAAGTCAAGCATCCTGGCCCTCTCCTCGTCAGCGAGTTGGCTACCGAGCAGGAAGAACCTTTCTGGATCGCTGGGATCGATCCCGACCTGGGTGAGGTCCTCAATGCTCTTCTGTTCGGGAGTTCGGCCCACAGCGTCGAGCTCAACTTCCAGCTCTGTCATGTGGACTTGCTGTGGCTGTGTATCTCCGGGGACCACGGCCAAGAGGCATTCTTTGGTCATGTCTTGGTCGCCGCGGACTATGATAACTTCGAAGCTCCCATCCTTGTTCTGTAAAGGAAACTTGAGCTTCTGGTGATGGGTCGAGAGAACGGCCTCCAGGTTATGGAGCCAGGTTCTCCCCATGATGGCATTGTATGGAGATTGTGCATCCACCACCAGAAAGTCTGCCGTTGTGGAGGCTCCTCCGACCTCGACCTTGAGGGAAATTCTCCCTTTGGGATATACTGTCTTGGAGCTGAAACCCACCAGCGGGGTGCGGGCTTCTTGCAGGTCCTCCTCTTTCAGGCCCATCCTCCTGAAGCAATCCAAATAGAGGATTTCTGAGGAGCTCCCGGGGTCCACTAGGATCCTTTTGACATTGAAGTTGTGTAACCTCATAGTCAGAAGGAGAGGATCATTGTGGGGTAGCTGGACCCCGGCCAAGTCTTTATCAGAGAACCAGATTTTTGGCCTCTCCACACGTGCTTTCTTTGCCGAGGGACCGAGCTCGGCCGTCATCACATGCTTGCTGTGCTGGGCTTTCCTGGCCTCGGCACGGGCTCGGTCACTGCCCCTGAGGGCAGGAGCCAGGTGAATGACGTCGATGGTCCCTACAGGCTCACCGCTGCCTTGGTCGTCGGGGAGGCGTTGCTGAGCATTGTTCACTCTGCCTTCTTCCCTGACATGATCTCTAAGATGCCCATCTTTTACGAGCTTTTCAAGGTGCGCCTTGAAGGCATAGCAGTCTTCGGTTCTGTGTCCTCTATCTTTGTGGTAGGCACAGAACTTACTCTGATCTCGGGAGGAGGAGTCACTTTTCATAGGCTGGGGCCATTTAAAGAAGGGCTGGGCCTGGATTTTGCCGAGAAGCTTGTAGATAGGCTTCTTGAAGATGGTATTGACGGCTCTATAAGAGGCGCCACTTGGTTTCGGCCTCGTGCTGCCTCCCGAGGTGGGAGCAGGACGTACTGCCGAGCTGGATGGCTCTCTATTCCGATCCGCCTCTTTCTTAGCTAGCCTCCTCTCTCTTCTCGTGGGACGGCCCTCCGGTCGGCTCTCTTGCCAGAAATTATGGCTCTCTCGAGCTCGGACGTCGTCCTCTTCTTGCTCGACATACTGGTTCACCCGGACCATCAGAGCCTTTACCGAAGGCGCAGGACGACGTACCAATTTCTTCCGAAGCTCATTGCCCGGCAGCAAAGCTTGTTGGAAGGCAGTAACGGCTACGTCGTCGTTGGAATTTTCAATCACGCTGTAGATGGTCCAGAATCGTTTGGCGAACTGAGTAAGAGTCTCGGTCGGCCTCATCTTGATCGAGATCAGATCGGCGTCAGTTTTCGGGATTACCCGGTGGGCTTGAAACTTTTCGACGAAGGAGTTTCGGAGCTGTGGCCAGCTCAAAATCGATCCCTCGGGAAGTGCACAGAACCACCGAAGCGGGAGGTCGCCCAAGCTGGAGGAGAAGACCTTGCAATCAAGGTCGCCGTCGCCGCTAAATACCGTCATCTTCTGGGTGAAGTGCCGGAGATGAGCCTCGGGGTCCGACGTCCCGTCATAGAGATTGAAACGTGGGACGCTGAACTTATCAGGAAGGGGATGATCTCTGATTTCCCGAGAAAATGGAGACGTGCCATGGATGTCACCGTGTTTGGTAGTTAACCGACCTCGAGCGAGGCCGGCCTGCTCCAGGCTCTGCTGTACGGCCAGCTTAATCTGCTGATCAATGTAGTCAGCCATCTCGGGGTCGGCCCTGGTCTCCCGCCTTTGTTTATGGCGCTGCTGCTGGTCAGCACTGGCATGAGTGTTACTCGAGCCCTCTTCGCGAGCTCGGGCACGCCTTTCATTCAGCTTATCCCTTAGGTCTGGTCGACCCCGAAGACCTAGACGAGCTCGTTGCTTAGGCGGAGGCGTGTGAGAGGCTTCGGGCGGGACTTGGCTCTTCGTCTCAAGCTGCCGCTGAAGCTGGAGGATCTGCCCTTTCTGTTCTTCGATGATGAGGTTTTGAGCCTTGATGGCTTCGGCTTGGGCCTCAACATCGTCCTCTAGGACCATGTCGTCGTCACCTTCATCACCGAGGTGGACGTGATCCTCTTCCATGTGGTCCCCGTGAGAAGACCGAGGAGGAGGAGACTGCACAGGAGCCCCGCTTCGTAAGGGCCGTTCCTGAGGAGGAACGTCCTTACGCGGTGGCGCGTTGAGAACAACTTCCAGGCGCGGACGCTCCGCCTGAGAGGTATTCGTCCGAGCCCACTCTAATACAGGATCGCGCCGAGAAGACGCTGCTGTTCCTCTTGACGACGAGTGTGTCACCGTGACGGGTGAACCTACACTCCGCATACCAGGTTCTCCTCCCACTCCTTTCGGAGGAGGGTTGGGTGGTGCTTGCCTGGTATCTCTTCGCGAGCTCGTTACCAACGCTCCTGCCTGGTCTGTCACCAGTAGAGGTGGCATGAGAGGCAGAAATGTTTCTGGTTGCTTAGACCCAGACGGTCTAGCAACGCTCTTTCCCTTCTGAGCCTTAGGAGGCATAGCTGTTAGGATGAAAATATGGAATTTTCAGATCGTTCCCCACAGACGGCGCCAAATTGTGCGTGCCTAATTATTACGGACTTGGTTTAGCTGATGATGAGGGTTTATAGAGAGGCTGTTTAGCTGAACAAGAGCGTCTCTGCCGATCTGAAACCTGAAATCTGAAAGGGAAGAGAACAGCGGTCAGGGCCCGAGGCTGCTGTCAGCCAAAGGTACTCCGACGCCTGAGTTAGTGCAGTCACTGAACTAGGGTGAAGTGGGGAAGAAGAGATGTTTAGCAGAATAACAGTGCAGGCTGTATCTTGCATGTACCTGTTCATGACTCTTCATGCAGGCATATATAGAGAAGAGTGGAAGGTTCCACAGTGGAGGTAGGTGAGGATACTTGTCCCATCAGCCCACACCTGGGATCTTTAGTGGGGGTAGGTGAGGATACTTGTCCCATCAGACCTCCCCTCAAATCCCTCACATAAATGTGGATGTGATCTGTTGATAGGAACGAGCCCTTATCGATGGCCGGTGGCCGCCCTACCTGACAGGGACTCCCTACAAAGTACCCGTCCCATCTCATAATGGGAACTGGAAGCCCGGTGTTCACCTCGGCAGAGGGGCCGAACTGGAGAAGACGCCGGGGTCAGCTATACCCGAGATCGGACTGGGATGCCAGCGTGAGGCCAAGTTCGGTAGGACATGGTCGGTACTTCTACCGGGACCAGTCCCACCTCGACAAAGGCTGAGACGCTGCTATGCCGGAGAGAAGGGGGTTAAGGCCATTCCTGATCGGCGCTGTTACCGAGGAGGGTGTAACATCGGTTTCGGTAGAAGCAGTCCACACAGCTGCTATGACTTCTCTTATTTTCTCTCCTATCATGTCTAAATGAATCTCCCGAAAAAGTGAGTGGGTACAAAAGTAGTTCAATGGCTCGTTTTATATTTTGTTGCCTACAGCTAGACAATTTGACAATTTCTATTTTCTATATATATTCTCATTTTTATATTAAAATTGATTTGTATTTATGATGTTAATGCAGATATTGACGAGTGCAAGGAAAGTACTTATGATTGTAGAGGAGGGAAATGTAAGAATACAGAGGGAAGCTATTCTTGCACATCTGACAACAAGCTACTTAAGGTCATTTTAGGTAATTTTCTTTTTGGACTGAGCCTCAGCCACACATACACATGCGAAAATATTGCTTGTGTGAAGGATTTAACCCCAACTTGCATAAAACTCTCACTAGCCTGTTGACCCTGCTGAAAAATAGGGCACTTTGATTTTCTATTGGCCTTGAAATGCAAGAAAATAAATGCCCACTATACTGGAGTAAGCCTCCCTGTATTTAATTGGGATAAAATGTTCTCCTCCAAGCAACTGGAATTGAAGTAGCGGCCTTTAATAAGTGAAGTCCTTTGATACTCTTCGCATGCCATGGCCTACGATATTAGTTCAATTTAAAATCAATGGATAGGATAGTTTGGTGTTGCTGATTTTTGGAGCCTTCTTAACCATGCTGATTTTTGGAGCCTTCTTAACCATGACGAGACTTTTTCATTTAACTAGTGGCGGACTTAAGTGTAACCACGGAGGTGTGACCGTACTTGCGAGATTCGAGAAAGTCCTTAAAATTCTATTTTATTATTTGCTTTCTTAACTTCACCATTACCCGCTCCAACCAAATGAAAATCATGGGTTCATCATTGCATTTTCCCTCATCGTGAGAGAGTGGATACATTTAAAAGGCTTATTTATGATATTAGGATTTGAAAATTGAGCAATACAAGTTTTCATGAGTGGTATTTGTTGCTTTATACAAGTGTGGTATTTATGGCCCCATAGATGTGTCATGAGTAATATTTATGGTCTAATACAAGTTTCATTGTGATACTATGGCCACATGGAAGTTCCAATGATAATTTAAATTATTTTGTAAAAAATAAAGGCCCATGTGCTTGCCTGGGCACTGCCCGGCATGACATGAGCCTAGTCATGCCTGTGGGTCGTGCAAGGCCGAAGCCTTGATATCCTGGGCACAGTATGGCACGGCCCACTTTACACCCCAGGTGGAACGTAAACATAGCTCAAACACTAAAATCCGAGATAGAGTGGATATGTCATGGAGCTAGTCTTGTCTTGAAAGACCCAATGGCTTTCTTGCTTACAAGGCATCTTGGTACATGTAAAGTCTCTCTCTCTCTCTCTCTCTCTCTCTCTCTCTATATATATATATATATAGCAGAATTCTTCTAAGCTGCCGCTTATGTTATTCTAAATTAAAATAGTGCATTCTGGTTGGATTTATCTTGGTTTTGGAGACGATGATTTGAGACAGTTTAAAATGGAGATGATTTTACCAAACTGTTTGAGCTTAGAATAACACACACACACACACACACACATATATATATATAGAGAGAGAGAGAGAGAGCGCTCTTCTAAGCTATAGCCTATGTTATTCTAAGTTAAAACAGTGCGTTCTGATTAGATTTATCTTGATTTTGGAGATGACAATTTGAGGAGTTTACAATGAAGATGATTTTGCCAAACTGTTTCAGCTTAGAATAACATAAGTTGTAGCTTATGAAAGCCCTTCTCATATATATATATATATATATATACACACACACACACACACACATACATAAAAATGCTTCTATGAGAGTAACTCTCACACTACCATTAGTAGAGGGACATTGGATCCATATCCATTACCAACAGCCTAAATATGAGGATTTCCCCCTTACTCTCGTAGCAGCGTGAGAGTTACGAGCATTTCTCAATATATAGTTGATGAGCTTTTTCGACATTTTAACTTGTGGAAGTAATAGTTTGGGAATATTTTAGAAATATGCATTTTAAAACACCCCCTCAAGTCTCTGTATATCTGCTTTTATGAACTATTTCTACTTATCTTTGCCAATCCATGCAGGCATTGTCCCAAGCCTCTTGTTCCTGCTTATTGCTAGTTGGATATATTGGGGATTGAAGAGAAGAAAGCTCACCAAGCTCAAAGAAAAATTCTTCCTAAAAAACGGTGGTATGTTGTTACAACAACAAATTAATTCACATGGTGTTGCAGTGGCAACAAAGATATTCAGTGCAAAAGAGCTCGAAAGGGCTACAAACAATTATGATGAAACCCTAATTCTTGGTCGAGGAGGTTACGGCATAGTTTACAAAGGAGTTCTATCAGACAACAGAGTAGTTGCAATCAAGAAGTCAAAAATAGTGGATGAGAGCCAAATAGAGCAGTTCATAAACGAGGTATTCATCTTGTCCCAAATCAATCATAGAAATGTAGTGAAGCTCATTGGATGTTGTTTGGAGACCCAAGTTCCTTTGTTGGTATATGAATTCATCTCTAACGGGACCCTTTTCCATCACATCCATGACGAAGCACATACATCATCCATCTCTTTAGAGAACCGTTTGAGGATAGCTGCGGAGACGGCAGGAGCACTCGCTTATTTACACTCTGAAGCTTCAATTCCCATATTTCATAGAGATGTAAAGTCCACCAACATTCTCTTAGATGACAATCTTGTAGCCAAAGTCTCTGATTTTGGAGCATCTAGATTAGTCCCTTTGGATCAGAACCAAATAACAACACTGGTGCAAGGGACCTTAGGGTACTTGGACCCGGAATACTTTCATACGGGTCAATTAACTGATAAGAGTGATGTTTATAGCTTTGGGGTGGTTCTTGTGGAGCTCTTGACAGCTGAGAAGCCAATTTGCATGAACAGGTCTCAAGAGGAGAGGAATTTATCTATGTATTTTGTTTCTTCGATAAAAGACAATCGTCTTTTTCAGGTTTTGGAGAGTAGGGTCGTGGATGAGGGTGGAGTGGAGCAATTGTTGGCAGTCTCTCAACTTGCCAAAAAATGCTTGAAAATTAAAGGGGAAGAAAGGCCTACAATGAAGGAAGTGGCAGCAGAGCTAGAAGGATTGAGAAAGTCCACGAGGCATCCTTGGGTTGAAACAGACCATGAAGAGAACGAGCGCTTACTAGGTGAACCATCCACAGCTTGCAATGACAAAATGGTCGGACAAGATAGCTTGGGCAACCGCACAATTTCAGCACTCGAGATTGGACGTTGATTCTTTAGCCCTACTTTCTCATTTTTCATCTGTAACTGTTGGAAGTTTGTAACCAGGCTATTTCATTTGGGTCATTTTCCAGTTGGAAACTATTTGATGGGTGCATTTCCTCTCTTTGTTTTATTGTATCTTTCGAACTGGTAAGTGGTAAGATAGTAAGGGATTTTTGTAAAGTGGGCAACTATAGCTGCAGGATAGGGGAAATGCAAGAACAGGGAGAGGTTACTCTTGCACGGCTGATATGCAGCTACTTCTCGTTTTTCTAGGTAATCCTGGTCTCTTTATTTTAGTTTCATGCCAACAGGGCCCTTTTGGAGAGGGATGTAGACATTTTCCTAGCTTGTAAAAATAATGTAATGATCAGTTTCAGTGCCATCTGCATCGCATCACTAGGATGACAAGTTCGTTGAAATGTTTCACTAACTTGGGGTTATGAAATATATTATAAAACTATGGCAATAAGCCCCCTCTTCTTAACACTAATGAAAAGACTTGCATAAGGTTAAAAAACAACATAGAATGATGCAAACCATAAATCACACCTTAACCAATAATATAATCTTCTTCTGTTGGAAGTTACTCGTTTTTTCTTTTATGTTATGTCACCCAGGCCCAAGGGGGCTGACCCATTCGAGACGCACCAGCTGAGGTAGTGGACCCCAGCACATACTGGAGTTGGTCATACAAGGAGAGGAGGCGTAAGATCCTCCCTTCTGAATTCTGATGGATATTCTTGTCTTTTGCCTATAAAGATGCTTTGGCTTCCATCAAGAAACCCATAAGCCAACAACTCTAATGTATATACATATGGAAAATTTATTTGTTTAGAACCTTTTTTTTTTGTTGTGTATTATGTGTGTGCTTGTGTTTGTAAGTGAAGTCATGACATGGAACGAGAAACACACAAGCAAGCCCGAGCCAACCTCCTCAACATTCTCAAGCTCATATCTTAGTCAAGATGAGCAATGCCTCTTGACCTTGGCTTATGTAACGATTGGGTTGATTTGATATTCTAGCCCAATCAAGTGGAGTTTCTTGTGAGAGCCAACTTGGCTCACTCACACTCTGTCACGCAGGAAATTCCAAGTATTATCTCAATTTTATGTCAAATGCAAGAGCATAAGATTTAATTTACTTACGTAAAAGCTACGCTCAATGACATTTATCATGGGCGACATCGTGCGGACCCTTGTAGCTTCGCTCTTACAAATGTGGGCGTGGGTGCCTGAGTGCGTGAGTTTAAGTCCTCTTTGTAGGAAAACTAGAAAGAAAAAAAAAAGCTCAACCATCCATGTTCTCTGATAGAAAGGAGGATACACTACAAGTTATTTGAGTCAAATCTTCAAATAAATTGCACTTCATGAAATCTATTTTCACTATCTTCATCCACGTTATTTTTAGCCTAATAATTCCCCTTGGTAGGCCATAAACCTTCATAGCCAAGTTTTTCCTTACCGGCGCCATTGTCGGCCTACATTAGACATGCTCAAACTATATCAAACGAGTTTATCTAATCCCCTATTAATGTTACCCTTAAATGTTCTAAAAAATATTCATTTTTAATTTTATCTTTCTTAGTTTTATCAGACATAAACCTCAACATTATCATCTCTGCAACATCCATTTTGTACGTATGTTGCTTTTTTATTAGCTAACATTTTACCAATAAGTCTTAGCTAGTCTAATCGTTGACTTTTAAATTTTTTTTCTTCAATTTTATTGGCATTCTTCGGTCACAAAGTACTTCAAAAGTAAGTCTCCACTTCAACTACCCCGCCATGGAGCCATGGAGAACTTAGCTAGGATTCTCCATCTCCCTTTGAATACAAAACCCAATGGATTACCCTAATTGTAGCTAGGGATTAATTACCCTTGATCAGCCAACATTCTACTCCATAAGTCATAACTAGTATAATCGTTGTCTTGTGAAATTCTTCTTTCAATCTTGTTGACATTCATCGGTCACAAAGCACTCCAAAAGTATGTATTAATATATCAACTTCAACTATACAGAACTTAGTTAGGGTTCTCCATCTCCCTTTAAATACAAAACCTGAGTTATTACCCTTGTTGTAGACCCCTTCATTGGATAATCCACATCTCCAACTAGGATTCAGACTCTTAAGTCTTATTACCAAATATAGTTGGATCGCATTCCAAACTCTCCCACCAACAACACCAATTAAGACTTAGATTGGGAGACTAGACTACCTGTTTAACTTTTACCCAATGGCAATGATGGCCACACAATTTCTAATAAAATTGGGCCTGCAGTTTGACATTTATGATTTATGATCAAGAGCACTAATATGATTGGTACAACCATGGGCAGATTGATCAGCTGAAAGTAGCCCAGCTAATGAATGGCTGGGATCTTCTAATTTAAGTTATTTATGGGAGTCATTTATCATATGGAATGCACATTGTACCAACAACTCTGATTACTATTTATACAAATCATATTCACAAAAACTCAAGATTCAAGAACCCTGATATTATGGAGTCATTTTATTTTATTTTTTTGCTGAGTTGGCTCAGTGGTCAGGAGAGGAAAGTGAAAACCATCATGCCAAGGATTATCCCCTGCATGGACAATGGAAGTGGGAGTTGCTATCCACAGCAACTCCCAAATTCCCGCTCAGATAGGGTCATACTAATTTCCTCCCAAATTTCCTTATAAAAAATCTCATCAATTAATTTTCAAAAAACGAGTTCACCATCTCATGAGATAGGTCAATGATGCAGAAGGCAGTATGTGAAAAAAACCCAGCAATGGCAGAAGTAACACCAGCAATAATTCACAATGTTCACTGTGTGTGAGTGTGTGCAAGTTGAGATTCTTTTTAGGGGATTGTTGGGAAATTGTAACAATCCAATCCCACATCGGAAAGGTGAGATGTCCAGATCCTTGCTATAAGTCCAGACCCCCGCCTATTGCAGTATTGAAGCCTTTTGGGGACGCTTGTGGGTCAGCCCCAGAAATAAAACCGTGCGAGTCAAAGGCCCAAAGCGGACAATATCGGGCTGGTGGGATGGGTCTATGACAAAATGGTATCAGAACCTAGAGCGGAACCCAATCCCACATCGAAACATCTGAATCGTAGCTATAAGTCCAGACCCCCGCCTATAAGCAAAACCATGCGGGTTAGCCCCAGAAACATCTTTGATAAGATGTGATTACCAACCATTCACCATATGAGAATGAATTTAGAACATTGATAGCCCCTTTTGTATTCCACCCTTCACCTTATAATCTTCTAGTCTTGGTTTAAACCTCCTTTTCCTAGAAATTCATAGGAATTTATTAAGTGCCTATTTGTTTGCATAGAATACAAAGGAATGCAAGGTCAACATATCTATGTTGTCTCACGCTTTTATACAAACACAATTCAATTTTGTAAGGGTTCTGTACCCAGCACAAATCTAACAAAATACTGGATACAACAGGAGACCTTGTTAACTAGAAAACTAGAATTGGACCGGTGAAACATGCAGGATTGAACCAATTCTGAACATGAAATATGAATGAGCTAAATGGTGAACTACAAAACCTAGTCTAATGAACTGGTGAACTTTGATATATAATAATACTGAATTATAGGTGGAATCTCCTACTCAAATTTGTAAGAAGCTTGCAGACAAACGCATTAGTTGTTAATAATGTTTACAGTGACAATTGAAGTTGTTAGATCTCTCCTGTCAGCTTATAATTGCATCATATACAGTGGCTACAGAAGATTCTCACCTAATCCCTGACCTTTCCAGGTTATATCAATAGATTAGTATGATTTATATTAAAATACTAATTAAACAAGGCTTATCTAACTTTGACAAAGTATCGAATCTCGGTTCCCTCTGTCATCACATGTGATAAGAACAGATGAACTTCTCCTAGCATGTGACACCGCACCCCATGCACCCTAGCCCATTCCGTAAGTGAGCCATGTACTTTGGTTAGGCATCACTTAGAAATCATACTGGTTAGACTAAATCCAGTCATTGTCCATCAAATGGATGGTTAAAAAGGGTGTCAAAAACATCATACGTGATATGAATTTGATGGTTAAAAAGGGAGTCAAAAACATCATACGTGATATGAGTGTGATTACGACCAAGATTCTAGATAAAAAGTGCAATTTAACCATGTTGGCAAACGATTGGCAGTAATCATTATTAGTCAATGTGACAAACTGTAAATTCCAATAAAAGATAGGGAGGATTTGGGTTCCTACAGCTACGACCACCCGACCTTCAGATTTCCCTCATTGTTGACTCTTACACTATGTTTGGGAAGGGAAGGGAGGAGGGGAGGGGAGGGAAAATTAATTTTACTTTCTTTTATTTGGATAGTTGCCAATTTATCCTTACTTTGTGAAAAAGTGAAAATGACAGTTTAGTAAAATGATAAAGATTCTCCTCTTTCCCTCGTACTTTCCCTCATTTTTTAGGGAAAAATTTTAAGGTGGGCCCCACACGAATTTTACCCCCACTTTCCCTCCACTCTCTCCAAACACCCTTAATTCCCACTATTCCTCCATTTTCCCCTTTTTTTTTTCCTCTCTCATTTTACCCCCTTCCCAAACGGTATCTTAATTGAATGCAAGTGCATCCGGGGGGGGGGGGGGGGGGGGGGGGGGGGGTGTTTTTTTTCCTCTCTCATTTTACCTCCCTCCCAAACGGTATCTTAATTGAATGCAAGTGCATCCGGGGGGGGGGGGGGGGGGGTGTTTTTTTTCCTCTCTCATTTTACCTCCCTCCCAAACGGTATCTTAATTGAATGCAAGTGCATTGGGGTGGGGTGGGGGGGGGGGGGGGGGGGGGGGGGGCGGGGCGCATATAAGGAAAAAAAAAGAAAGAATAGGTTTGGTTTTTCTGCTACTTCTAAATGGACCCCACCGGATGGTGGTTGGGGGTGGGGGGCATATAAGTAAAAAAAAAAAAGAAAGAATAGGTTTGGTTTTTCTGCTACTTCTAAATGGACCCCACCGGATGGATTCGATAACAATCAATCACAAGATTGATGTTAGTGATGAAAAGAATATAACGTGGATTAAGGATTGAACAAATTTTATTATGATCGAATCATCCCAACCTTTGATTTTACGGCCTCAAAATTTACGAAGGTCTTCCACTTTTGGACAGCCTTTCAAATAAATAAATTAGGATGTGTGACATCTCTTTGGAGAAGTGTAATTTAGGATCATAAGTGGGCCCCACCATGTTGAATAAGATTGCCAAGTGATTTTGCCCTAGTTGAATTGGATTCCATGCGGGTCCTCTTTGACCTTTGTCATGCTATCTTAACACCTTGAATGTGAAATAAGTAGTTTCCACGTTAAGAATTTTTATTTCCAGAACACAACATAGAGGAATCCTACGTTTGAACCAAACGACAAAATTGTAAATTCATGACAAATTAATATAAATTTGGAAAAACGATGAGGAAGTGGATTCATGACAAATCACCGGCCAGTCGCTAAAATCTTTCAGTTGTATCAAATCCTGTGGTCAGTTTTAAGGCCCTGCAAGCAAATTAACTGGTGACTTAAATGCTCATAAAGGACACACGGCGTGCGTGCGTGCATGTGAGTCTTTACCCGTCAGTCAGTCCGTGGCCATTGCAAAAAATCAAATACGAACTGTCATCAAGAAGAAGGAACCTTACCGAAATGGATGAAGAAGAAGATAGTCATATGAGAGAGCCTCTCCTTCCTGTTTCACCTCCACCATCTCTTCTCATTTGCTTGTACGTTGGCCATTTTCTAGCAAGATGGGGCGCAAGGTCTCTCTCTTTCTCATATATAACTTTTATGGTATTCCTTTCATAGCTTGAACGAATTATTGTTGATTTTGACAGTTGGGTCTCTCTAGTTTTGGTCCTGTACAGAATATATGTTGAGATCAACTGGGTATGGATTTGTTTGTGTGAAAAATGCAAGTTTGAATTTCATCGTGTTCAGATAGATGCATATATGCTTTGTTGGATTTTCTTTATGATTTGGATGGTTCCCCCTAAATCATAACATGTGGGTCTTTTCTGTTTGTATTTTAGAATGCAGATAAGGGCACTAGATAGATTTAGACTTAGAACATCTCCACCTTTGAAGGGTTTTTATTTTTTTTATTTTTTATTTGTTAAGATGGATTCTGGTTTCTTTTTATTGTTTTTGATGCTTAGTCTCTTGAATTAAATATTTGAGCCTTCTTGTTTTGATTGAGGGATGCAACTATCCTTGATGAAAAGATTTAGACATTTATTAATGCCTAAATTTATAGAAGGGAAGATTCCAAAGAGAAAATGAAAGAAAAAAAAAAGAGTAAGTTTTTTACTTCAAATTATATGTTGGGAATCCTTTGAAACGTACTCTGTTCTTAGGATGCATATGGATTTATATTTGATTTATTTAAAATAAGCAATTTTCTATGATAAAAATAATTTTCAAATAGAAAAATAGAAATCAGGTTTCTATCCAAATATAAATTATCAGCCACTACCATAACCTACTTGGTAAAAATTCTATGAAGTTGGCTTCGTTGTTAGCTGAGTCAAATTGACAAACTGAATGATGGTTTTTTTAGCCAGAGTACTCTTATTGTTATATTGTTTTAATTGTCTGTGTGTGGAAATCATATGCTACAAACTATCCTTGATGAAAAGATTTAGACATTTAATTGGAGACCTTGAAGGACTGAAATTACTAAATCCTCTTTCTTATTATTTATTAATTAATTTATTTTGTGACAAAGATTACTAACTTCTGAATATTTCACATTCACATTTGAAAGTCATCTTAAATTTCTTGTCTACATCGAAATTTTAAACTGATTTCTAAGACTCTTGGACTGGTTCACTGTGGAACATTCTTGTGTGAAGGTTGAGTACTGATGGCTCTAGTTCCATCATTGTGATGGTCTGGTTTCTGCTTCCCATGTTGGTGTCCATAATTATCCAAACCACCACTATTGAAAACGCTTTACGTCTGATGAAACAGATCATATATAAAGGTGTTTGTTGTGAGTTTTGTTCATATACAGTAGACAACTCTTAGGACTATACTTCTGTCACACTGTAAATTGCTGAATATTTTAGAGTGATTAACTTATGTTTATGCATCCATCTTCAAACTTTGATCAAGGTTATTCCTCTGCACTTGGATTATACCATTGATTATGCAAATTGACTGAACTCATTCAACTCCTGCATTTATTGTATCTGTGGTGCATCATCTGGATCAACTGCCCCAGTTGTGTGAACAGCTGGTCGTCCACTTCCTCTTCTGTCAGAGTTTGTGGAGGAATCTTTAGCTGCTAAAAACAATCCCAATAATAATACTCAATTTGCTCTGATATCATTGAATGCTCTCCCGTTCTGGAGTTAGGTTGGTTCTATTTTCCAAAATGCAATGCCCAACAACATCATGATATGGAGGCTTTTATGCAGTCCCAAATTGTAAGAATTAAATGATTACTATTGATTATTGGAAGTAAGCATGGTATGCTTAAACCATGGCAATTGTCTTATGTTCATTCATCTCTGTGATTGATTGCTTTATTTTGTCTCTAGACAGGATTTGAGAAATTTATAGACAAATGACTCTATTAACTTGAAACTTAATTGATTACTCCTAACCTTCTATATTAGAAGATTACCTTGCAGTCGGGCCTTTTGAGGTTTTCTATTTGTTCTTTGAATTGATTTTTTGGAGCAGCTTCGTCTCATGCATTATGAAGTTGATTGAGACCTGAATACTTGATCTAATTTTCAAGCATTCATTCTTGTTTTACTTGGATTTCATACATCATGTCACCCTCTAGCTATCTTTTTTCTTGTTCAGATTGTCACCTAATGAACTTTTGTGTGGTGAATTGAATATTTCAACCTTTTCACATATGCTTTCTATGAAAATTGTCATGATTCTTTGTTTCACTCTTTAGATTGAATGTGTAGTCAAGCAACAGAACATCAATGGCTCTTAACTGTTTTTTTTTTTACCGTTCTTTTACATGTTATTTTTTGTGCTCTTCCTTCATGCAGAATGTGGGAATTTTCTGTTGGCTTGTACATGATCAATGTTTGGCCAAACTCTTTACTCTTCGCTGCTATTTATGGGGTTGTTGAATCTGCCTCTACAGCATTATTTGGCTCCATTGTTGGAAAATGGGTAGACAGATTCACATATGTGCAGGTTATCTCTTGTTCTAAACCCCATTGATATACATTTGGTTTGCAGTTCGATATAGGAGGGACAAGGGTGTTAAAACAATTATTAAAGAAACCTCACACGACTTTCCATAATTGCAGGTGCTTAGAATGTGGTTGCTTACCCAAAACCTGTCCTTCATGATGGCAGGAGGAGCTGTGGCTGCCTTACTGATCTACCAGGGTCTGAAGTCAACGAGTTTTGCGGCGTTTATATCACTTGTTATCTTAACCAATATATCCGGAGCAGTTGGTGTACTTTCAAGTCTTGCTGGAACTATCTTGATTGAAAGAGAATGGTAATAACTAGCATGCCCATGGTCCCTTGCCAGGATAATTTGGTTTCTATCATGCTATGGATGTTTACATCAGGAGCTTAGTGGAATTTTATAAAATGAGGGTATGCACAGTATTTTCTGACATTGTCTTTTGTGCATGGGGGCCCATGGGTTTGTAATCTAGACGTGATCTCTGATCGATCTTACAGTAGATATACAGGGATCAACTTATACTAACTCAAGACCTCAGAAGTCAGCATGTAGTGTACATGTCCTTACAAGGGAAAAAGGGGTGATTTGCTCCATACCCTTGAGTGCCAATGATTAACAGATACATCAAGAAGACATTTTCATGAATATCAACACATTCATCTTTAAGACTGTGCGGATATTCCTCAACACATCTGCATCTTGTGGGTCTGATATTTCATTGATATGTCTAAAGTCCATATTAATGCCTGATCCATGCGATATTCCTGCTTTTATTTCTGTTTGTTCAGATCAGAATTCAGTGTTTCAAGCTTTTTTCTCCCATTTTTAGAATGTTTTGGCAGGGGTTAAATTGGTGTGTTATATCTGGTCATTTATCTTCTAGTAGAAATTCTATATATCTTCTATGACCTTCAATGCCTTGATGAAGGCATTTGGAAGCACTTAACGAGATGGTCGTTTTCTACACTCTCTCCTTATTTGATCAGTTCTAACTTTTATTCGTAATTAATTTTAATTTTCTTGTCATACAGAATTTTTTTCCAGTGACTGACATTGCGCTGAATGCAGGGTAGTTGTAATTTCAAATGGCCAACCTCCAGAAAGTCTAACGAAAATGAACTCAGTTATTCGAAGAATTGATTTAACTTGCAAGCTCTTTGCCCCTGTTTTTACTGGGTTTATTGTCAGCTTTGTATCATTAAAAGCATCTGCAATAATCTTAGCTCTATGGAATATTCTGTCTGTCTGGCTACAATATTGGCTTCTAATGGCTGTATACAATGGAGTTCCTGCACTAAGTGAAAGTAACCGAAAGAGGAACATAAATTTCGTACCAAATGATTCACTAGAGAGTAAGTCTGAGGAGAGTTTGCTTTCCAATGAGGCTAGTTCAGTGGCAGGGGAAAATTTTTGGAAAAGAAAAATAATCGAAAGGCTCTCCAGACTTCCTTGCATTGATGCATGGATCATTTACACAAAACAAGAAGTGGTGCTCCCAGGAGTGGCTTTATCTTTACTTTATTTTACCGTCCTAAGGTGATTATCTTTGAACATTGATTCTGCATCTTGTTAAACATTAGACTGGTCAATTGTTATTTCTTGAAAGCATTATTCTGTAGTTTATTGGTTTTTTTGGATGTGTTCCAAACATGTTCTGCTCTGTGTTTTGGGTGATTATGAAATTGAAGACATATTATGTGGGATATTATTGCTTTTGATGCAGGACAAACACATGCCCCCCCCCCCACACACACACACACACACACACACATTGGTAGACCAGCTAATGGGCCCAGCCCATCTATATTGATCAAACGTTGGGCCCGGCCCATTTATTTTATTTTATTTTATGTCATTTAGAGTTATTTTTATTTTATTTATGATTTATATTTTAATTAGTGGATGTTTTAATCTTGATCATCGATGTGTTTGGACGGTCAAGATTAATTCTAGGGCTAGTCTTTTCTCTATTTAAAGCTTTGCAAGTCTCATTGGCTTCTCTGACTATGATTAATGAAAAAAAAGAAAAACTTGAGTGATGTCCTCTTTCATATGAAAGGTATGGCGTGAGGCCTATTCAACTCAGGCATGAGGTCTGAACATATCTCCCTCATCTTCCATCTTCATCCCTTCCCACCCTGCATCCATCCACTGTCCACATCAGCTTTTCATCCTAAAATCATTATGGACCCATTTTTTTCATTGAACTGAACTCCAAGGAATTCTAAATTGGAGAAGGTGAAGGTGAATCTCCACAAATGGCTATGGAATAATCTCCCCTTTAATGGAAAATGAATTAATGGGAAAAGGAAATGATTACTATGCCGATGGCTGGATATTCAGTTCCCATCTCCCTTTAATTCATTTTCCATAAAAAGGGAGATTATTTGATATCCATTTATGGATATTATACTTTATTCCTTCAATTTTAGCCACTTTTAGAAGTACATTTCATAGAAACTTCCATGCAAGCAAATGGGCCCTATGAGCACCTGTCTACTCATGCTTCTTTGGAGGAAATGATTGGGAAAACCTAAATCATTACCATTCCAACTAGCCATAACCAATCCTCAACCATCCCCAGCTGATCAGAAAAATGGAAAACCACTGATTGTTCCTTGGTATTTGAACTTATGGGAACATCTTTGAAGGTGGAGATCATTCTAGCGTTCTTAATTCTAGTGTTCCTAATTAAAGATGTTTCAGTTGTCTAAGTTGATTATCTATTGCACTTCATAGTCACTTAACATAAGTATACTCAAACAAAACTTGGTTTTGATAACTAATTTATATGAATACATTTATCATATGCTTGTTTAATAGTTCTACTGATTTCATACTGTCCATCTTTCTTTGAGAAAAGAAGGCAATGGTTGGGGACGATAGTTAAGAGAACTGTTCATCCATGTTACACAAGCACTTTGTGAAAGAATAATGCTTACTGTATTCTTTCATTCTTATGACATAGATCAATTTCCATACATATCTGCTCACCAATTTCTTGATGGGATAGTTTGGAAATGATATGTCATACACAAGTAACAAAAGAAATGAACTGGTATAATTAGATCTCTCAAGAAGTGTAAAAATGAGATGTTGAACGGTTGGACTCATTATTGAGCTTATTTATCTTCATTTCAGGGGAAAGTTATTGTTATTATTTTTATGCTGTCTCTTTTTGTGTTCATGCCAAAGTAGTTCTTTCTACCAAAATATCTGATTTTGTAATGGAATATATGGCAAGCTACAACCTACACAACTACTTTGCATAAACTTGTGCCTTATCCTGTCCTTCAATTCATTGACTTCCTCTAAGTCATAGAATATCAAATATGTTTTTGGACATACACACACACATCTGATTTCTTTTTACAGCTTTGGGACATTAATGACTGCTGCATTGGAGTGGAAAGGAATACCTGCATATATTATTGGCATAGCACGTGGAATAAGTGCTATTGTAGGAATAGCTGCAACACTTGTGTACCCAATTGTACACTCACGTTTGTCAACACTACGGACAGGATTATGGTCTATTTGGACTCAGGTATAATATCTGAATCCAGTTTAACCTAATAATTTTCCTTGGAGCTATATATATTTTTCTTAATATCAAATATTCCAGTATTGGTGGTGTGCTCCTTTTCCTATTTCTTAGGCGTGAGCATTATAAAATCCTCTCCATATTCATAAATACGGAATTTATTCCTTGCAAGGATTAGTAAATATTTCGATCATGTTAGATTTCATCAAAGGATTTTACTAAAAGTAAGATTTGATACTTTGCGGTGGTATGATCATCTATAGCCATGCACACAGCTAATGCACTTAGAACAGAAGGTAATGGAACACAAAAGAACAGAGAGCAAAGGGAGGAAGAGGGCTGGAGAATGCTGTATCCCAGAATGGATTCAAGATCAATCTATATAGATTGCAAAAGTGGGGTGAATGATGGCGAATGATGGCAGAAGTGTTCGTTTGGAGTGGCTACCCTGATTGCAGTTTGAATAAAGAGTTGCAATTAGTGAGGAGACACTAGTTTGAATGAAGGGGTATCTTTGGTGGTTGATTGGATCTTAGACTGCAACAAGTAGGATTGAATCAGAGGGACACGAGTCCCTACAATCCCTAGCTAATGGTCATACAATATGGCCAGTAGCAGCTAGTCTGACTTGACCCACATCCGCTAGTTTGGTTCGACTCTATGGAGCAATTCTGTAAACCCAAGTCAGACTCAAGAGGTGCAATAGATGCATGCATATGAAGTGAAAGTATGGCTAAAGCACGACAACCATGCCCTCGCGCACACACATGCACGTGGGTGTGATATGCAGGGCAAATTGAAGTTTAACAGCACACTGTAACCATGTTTTGAAACCTCAACTTGCTTTATTAAGCAAGTACTCCAGAGAATTTAAGTTAATATATGCACTTTCCAACCTTTGAATTTAATCGATGCAGGACAAGGTTAAATAGGCAAGCAGAAAAGAAAAAAAGGACAGTCAGTACAACATTCCAGTGCCAACAGATTGGTGCAAACTGGGTGGTTATATGATCCATTGGGATCAATCACTAGGTACCGTGCAAGATAGATACATAGGAGCATTTCTATACATATAGTTGTGTGTGTAGCAGTAGTGATCCCCCTACGTGCATCGCACATGGGGATCACCTGCACACCTTTCTGTGAGCACCACTTGGGGATGGGGCTGGGAGGATCCAAAGATGTGGATGGGCTGTACCTCCCTACCAAATTTGGGCCCACCTGATCATCATAACCCCTTGATCAACAGCCCACAAGTTTAAAGCTGCTTTATTTATAAAAAAAATCAGTCGATCCGATGGTCTAGTCCATTCGAATGATGCAAACGCCAGGATCCATTGCAATTCATGGGGGTCCCGGTTTTGTGGACCCCTCAGATTCATCATCAGCGGGTCCCCTGGTCAGGTGTGCGCCATGCACGACGTGCACACCTGATCACTACTATATACATGTATGTATGTGTATATGTGCATAAATAACACAGAATTTCTTTAGTAGTTTCTTCAACATTGATCTGTTTCTGAGTTGTTATGCTCTTGCTGCGTTTACAACATGTAATCTTTTATCAAGCCTACATCAAGTTTTCTTTTTGAGTAATGAAGAGAGAGTAATGATGATCATACACATAAATTCCTAAATCACACCTTTATTGTAGGTTATGCATAATAATGTCTTGATACTTATACATGATCTTGTCCAGTGGTTCCTTCTGCTATTTTGTGTTGCTTCCATCTGGGTCCAAAATGGCCTTATTTCAGCATGGATGCTGATGGGCGGGGTTGCGGCATCACGTCTAGGGTTGTGGATGTTCGATTTAGCTGTCATACAACAAATGCAGGTACACTTCTTTAACAATTCTGTCTATACTTTTTTTCATTCATGTTTGTGTGTGTGTGTGTGTTTTTTTTTTCTTTCTTTTAACTTCTCTTTTACATGGTGTGCTAACTCATTTTATTTCACCATGTAAGCATGGTTATGTCCACACTCCACACCCTAGTAACTGTTGATGGATTTGGATGTGGAGACTCCGACACGCGATTGGAGATCTATGTGCGTTCCGGCGCTTGGGAAGCTCTGCGGATCTCTTCGCCTCTTGTCTTTCCTATGAGATGGAATAATACCAACCATAGGGCTCCCTTATATAGACAAGTCCCAAAGAGTCACACTTACTAGAGACTTCTTCGCCAAGAAACCCACATCCACTAATCCTATTGGGAGTCTTATTAGTGGGACCAGATCAACTCTTACCTTAAGTGGGATTGTATTCTCTGTTGGCATCAGCCTTGCTTGATCTGACATGAGACCCGTGGCATGCGGGCCACACGATTTCTTGTAACTATGACACCCCAATTTTTTTTAAAATTGTTGTGTCCTACTCCCACACATACCATCCATGTGATACACATGGGCATGCATCAACATTTTTCTTTTATGTTTTTTGAAAGATAAGTTCACTTGAACATGCTCCCTTGTAAGTTGTAACCGTGATAATGAGCACCTTCCAATGGTGCTAATAGGAAAACCTTAACATTTCTTTAAACTTTTAGTGACATTTATTTATTTCTATCTGACTCGTGCATTTTGATTTGTGAAGTTACATCTTTCTTTATTTTGTGCATATGAACTGAAATCTAAATCAATACATGATAAAACATCATATTTCACCAAACCCACATGGTTGCAACCAGCAACTGTACTCATTCTTACACATCTGTCACATTGCCCTGATGAGTTTTATGGGGAGTTTGCATAACAATGCATGTCTGTGTCTGTGCCAGAGGCTGAGACCAACCTTTCCATATTTGGGTGGTACACTGGTACTCCATGTTTGTCTCATGCTCAAGGCAAGGACCTTTCTTTCCTCGAGTTTACTTTTATAATCTGGAAACAGGAGGAACATACAGGGCCTACTGATGTTCATAAATCCATTAATTCCCTTATTTCTTTTTTTTCTCCACAAGAACAGGTACTGGTTTCCATGTATCATTGTTCACATCCATACAGCCCCCAACATTCTTGTTTGTGTCCAAGTTACATGCATCAGCACAAATGCTATTAATATTCTGAAATATCATATATAACAGAAACATTTACCATTTAGTGAGTCTGTTCATCACTAGTAATACTGTTCAAAAAAAGGGTTCTTCATTACTCGACGTCTTTCGCAAGACAACTAATATGTTCTGTTCAAGAACATTGAGGGGATATTATTTCCTGGTATTATTCACAGGGAGCATGCTAATCTAGAAATGTGT
Source organism: Umbellularia californica (assembly GCA_028538565.1). Taxonomy (NCBI): domain Eukaryota; kingdom Viridiplantae; phylum Streptophyta; class Magnoliopsida; order Laurales; family Lauraceae; genus Umbellularia; species Umbellularia californica. Next base: position 103,023,204 of record JAPQWN010000001.1, read on the forward strand.
CTATGTGGTCAGTACTAATCATGATTTGATTTGGAATGCTTATTTGAATCAGAAAAGAAATGCACCTTCAAAGCAGTAGTTGTTGATCAGAAAGTGATCCATCTCGGAGGTTCTCTTTTATGTTTAAAATGGGGTTCCTTTTTATGTATACTATTCTCTCGTAATTATGCATTTATTCTTTTTCTGCAATTTTCTCCTTGCTCTTTTGGGAGCCGAAGAAACTCCTACCGGATTTTCAAGACTTCAGTAGGTATAAAAATTTTAAATAATTTCCTCAGCTACAAAATAGATGAAGAGCTAATAAAGCCTTAATGCATTTCCTAATATCTTTAATAAAAAAAAAGTAGTCTTCGGTAAAATGGGGAAAGGGAAAAAAATTTCTAAGTTGATGGACTGGATTTGGTTACTGATCTCTGTAATATGTAGACAATTAAAGCACCACCAACAGTTCTGGTGTTTTGTTGGGTGGCAGATCTACATAAGATCCTCCTCAAGGTTGACCAGTTGCGAAATGGCAGCAAATAGTTGCATATGTCTGTATTTTGTGTCTTAATGATGTAGAGGATATGATCTTATGATCCATTATCATTTTACGAGAAAGTCATGGAGTGTGTTCTACTGTTACTTGATGCTCAGTAAGTTATGTCCAGGACTCTTTAGAAACTTGTTTCTCATTGGAACTTTTAGATTCTGAATGCGTGGGGAAGAATTTTATTGAGGTTATCCTTGGTAGCCATTTTACGGGCCCTTTGGATTGAGAAAAAGTAAGGAACTCTCTAGAATCAACCGTCGTCGTCGTCATCATCAAAACCTTGTCCCAATTCGGATTAGCTCATAAATTTTGTTTCTTCATTCCAATCCATCCACTGCTGCTGACTAGGTTAATTCCATGTTTGAGGTTTGTGGAGAGTTGTTGCAGTATAAGGTCATTATTGAAGGTTATTCAAAGAGATTTATTACCTTGGCTCCATATACCAATGCATTTGAGTGCTGTGTTTGGTTGATTGAATTGTAGGTGCTAAGGTTTACCTTTGCGAATTCATTTTTAAGCATGTTCTTCAGGATGGAAACAGTTTAGCTTATGGATTGGCTAAGAATGATGCTTTGCCTCTCTTTTTGAATTATTTATGATGTTATTTTACTTGTATGAATCTCTGCTTCCTGTTCATTAATAAAATCCAGTTACCATTGCAGAAAGAAAAGAAGAAATTTCTTGATGAACTATATTGTTTTACTATAATTTGGCAGTTCAAAGTGATTCTTTTTCAACTATATTTCTTTACTTTGGTCAGGATTATGTTTCTGAATCTGATCGATGTGTCGTGGGAGGGGTCCAAAACTCACTTCAATCTATGTTGGATTTGCTGACTTATATCATGGGAATAATCATTTCAAATCCACAGGTATTATCTTAAGTAGATATTAACCAAGTTTATTTTTATGTCCAAATCTTAAGTATGCTTTCCTCACTATACATAAGTTGAACATTGTTGGTAGATTGTATAACTTATTTTCCTTCTCAACACAACAGTGTCTCAAATGGAGTGCCAATTCACGGTGGGTTTGGATTGATTACGGAAAATTTTTACCTAAGACGGTATATATAGATTAAAAACTGGGAACTACTAACTCTTTGTAGAGAATGCAATCTCCCAGCAAAATCTGAAACATGACTCCACCTATGTGCACCCTAATTTGGAAAGGGATTGACTCCACCTATGTATACCCTAGTTTGGAAATGGATTGCAATCTCCTACAGGACACGGCCCAAAAGTTGAGCTTTCTGCAACAGGTCTACTTTTCAGACAAATGTGGAGGAATTGCAAACCCTGGGATTTTCCTTTCCGAAAGGCCCTTAGTTTATTCTTGTAGAAAGAGCTTTCAATTTCAAAAGGGTACATAATCAAAATTTATAAATATACTTATTTATTGTTTTCAGGATTTTGGTACGCTGGTGATGATGTCTTTTTTATCTGTCTCATTGGCTGCAATTCTCTATAGCTTCCATGTATTTCGGGTGCGGAAGCACCTTTTCCACTTCGACAAGTTGTATGCAAAGATCCATTCATTGATAATGTGTTGTTAAGATCCAAATATATGATGGTATCCTTTCTTACTCTGGAAAATATCTTTAATCTATGTGCATTAGTAATTGGTAAGAAACTAAGATGTCATTTGAAAAGTCTACTTTTTGTTATCTATTTGTTGATTTAAAACTGATTTAAATTGATGTTTAAGTGCTTTAGTGTGTTTGGCCAAGTTATTATGGATGTCTAATTCAATGAGCTTTTAAGACCTTTTACCCTTTTTAGAAAAGCTAACCTAAAGGTAACTTTTTCAAATAGACATGAATGTTTATCGCGCTTTTTGCATTTTTCGACAAGTTGTCCTATATTATTTTTACTTTATCACTAATTTTCCTACATTATTTTTACTATATAACAACTTTGCCCATATAACTTTAATACTATAAAAATTATATTTTTTCCTAATTGAATCGGACATGCCAAAGAAACTATTTGTTAAAAGGGTTTGAACCAGCTCTATTTAAAATAAATCTACTCTGTTTTTGCTGAAATAAAATAAATCTATTTGAATCAGCTATGTCTCAGAGATGGACTTGCCAAACAGCCTCTATAGAATGATGATCAAACAGATGCATACAGCCACTGTATATGATCCATACACTTGTCACTCAGAACTGGATTTAGTAACATCAAAAGGCAAGCTCCTTTGTACACAAGTTAAAAAAAAAAAAAAAAAACAAACAGCAAGCTCCATTTTTGGCACACTATAACCCAAAATCATCAACAAACTTCTTAATCTCTTTGAATGGCAGCCATCAATTAACAGTTAAACTGAGAAGCAATCAGCCTTACAAATCCAACAAACAAATGCTCATTAGTCAGACATCAGAATTGTCCAATTAATCTGATTTTGGGGCCATGCACCCAAATTTTGTCATATTTTTTTATAACAAAACATTTACCATATTTGGGTGCTTCAGATCAACACTATTAAAAGCCAAGGTACATACCGGATAATGTAACACCCAAATCAGTACAACAAGCCTCACAGTACATTGATCCTGGCATTCTCTTCTACCTACCATCAGAATGCCTTGATCACTGTTGAGCAGAAGCACTTCTTTTTTCTCCTTTTTTTTTTTTTTTTGCTGCTGCAGCTGCGTATATTGGTGGCTCTTTAACACATGTACTCCAACTAACATGCCCATGTCTCAACCACCTGATCTACAGCTTGGGATTGATTAGAAGCAGTTTATGGTTTTGCACTTTTCCATAACTTTGAAGTATATTCCTTATTTTGACTTGCATTATTCCGTACATATGTACTTGCTTTTTTGAATTTCAGGAAGCTACATGAAGAGCACTCACTGTACCAAATCTGTTGTGAAGGGAGTTAAAGAGCTGGAACCTGAACTTATTTGCTGCATCACTCCATGAATTCATGTAAAAACTTGCGAAAATCTATGTAATGAAATATGTAACTTATCTAGTTGGAGGATGCATTTGGAAATTGTGGGGAAGTTAATTAGGTGTATTTTTTGTAACTATTTCTTTGTCCGGCATTTTTTTTCTCTAGTCAAAAGCAGAGGCGGTGGAAAAAAAATGAAGGGACAGCATTTTTGTGATTTTGTAGATGAAAAGATGTGCTCTACTGTTTTAACCCCAACAAGGGGGCTGGGACCCAAGCGAATTCATATAGAGTTCATATATATGTGGGAAGAGAAGCAGACACAAGTGGAAAGAGTAGCATACCCCAGGTTCGTAGCCGGGTTGGCTCCCAAATACCTACTGAACAACCCCTTGTTCTCTGGGCTGGAATGTTAGTCTTCCACATGGCATATCTTTATGGTGCCTCATATCAGTGAGCATTGTTGCTTGTGGGCATACCAATCTATTCTATACGGTCCAAATGCATAAGCCAACTTCATTGGAAATCAGTTTCTTGTGGACTAAAATTAGACTCAGGCCTTGGGCCTCCAGGACATATATCCGGATTGTCCCGGTCTGGACTGCTTGATCATCAGTTCATCACGTATGGGCATTTGTAATTTTCCCTTGTTTATATTTTTGTATTCCACCTAGGAAAATGTGAAAGGGCCTCAATCCGAGCCCTTTATTTCAATTCGGGTTCAGGCCTTTAATATGTCCGCTAAAGGGTGGGGTCTAGTGGCCTACACTTAGTTCTGGTCCAGGTTCAGGTGCATTGATGGTCATTTTCTTGGGACCAGAAGAACAACAAGAAATGAATAAGAATAACCCTCTGGCTTAGCTCTGGGCAGTGTGGACACCCAAAAAAAAAAAAAAAGCTCATTATCTGTATTTCTGTTTCATTGAGAATCATTTGGTTTTACTGAGGGTTCTGACTCTGATCTTCATTTGGTTTGATTGCGGCTGTGATTAGAGTTTTAATTATGCATTTCCTTTAGAATATTTGATTAAGTAACATGGTTAAGAATTTGCTTAGGGCTAATTGGTATCTTACATTAGGGTAAATTGGGTTGTCCTTAATAGGGGTTTAATTAGGGTTTTTGGGTACGGAGCTTGATTTGGATGATTGGGGTTTTTCTTTAGTAAAGGTTCAGATTGAGGGTTTGAATAGGATAGATCAAGGTTTTTTAGCATAGGGATTTTAATCAAGGTTGATTGGAATTTTGAATGGGGCTGGTATATTAAATAGGATCTTGTGGGTGGGACAGTCTGACGCATCTAAATGCAAATTGGCTTCAGCTTGTACATATTTGACCTGTATTCTGATCGATTTTGGATTGAGAAAGTCTCTCACCCCCAACCTTTCAACCCCAAGTAGCCCTGAACCAATCCCAACCTAACAATAACATCAGTTGGATGGGTTCAATAAATTGTGGGGGCCTCAATGCATCGGCTGGAAGCCTAAAGTGAAAAATCGCATCAACTAGAAATCCAGACAGCCACGCCCCGGTTGTAATCTGTCTGCGTCGCAGCGTATACAGGTGTTGGGATGAAAATGAATGGTGCTTATACAGGTGTTGGGATCAAGGTTTACCAGTCTAAAAGGTGAAAATGAATGCAGAGACACAGAGAGAACTTGACATGCAAGCAAAAAATGCCACCTTTCCATCCAAAAGCAGTGCCGATACACCGACTTTCTTTTTGTCACCAGGTGGGGATGATAATGGAAGGTGCTTCCCAGCTTATACTTTTTATTCTGAGATTAGACTATGATGGTGAAAAGGAGGAAGAAAACTGACCCATGAGTGTTCTTTTTGCCACACTATACCATCTAGTTCTTGTGGTTGATTTATTGGCTTTACATCATTGATGATACAGTCTTTCTCCTTGATTAGGTATGTTAATGTAGTGGTCTGAATTTAGGAGGGTTGGTCTGTTTTGTGGCCCAGGCCCAGAAAACAGCACACCCCAGATCATATGCCAAGATGAGTTCTATTTTGTGTTTTCAGTACATTAATATGCATTATTCTATCTCTATGGGATAAGGCCAGAATTATACAATCATATTTCATTCAGTGAACATTTGTATGTCCTATTAGAGCCTGTTTAAGGGCCTGGAGCTGACCTGCATCCAAGCAGATTAGAGAACTAGAACCAACATGGTTCATTTATCATGTGGGGCCAAACAAAAACCTGCCATTGAGTCCCATTTTAGGACTTCTGATTGATGAATTGTTAATGATTAGCTGGGGTACTTCAAGAACTTTCTAGTGCATTGGATTAAAGTTCAAAACAATAGCAAATACTATAACGAATATCTAGTAACTATCAACTTTCTCTAAAAGCCTCCATAAAAGGCTTTGTTGACTTGGTATGGTGAAAAAGGCCACCCTTTACAGAAGTAGGTTGCCCTCCTAGCCAAGGAAGGTATCTCTTCACAGCCTATTTAAATCCCAGCAACACACTCAATGAATCATTCCCATAAAGAACTAACTTCAAGTCCTTTCACCAACACTAAACATCATTCTCAGTTCAACCAAATTCAAATCAATTCCCACTTCACACATTAAGATCCATGGCTGTAAGTACTCTTTCTGTGTGTCAGTTCACACTACAATAAATCTAGTCATTTATTTGTCTATTGGGAGTAATTGATGGTATTTCATGGGGGATTACAGGTGGTGGAGCTCAAAGTTGGTATGCACTGTAACAGGTGCATCAAAGCTATCAAGAAGGCCATCAAGAAGATTGAAGGTACCCATTTTATCATGTCAATTTTTCTTCCAACTTGAGTATGAATGATAAGTGTCTGTCACACATGTACCATATATTTACAGAGTCTATGTACTGTATACATTATGCCTCATTGTTTCCTGTATGTGTATATGCCATTTGAAACTCGCCCTTCGGTTGGTTGTATCAAATATCCAAGTATGGTCCTTTCTCTACCTGGAAGGTAGAAGTATTTCCCATTTCTGCTCGGGGGCAGTCCAGTTGTAACCTGCACCTGAATGCTCAGTGAATTTCCTGACATGTGTATTTTTGTAATATGCAGATATAGAAACTTACAAGTTTGACACAACCCTGAACAAGATTACTGTGACGGGAAATGTTACAGCTGAGGAAGTCTTCAGAGTTCTTCACAAGATAGGGAAGAACCCAACATACTGGAGTGAGGACTAGCAAGAGACAGGAATTCAATGGAGCATTCATCGACCATTGAATGGTGTTCATTGGCGGAGTTTTTGATCACTACAAGAAATCTATCGGTTCCTTTAACTGAAAAAGATCATGATTGCCGGTGGTAAGCAGTGATGAGAATGTAATTCGTTAATGATCATATGTTTTCTTGCTATTAAAGCAAATAATATCAGTTGTCAATTCTATACTTACTGAGTTTCAATGGCTACGTTCCTTCTTGGAAGATTGAAATTTGAAGTGGTCATACATCACTTTGTCATTATTTTTCTTAATATGTTGCAAATTGTGGAATGATGTGGAATGCATTTGGATGTAGAATTGACTAGCAGCAAACTTTGGATCCCTTGAACTCTGGACAGTTACAATCCAAAGAACTCTGTTGACACTGGAAACCTGTATTAAAGGAATTCAGTAGTAAGAATTCCGTTGTTTGGGTGACATTAGAGAGTGCCCTGCAGGAAAGTCATTTTAGACCTTTGAAATGATCCAATACCCCAGAATGAACACTTTCACAATCAAGCAAGCAACAGTAGGTCCAGTTGCAGCTTTCGAGCCTATAAACAGAGTCGAAATCCAGCCATTTGCGGGCCAGGCTCAGTCTAGCCCTTCTCATGAACACTTTTTTATGCCTGTAGCTTAGACCTGGTGGTCACACATTCTAGCTAAGGCTGTTGGCCTCTGATTACCCAGTCAATGGACCAACCCCATCATCCAGGTTCCAAACTGATAATTTGGATGTTATACCTTAATTTCACAATGTGTATTGAAAAAATATTTCACTATTGATACCATCTGTTGCACAACTAGTTTTAAAAATGAACTTCTCTATTAATATTACCAGTCGATACAGAATACAGTTATTACTTTTTTTATATAATGAAATCTTTGTTTTTTACCAGGAGAGGGCAACAGATTCTGGTAATAAACAGTTCGAAAAAGTTCCGCTGATACTCAGGCTGATTTTTGAAAAGGTAGGGTATCCACCATAGTTACTCAAAAGAAAGGGAATTTTTATATATGGGCTGCTACAGCTAGGGAGTATTTGCTAAATCTCAAAGAAAATGACCATCACATAAGAAGGGAGACATCAGTAACAAATGTGGACCAGTAGCCATGTGAAGTTTTCTCAACTTAATTTCGTCTTACACTACTCTTTTAGAGCTTGGAACATATCACTGAATCATACATAAATGATGCAACTACAGCAACTAATGCGCACCAATTTCTTGTCTCAAGAGTGCAAGAGATATCAACACAACTCCCAACCCAATCTATTTGTGTACTTTACCACTCTACTCTTTCAAATGGCTGCCTCCATCCATCGACGTTGTTGCTTTGGATGAGGATTTGCCATCTCCTTTCTCTCCATCTTCCTCAACATTTCTGGCTACGCGCATCTCCTCTTCCCCCATGGATGCATCTCGAAATTTCGCATAGATGTCACTTCTGTAGAAATTTCTGGTTCTCATTGCTAGAACCATTAAAATAAGTGATCCAAAGAGCGTTACCCCTGTAATTATAATGAAAGATGATCTATAACATTTGACCCCCATGCAAGTCAAGTCCCTGCTGCTGTGGGTAGAAACAGCACCAACAAGCTTGCTTTGCTTGGTTGCCTCTTTGTCATACAGATAGCCCGCAATTTTAACATTGAACGCATAGGCCCCAATGGGGCTCGCGACAGCACCAACATTGAATAAGGTTGAGTAGTATTTGAGGCCAAACAATTCTGATATGATTGCATAAAGTAGGGGCATTTGAGCTCCAAAACAGAAACCAATGATCACCGAAGCAATATAGAGAGAGCCCGGAATACCCAATGCGATGAGAAGGTGGCCAGTGCAAGAGATGAAGAGGACAATCGCCATCACTAGGGGGCGGGGAAATCTATACTTGGTGATGAAGATCTCTGATGCAAAGCCGGCCACTACTCTTCCGGCAAAGTTCCATATACTAATTAGTGAAACAAAGGTGCCAATGCTGCGAATAGGATAGCCTAATGACTCTCCTATCTGACCCATGTTGTCGACGGCGGTGAGACAGCCGCCAACACCACAAATATTCGCGATGAAGAGAATCCACATGTCAATGCTTACTAGTGCTTGAATGATGGTAAAATCAGTGCCTCTCTTTGGGGCCTTAAAGATTTTGATAATGCGGGCAAGCCTAGAAGACTGCTTACATTGTGTTGGCACTTCTGAATCAGAAATTGGTTGCGCCAAAACAGCTTTTGGTGGGTCATTTGCTACTTCAGATTTTTCTTGTTTGTCCACTGATAGCGTAATTGGGGAAGGATTAGTTTTAGAATGGATTTTGAGCCTCCAAATGTTGGCCTCTTCTCTCCAAACGACTACCACGGGGACGAAGAGCAAGAGAAGAACCACAACAGCACTACCCACATAGGCAGACTGAGAGAAGGCTACCATTTTCTGAACAACAATCATAACCAAGAGATATCCCGCAAGCGCAATAGCAGCATAAAGGATGCGGTAGAATACCTTCATCTCATTCTCTTGTCGCTTGACCTTTGTAAGTCGAATTGTGTAGATAAACACAATAGAGATGGCAGCGGGCAGCCACCCTATGAGAAGGATGAGAGACTTTGAATCATCGCCATAAATCGCATGGTAGAGTTGTGTGAAGATGGCACTGCTAAGTCCAGTATAGCCCTTAAGTAGGCCTAGGACGACGCCTCTGCTTTCTGGGAAGTTCTTTACTGCTGTAACAAGTGCACCATTGTTGGCAAATGACTGTGAGTTCGCGCCAATGCATATGTAGAGGCACATCTGCCAGACGTGAGGGCGGGGGGTCCGACCAGTGACGGCGAGCCATACCATGAGGTAGCCACCCAGATTCATGATGGCGCCAATGGCAAGGACAACCCACGGGGGTGTGACCTCGTTGATGAGGCCAGCTAGGATGCCTACATTGGCACCCAAGTCCTTGAAGAAGCCAAGTGTGTTGAGGGTCTGCTGGTTGTAGCCCAGAGTCTCTTTGATGTCCTTGGAGTAGATACCAAATGCATAGGTTGCACCAGCAGTCGACATGACCAGTATAGTCGCAAAGATTGTGAACCATCGGCTCTTGATAATATATGCTGTTAGGCGCACCATGTTTGAGCCACCAATGGCATCCCTGTCAATGGACTCACCCATCTTCCACAAGTATTAACTGCCAATATGGGAAAAAAAGAGTAAGAAAAAGAAGACTTCTGGTGTGGAAACTAAATTGGGAGGATAGTGAAGCAGACGAGCTGATTTTTATGCAATGATGTAGAACTAGAATTTGGATATATATTGTATAATGAAGTGAAAAAAAGATTCAATCTTTGTGCTGATTGTATTCTACTTGGGAGGACGTGTTGGTTCTTTTTCTTTGGGTAAGTGGAAGAAGTGTTGTAATTGTTTAGTATTCTACTTACCCTGCCTCATGCAATTTGATGATTAAGAATGATGAAGACGATATGTTATATATTGCCATCCTTGATTTTCTTAATTATGGCCCACTTGCATTAAAATCCATATTCTTGGGAGAGCTGACTATCAAAATGTGTGTGCAAATCACATCAGAATAAGATGAAGTTCTATTTGTTTAATCTGGATGAGTAGCTGTATCCTCCAAACTCCTCATCTTTGACCGATTACTACATCATGAAAAGCATGTGACATGTGCAGAATAATTGTGAATTTGAGTGAGAACCCAAGTATGGCACCCAGTTTTTCCCAAAAGAAAAAAAACTCTCGCTGTAGTCAAAGTGTGATTGGGAGGGAGGTCTCATGCCAAAAATAATTGGAAGTCAGTTGACCCCAAAAAGATGCCCTCCCTGTTTTTGGTAGAGATGTCTACTGCAAATTACTTGAAGATGGGTTAGAAAAGTGTTTGGATCCTCAGTTTTCTTAACAATGGGACTCTAGGCCTCAGCCGCTGGATCCAACAACAACGCGATCAAAGCACTAATTAGTAATAACAAGTTCACTTTTTTTCGCAATGAGATCCAGCATTTTAGGTGGTGATCTTGTTCACTAAATGCACAATTATGCTACTGCAAGTTGGTCATAATATTGACACATGCGTCCAATCCACTCATCAATCCTGCTCCAATTGGCCTAAAACTTAGAATGCAAATTGATGCATGATGAACAGAGGTAAGATTGAACTGTCAGTTTGGGTGCATGTGTTGCAAACCCATTATATGAAAATCTTGATTTACTAGGAAAGTCCATTTCCTCTTTTGTAAAGAAAAGAGTAAAGAAGAAAGGATAAAACCCAAAACGACAAAAGGAGAAAAAGAAGGAAGTAGAAGAGAAAACAAGAGAAAGAATGAAGGAAAATGAGGAAGAAATCCATACCTGTTTGATCTTATGCTTGTGGAAAGGATCTTTTCGTAGATGTCGACTCTTAAACCTTTCTCATCGTAACGCCCAACAGAAGAAATACGGAAGCAACCCAATTCAAAAACAAATTTGGAAGAGATGAGCGCTCTTATCAATGTTCTGAGACAAGAACTGCCAGAGAAAGACACGAAGTCACGGACTTTAAAGAGGTCCCTCACACTCAACACCTCCACCGCCTGGTCCAAGTACAAAGTTGATGAAGGTAGGCGCCCGTTGATTTTGGGTAATTCCACAAGTTCTTACCGTTAACAAGACAAGACTATGAGGTGAGCAATATTGTTTATATACCATACTTGGTGTTAGAGATTAGGATGGGTTCTTTTAGATAAGATTGTTGGGATGTTAGTGTTGATAGGATTATCCTTATCTTTTCTTTGAATATGGTTAGTTAGTGAAATTATGGAAATATGTTGATTCTTTATTGGTTTAAATAGAAAAACATTGAAGTTTCTAGCTAAACATTTGATACCCCAAAAAAATAGAGGTCAATTATTGAATTTTATCTTCTGCTTAGATGGACTTTAATTGAATTTCTACCGAGGTTGGTTGTTTTAGTTATGTTGGGCTACTAGCCTACAAGTTAGGAGAGATACTTAAAACATGGGGATTTAGGGGGCATTTGTGCAGCACTTAAGAAAATCATTTTTTAGGAAAAAAAAATTCATTTTTCATGGCAAAACTTTTCCAACCTGTCCCCCAACAAAATCGCTTTCCACGGAATTACAAAAAAGTTGATTAATTTTTTAGGTTTCTTTCAAGAAAAATGACTGCAACATATGTGAAATTCTAAATGTCGTAGAAAAGTATTTTCAGTATTCTTGTTTTTCCTACAGAAAAGCTTCCGCACAAACGTACTTGAGAAATTGATCCATGGACATGTGAGTGATACTAGGGTGCTACTCAACCATGAGTCCGTTCACCAAAGTTGGTTGTATTTGATTTTTAAAACATAGCTGCGTATTGTTTACCCCAAAGCTGCTGGTTTGCAGAAACCAAACTTGAAACAATGTCCATTGTAATGATTTGGAGGTTGCTTGAGACAATTTGAAGCTTTTCAACTTTCAATTCTTTTGGGGCATATGATGCGTGTAAGATATTTAGCAAGTGCCTCTACATATTTTCTTATTGGACTTCATTATTATTTAATAACATCAAGAAGAGAAAAAAAATACACACACACCCACACAATCCCGAGCCACTTCAAGATATTTGGTGGATGATGTGAAATGTTCCCCCATTTTCGCTCGTGAGTGGCAAGCTGGCAGCTCCAGTGGTCCACTGCCTCCGCTAATCAATGGCAGCTCCGCTATCCAAAGAAACCACCAGTCAAAGGCTCATGAAAATGAAGCATCCAGGTTGAAACATGATCTTCTCGGATATACTAAAATTTATACCCTGCATGGTCTTTTGGATTAGATCAAGATATTGATATTTTAAATTTGTTATGCTAAATTCATGATATATTTTTCGACATGTTTAATAACAGGTGAGGAATTCCGAATCCATATAAAATTCATTGGTTTGAGTATGCCACACTACCTCTATAATAAGAATTTCTCACAAATGACTGAGGATTTCATATTGATATCAATGTAAATGTATATAGCTGAGAAAAATTAATATTGTTGGGTAAATCAACTAAGCTAAGGATTTTTAAATCGTATAGGGTCAATTTGAGAAATGTCACAGACAAATGAGGATTTTCATTGGGCTAGATTCTTAGCGACTTGTGATTTTTCAAATGTGACTTTTTCATGATTTCGTAAAAAATCAATGAGGAATTTCCTAGGATTTAATTAAATATATTATGATATTCAATAAACCCAATTTTATTGCCAAAATAAACTTATCTTGACATGATCACAAAAGGACGAAGAATGAATGAAGGAAAAACACAAGGATGGAATATATTTTTCAAAAAAAAGGAATAAAATTCAATTTCTCTATCTTTATTTTAGTTTTTATTACATAAAATCATTCTGCTTTCAATATTAATTTTCCAAATATTATGTCCATAAAAACCCCAAATATAACATTATCTTTATGCTAATTTCCACCCATGCTATCCTGATAATCTACAGACCGTGACCAATGAGACTAGGTAATAATTATGTTGGTTGAAAGATGCATAGCTACTGATTGCACAAATGGGTCTTTATACCTATCATTTTTTGTCTAAACGTAACCAATGTGACTAAAAGCCCTGTTTGATATTCTTACTCTTATCCTCACATGGTCATTCAAAATAGAGCCATCAATAACAAGAGGATAAGGCTCTTATTTTCACAATCCCAATCCCAAAAGTAGTTGTAATTATTTTGATTAAAATATATGTAACAAGTGCATAGAAACTAATTGATCTATTACGGATAATGTTCTCCTATGAGACTAGTCTGAATGCTTCTCTTATGCAATCCAATTTATCGGGCCTACTTAGATACCTACTAACCAATGGGTATGGTACATGAAAAGATCTACTTATAGATAAGGGTTAAAAAAATCAACCCCATCATATCATTATAGCCATTGATTTAATAGGCATCAAGTTTAATGGTCTCTTAACCATAAAGTACTTCTTAGATATTCAATCTAATGGTGGATAAATATTTTCTGTGAGTGACATTGAGCCCAATCGTAAATCAGCAGGGGATAAGAGTATGAAAGGGCCCGAATTAATTGTTTGACTCGGGCTGGATTTTTTTCAATGTGATGTGGCCTTCATAAATGGAATTAATCAACATCAAGCAATACTACATAATGAGTGGACCCACCTCACTCGTGCCAAACAGAGACTTAAGCAGTAAGCTAAATGTCAAATGAGGTGACTGGAATGGATTCATCATAACTAGTTTATATGTGCCTGTGGTTGATCCATGGGTCATCTCATCTGTGTGTGCAAGCGATCCTCTCTCCCAGGTGTGCAAGTGATCTTTTCTACCGTGTGTGTTGGGGGTTCACTACTCCTTCAATCAGTCTCTCGTTGTTCAGCCACCTTGGTTGAATGATAAAAAGCCTAATAACAGGAATTAAACCACAGCTTGGTGATTAAAAGTGCTCATTTCATGACTTAATCAGCCAAAAACATCAATGCAAATTGTATTGGCCGATTTTCAATTGAAAATCATGCAGTGATATAATATTTCTGGAGCAGTCGACCAATCATCAAGGAACCTTCCAAGTCTTAAAAACATGAACCCCATGAGATTAGTCTTATAAGACTTCAAATAGCTTAGGAAAAAAAGAAGAAAAGAAATTAAATATTAAAAAAAGGTTTCAAATAGGAAGAAGGGTAGACAGCAATTGGTATAAAGAAATCGGCAACCTTTCATACACAGAAAATAACTTGGAGTTCTTAACCAAAAAGGAAAAAAAAACCTTGGGGTATTCACATTTGCTAACAAATTACTGGACATTTAAATAATAATTTGAACAAAATTACAAAAACAAAACATCAAAAGGGAAAAAAGTAAGAAACCTAATACCTCTTGTCCACAGAAAACCAAGGCATCCAGTTCCTTGTAGATTTCGAAGGTATTCAAAAAATTCCAAACCACAGCTTTTCTCCTCTTGACGTACCAATGGACATTCTATTACTCCTGTCAGTGGAAATTCCAAAGAAATGAAATCTACTTCTTTTGAGAGAGAGAGAGTAAGGATTTTCTCCTAAAAATGAAATGTAGCGAAAAAAATCTAGGGGCACATTTGTGCGGCATGATTTCCACAGAAACAGATCTCATGTTTCCTTAATATTTCACTGTTTTTTGTTTGGAATAACCTAAGTTGCCGTAATAAATCATGAATAAAATGACGATTAAATCCGTGCTTTCTAAGATTTTGGAGTCCGACCACCCCCTTTAAATCACTGAGAGTTGTGAATTGGCAAGCTGTACTCAACTGAGAAAGCAAAGCAAGATGAGGTTTTGACAGGGGTGGTGCTGAGTGGTAGTGCTAGTTGTTATCATTCCCAATTGGGACAGTTTGCTGGACATGAGGCCTGTATTCGGCTAATCTGGTCCAGTCTTTCTCCACCATTGTAGGTAGGGATGGCAATGGGAAATGGGCAATGGGTGGCGTTTGTCACATATTCCTTAACTAGAACATCCACGTGAAGCATGCCTAGCGTAGCACATGACTCAATGGGAACTTCACTGGTAGAGTAGAGTTCAATAAAGCCTCTAATTTAAAAAAAATAAAAAAAAATAAAAAAAGTCGCATCAAAAGTATATATTTTCAAAATTTCCTTCTTCTTTTTTAAAATAAAAAAACAACATCATTTCTCCACTAAAAGACAAAAAATACTTACGTTTCAAAAAAAAAAAATCAAAAGCTTTTCTACTAAACAACTAAAGATAAAATATCATCATAACTCACTTATAATTTATTATTTCACTATTGGAGGCTTTACTTCACTCCACTTTACATGTAAAGTTCCCAAACAGACTTACTAATGGCTTTGCCAAATTCATTTTCATCCCACAATGAATATAGGTTGGATCCAACCTAAAATTTTTAACCCCATGGTGAAGCTTTCTTAAACCCGCAACATTAATAAAGCAATTACACAACTTGGGACTCGAACATGAGACTTCAATCACTTGTTTTGATTCTTAGTCAGTTCAGTTATATAAAATTATCAAGACGCAGTAGACATGCACGAGCCCAACTAAGACAATCATTTTCAGAGTAGAACGCAACCCCACAAAAACTGTGTGCAGGTTAAGGTTAGGTGGGTTTAAGAATCCACACCACTAATTGCATAGATAAATTGTGATCCAACATCAAGGTTTTGTAATTGTCATTGACAGTTTATGAGAGATACTTACCCCTCATTTGAAGTCAATGAAGAAGATGACTCAAACCCAATGGTGACTATTACCTTCAACCTGAGTAGTTCCTACACCACTTGTTAGCCGAGAATTTCAATATACAAGAAGAAAATGACAGTCCTCACAAGTAGATTAAGAAATGCACACCAAGCAAAGACATATACTAGCTAAAACAAAAATAACATACGAACAAGAAGCCTGTCTTGGGGCCTGTTTCTTTCCTGGGATTTCAGGAATTCCTGTCCGATGAATTCCTGAATTCCCAGACATAATAAAATTCCTAAATGCTCTTTTAGCCTTGAGCATCTAGGAATTCCATCAAAATGCAAAAAGAGTGGAATTTCTGAATTCCTAAAGGTCAAAAGAGACCTTTCATGTGGTTGGAATTCAGAAAAAATAATGAAGAAACATGGAATTCATAAATTACAGGGGACAACATGTCACATCATGTCCAGGCAGTGGCGGACCCAACATTTTTGTTTGAGGGGTGCGGAACGATGGCAATTGAAACAGTCCAAAAATATTATTTTGTGATACTTTCTTCACATTAATAATGACAAAAGAGAAAATATATTGCATTTAAATGATTACAGAATTTAGTTAAGTTTTTTTCACATTAATACATTCTTCACATAAATCCCATCATTTGTTTCATAGAGAATACTAAGAAGATCTCAGACTTTAGAAAGTTAGGGTGGTTTTTTTTTTTTTTTTTTTCCTTCCATAAATTTAGTTTCTACTCTTAAAGAAGCAGTTAATGTACAGAAAGCTGATTCCTTGAGTGATTGCATAAATATCAGGACCCATTAGCAGATGATGAACGCAGTACTCCCAATAACAAAAATCTCAAAATATTAGCATCAACCATATTTTACAATTCTGATTTCTAAGGGGTTTGTTTCTGGATTAATATAACATTACCAAACAACAATCAGCCCCATCGACAAACAGATTACTAAAAATTCAACTGCATTTGATATCAAAATGCCTCTACACTACGGACATCTGAAATTCAAACCACTTTTCACATAATCCAAAACAAAGCTTTAAAAAAAAAGTAAGGAAACACATGAAAACTCATAAGTTTCAAAAAAAAATAAAAAAAAATGAAGCTTAATCCATTCCAAATCCACTGTTTTAAGGGGAAAAATAAGAAAAAAATTATTTTTAACTCGACAGCGATTGCATCAAATAAATAGTAAAATAAAAAAATATGAAGCATGGAATATTACTTGGAGTTGGCTCTATCTTCTCCTCTTCTGTAAGATTGCAAGTTTTGAGCCTCGTCAATCGTCAACTTAAAACCGCGCGCAAGAGAAACAGGGAGGGAGAAGAACGGTTGATTTGGTGCGTTAATGAAGAGTTTCCAATAGACATTGGAGAGGGAAAAGGGCAGGAGATACAAGAGTTTTCGATTTGGGGGAACTAAGAGTGAGATGATTTCTCGATTTTTTATGTGGGTGGGTGCATTTTAAGGATGGGCTTTAAATGGGGGGTGCAAGATGGATTTTTAAGTGGGGCATGGGTGCATGACCCATATCCCTCTAAAAGGATTTTCAAATTTTACCGGGTGCACCTGCATGGGTCTGCCCCTGTGTCCAGGAGTTCCTGAACACGGTGAATTCCTGACAGAAATTTCACTAAACAAACAGGGCATTGATGAGGAATGGGCCACGATTATAATGATGATTTTGTCTAGTCACGTAACCAATGCATTTGGACAAATTTGGCATACAGCCAGAAATGAGGGTTTTTCTGTCCTAGAGGTGTTTGAAATTCTGGAATTTCATGATTCCTTAAAATCCTAATGATAAAATTGTTTTTTTGTGAGTTTTTAGCGATCCCGTGTAAATTAACCATACAAAAACAGAAAAGACTACAAAACATTAGCCAACTTCAACAACCAATGTGGAGAGTCCACCAGTCGGGGGGTAAATTAACCATACAAAAACAGAAAAGACTACAAAACATTAGCCAACTTCAACAACCAATGTGGATAGTCCACCAGTCGGTATCAGCATTATTATAAAAACCAAATTTAGCTCACGGGCAGCTATATGTTACCATCTATAGGAACAAAACTAAACTAAACTTAACCATATCAAAATAAGTAGAGGACAGTCACCACTCAGTATCAACTTTATTACAAAAACCAAATTTAGCTCACGGGCAGAGGACTCGGAAATATTTGTTCGAACTGATTTGATCCCTTACATCACTCTATTGATGGCTCAAACAACTTCACGGGCTTCTACCAGAAAAGAAATCTTCACGGGCACATGTACGTTAGGCATGGATACGCCCTTGCTACTTCATCATAGTAAGAGAAGGGATTTTTTACCCGAGAGGGAGTATTGACTAAAATATTGATGGGGACTATCTCTACCAACACCTCGAGGTTTTAGCAAGTGTGATTGGCTAAAAAATATTCTTAATAGACCGTTAGATCCTTTAAAAGCTTACTAATAATTGATCCATTGACAATTATTACAAATCCAAAAGCTGATTTACCATCTACTTTCCAAAAGGGAATCTAAAGGCACGCATCGCTGACCCAGATCCCCTCTTTGAACCAATCAAAACTATGGATCAAAATCAAAGGCATTACACTTACATCACTTATTAGAAGATCTGCGGAGTACAACAGTTAGAGATAATTTGATAAGGCTTTGAAGGCCTACCCCTTTAAAATAAGACCCATGTCTAGCTTTTCAAATGGCAGACCATAATCCTAGGATGTATGATTTAGATTGACAATTAATAATAGGGAGAGTCTGTTGATTAGAGTCAAAAACTACTTTCCACCAGTCCACAAAGAGAATAATAATAATCCAAAAAGAGACCTAAACCAAACAAATCTAGCACATTAGAATTGAATAAAGCATGCTCAACTAACTCCTCTTGACCAATTTTAGATCTGCGTACAGGTCTTACCAGAATAGCCTTTTTAATCACTTCCAAGTTGCAACCGAATTAAAAAAATATACCTTATGGGATAAGGGAAGCATCCAAAAAGGACCTCAAATTACCAAATGAGTTGTTAGAATTATTATTAATTTTAGTGAAGCCTTATAGTATTCCACAAACTCTGCTTTTATGGTGGAGTTCACAATAAGTGCTATTTTGCACTCCTCTATGAGATTGCCCCCACCTAGCAGTAGAAAGATATAACGCAAAGTCAAGGTTAGGATGGCCGATTACCTCAAGTTAGTCAATCTGTCTATATCTATATATATCTATATCTATGTGTGTGTGTGTGTGTAAAATCAATCTGTCTATATCTATATCTATATATATATATATATGTATATATATATATGTGTGTGTGTGAGTGTAAAATCATTTGTATTTCATTTTGAAGTGCTAATCAAAACATGTTCTCTTGTAAGACCAATATTATTATTAGCCAATAAAATATCATCCACATAAATAGGGCTGGCTCGAGACAATTCGAGGCCTATAGCGACAATCATAAATGAGGCCTTTTCTATGTTTTAATATTATTATAAATATTTTATTTAAAATTTATTTTTCTTGATCTTTTGTAATGGAAAATTACTAATTAAATTTTTATATTCAAGTTTTGCTAACTTATCTTAAGTCCACCTCCAAAACCCACATAAAAATTTTGGGCACATCCCCAAAACTCATATGTAAATCTTAGGTCACAAAATCCAACTACCTATTTGGCTCCCCTCCAAACCAAAAATCTTGAGTCTGTCATTGGTGGGCTCAAAGCATTTTCACTTGCATACGATGCGCATATGCACCATGAGTCAAGATCAATCAAAATAGACTTCAAAGGTGTGCCCCACGTATTGGATGTTCCAAATGTACGTTGCTCATAGCACTATGGGCAAGTGAATAAATTCCGGCGGGGGGCCAATGTTTAACTTAAACTTTAAGATCTATTGTTAGGGCTGAAACCTCAAGGTATGGATCTATTACAACCACATCATTGATCAAATCTGAATGAGCCCCTATTAAAATAGGATACACAAAAATAATGAGAAAGGCTTGTGCATGACTGAATGTATGGTTGAGATTTGATACACATGGACGACTAGAAATATGGTGTGCTAAAATCAATTGGACTCCTAGCAATAGAAATTTAAGGGGCAAATTTGAAAATATAATAGGCCATAAATGACACTTTAAGGCCCCATGAAAATCTTGGTCATATCTTATCAAGAGAGAGTTATTATGGGGCCTTATATTGAGGAGAGAAAAATGGATGGCAGTTAATAAGTTTGCCTTTTTAGAATTTCAAAACATGTCAACTTGCTATCATGGGGCCTTTTTTTGGGCCTTATTTTTTGGGGCCAAAGCAATGGCTTTGTTGGCCTTATGGTACATCCGGCCCCGCTGACATAAATGCTAAAAAAATTACTTTACACCAACTAGTCTTTTAACTATATGTTCTGGTCAACTATATTTTCTGTAAACCTAAGAGTAGGAGTGTTTATGGGCCGGGCTAAGGCATATCCAAACCCGGCCTGACTTTAGAAACATTGGCCCAAGCCCGACACAAACCGCAAAAGTCAGGCCCAAGCCCTCCCATTTAATCAAACGGGCCGGGCCGAACCGGGCTTTTTATAAGTTTTGTGGGCACTCCAGCAATTGTTTGAACTAATTAAATTTGACTACAACAGTCTCCCTCGGGTCAACTATCGGTCTTAAAAAAGGTCTTGAATATTGGCTGCCTCAAATTTCTGAGTATTGACAATTAACCCACTTTGGTAGTAACTAACTACAAATTCATCAGCCCAAGTTAATCTTTCACATGCGTGCATTACTGTATCTTTCGACTGGGCAAAGATGCTGGTAGTGAGCGGTGAAATTAAAGAGAATTATCTGTTTACTGAGACAGGGTTCTAAACTATATAACTAAAAATAATTATTCCCAAGTTAAATCTTTAGACGATGACTTAACGTACATTTTACTGGGATCAATATCTAGATGGTTAAATGGAAAATGGTGACTAATGGCACCATGTTTTATGTTCTTTTCTCATCTTCACTTTTAACATATGCCCAAGATGTGAGGGTAATTGCACCCCCTATGTAATTAATGTGGTAGAAAGGTCAAAATTAAATTCGAACAAATCTGTAACTTCTATATCAAAATAACCCTTTTTGAAAAAAAAAAAAAACCTTATCAATCTGACACATGAATCAAACCATAAGAAAACATCATTACTCATATTAGAAATTGATCACATCCAAACCCGTTTGCAAATGTCCAAAATTGAATTCAGAAATTGGCATAGATCTAAGGAAAAAGATATCCTTGATCCAATCAATCCAATCACGATTCTTCAGTCCTAGATCCCAAGGCTTTGGTACAAAATGTTAGAAAACAGGCAAGCCATGGATTTACCTTGCACTACATCAATCAACGGTCAGAATTTTTAAAAAAAAATACAGGGCTTAAGGCATACCTGTCACCTTGATGAAATGCAAGATGAGTGGTCTGGGTCTTGGATCTATGAGATCGTCACCTCCATTTTTCCTTCAGACACTGGGTGTGAAAACTTGTGTGATATGTGCGAGGCTAAAGAAAGGACCATATCCATTATATAATATTGGATGGATTTCTATTTTCTTCTATCATACAAATCCTGCCCCTGAATGGGTATAGATTCGATGATTCAAGGATATGCTAATTTTTAAAGGCAAAAATCAAGAAATTTCCTGCAAGGCCACGTCATGTGAGTTCTAATTCTTTTTGCAAAAATGGGTTGACTCACTTGTCTCAGTTCATCTCATGATCATTTGAGTTTCTAATCCTGTTGGAAAAATGGGTTGACCCACTTGTCTTGTTCAAATTATGATTGTAAGTGCCTAAAAATTACGGACTTAATTTAGATGGTAATGAAGCTTTTGATGGTGCTGTTTAGCTGGTTTGAGAGTCACTGGAAGTCCTGAACCTGAAAGAGAGACAAAAGTCAGGGCCCCGGGCTGCTGTCAGCCGAAGGCACTCCTACGCCTGAGTTAGTGCAGTCACTGAATAAAGGGTGAAGTGATGAAGAAAGTTCAGGCAATGTAAAATGGTTATTGCATAATGCGTACCTGTTCATGGCTCTTACCATGCATAGATATAGACAAGTGTGGAAGGTTCCTGAGTGGAGGTAGGTGAGGGAGCTTGTCCCATCAGCCCATACCTAGGATTCTCAGTGGGAGTAGGTGAGGGTACTGTCCCATCGGATCTCTCCTCAATCCCTCATCGATATTTAGCGGCCATCCTATCTGCCAGTACGTTCTGCAACGTAGTTTTCCCATCACATAATGAGGATTCGACGTTCAGTGTTCACCTCGGTTAATAAAGCCGAACTGGAGAAGTCACGAAGTCGTAGGCGCGAGTTCGGACACTGCTGCCGAGATGCGCGATGCCGAACTCAAGGGAGCGGGCTCGGTACTCTTACCGAGACGAGCATGGGCTCGATTCCAGCTGGCGCTGTCGCCAAACTGGGCGAGCCAAGCCTAAAGCAGGCCCAGCTGGTACTCTTACCTAAAACTGGGAGTAATTTCGGGATCACGGAAATACCCCGCACAATTGCCCCTAGCTCTTGACCTCGAGAGTTCCGTAACTCTTGAGATTCGGAGCTAAGAACTAGGGGTTTTCCTTGTGCCGAGCTCGTAGCTCTAGTGGTTGCTGACGTCCAGTCTTTATCGCGTTGCTCTGTTGGCCCGAAAGCGTTGGTGTCGCTTCACCTGCCCGAGGCAATCGATTGCGCTGGTTGTACAGCTGCGGAAGGCATACCGCTCCGCTACGTGTCACCGCTTGATCGGTTGTTCGGCTAATCCGAAGCGAGGCGTACAACTCCCGAAGAGATGTCCTGACGGCACGCCCTAGAAATTCGAATGGGCGCCTCCCTGCCTTATATAAGCAGTACGCCCTCTCCATTCTTCTTCTACTTTGGCGTTTTTTAGAGAAGAGAGGACCCCTGCAACGAAGGCCGCCTTCTACAAAAAAGAGTCCCTTGCTCGTTTTCTCGCAGCCTTCCGCGCTTTCTCTGATCTTTGTGAGTCTTCCTTCACCCCTACTAGGACTCCCGTTAGGGTTTTCTATCTGTCTTCCTTTCTGTCCACCTTTTCTCCTCCCCCGACCTCGGAGATGGGAGCTTACAGGCACTGGGTAGATACCCCACTGGCCCTGAAAAACTTTAGGAGTATGTATAGGATACCTGAGGAGGTCCCCATTAGGATAGATGACTTGGAGGACGCCTTTGACGGCAAGACCTGCCAGAATGGCTGGATGCCATTCCCTCTGGTGTCCATCGTGGAAGGAGGGGTCAGGTTCCATATCCATCCACTTCTGAGGGAGTGCCTTCGGAAGTGGAAACTCTGCCCGTGCCAGCTGATGCCCAATAGCTTTAAAATAATAATGGGAACAGACGAGCTCAATAGAATACTAGGGATCAACCTCGATGTCCATGACATCAAGGACGTATATGACATGTGCAAGGCCGTGGGGGCCGAAGACAGCTATTACCTTCGCGGGAAGCCGAAGATGGAGCTATTTGTCCACGATTTAGAGGACTCAAACTGTCATGCCGAGGACGATCGCTTGTTCGTCTCCGGAGAATGGGAGTTCGCGGCGTCTGAGCCTGCGGAGGTCAGATTCTTCAAGATACCCCGCCGTCTTGGGAAACCCCCAAGTAAATGCCGAGCTCATTAATCTTTCCTTTTATCATTTCCCTATATGTCGAACTCACGGATTTTGTGTGCCGAGCAGGTCACAGCGAGAGGAATAAGGAGGCGCTCAGGGTCAGGTGGAGATGAAATAACGACTGGCTCAAAACCGTAAAGAAATACCAAGGCCACAATGGTCGGGCAGCCTGGGATCTTCTCGAGTACCAGCCCGTCTACCGCTCGTTCATCCCTCGAAGGCCCGGCACCCTCCCCCTGATCGAGGAACCCTAGGAAGTGAAGCTGGACGTTATTGAATTCATAAATTTGCACATTTACATATCATTTTAGGTTGAATTAGGGATTTAATTAGGTGAATTGCATCATTATTCATATAATTTCATCATTTCATGCATTTTCACCTAGAAATGTGAATTTTCATACTTTTCATATATTTTCTGCATTAGCTTAGAATGTTTTGCAAATCTTCTCCGAAGAGTCCCAATTGGAGTAGAACTCTATCCGGGTGGGTCCCCCCTCAATATGGGATCTTCTGTATTTGATGTGTTGAATTAGAATGTGCAGAAAATGAGAATTGCAGGCCTCTGTCACGGAACCCACTTTCAAGCACACATTATCATCCTGGGCCCTGCATTAATGAATTGAAGTAAATTAAAGAATTCACCATGTGGACCCCACACACAAGCCATATGCAAATTAATCAAAGGAGGGGTCCACTCATCATGTCAGTGAAGAGTCCTAACACAGTAGAAGACTTCTCATAGGGCTCACTATTCAAGCAGATGAAATGTCCCACATGGCAAAGTCCGCAGTAGTTGCAAATTTGAAATTATCAATGGATAATTCAAGAGTACAATTCTGATTGGAACAAAAGAAGAAGAGTTTGAGTCATCCACATCTGATGTCCTTTCAAAGATGAAAGTTGTGCAGAGATAGAATCCAATGCAAATCAAAATCAAAATTTACAAGTTAATCCCGTTTTTCTCATAATAACTCATCTTCAAATGGCCATCACTTTCAATCCGACCGTCGGATCGATGAGATTTATCTACTGTTAGAAAGCTTATTCACAGTAGATATCCGTGGAGCCCAAGAATGTGCAAATCAGAGTTATTGACAAAGTTATGGGCCCAGAGATCTTCATGTTCATTTTTAGACGGGATTGCAATTAAACCCACACTATTGATAATCAATTGCAACACATCTCTTGTGGGACCCCATCTGAAGATTAGCCAAGAAAGAGAATCATCTCAAAGCCAAAAGTCTTTCCAAAAGAAAAATTAGCTTGGAGAACAAGAAAGAATCCCTACAAATAAGGAAAAAAGAGACCTAAAAGGGTGGTACTTCTTTACTAAAAGGGGTTTGCAAAAAGCATAAAAGGGGACATGATGGAGACCCATAGCACAATTCCATACGACCAAAACATCTCTCCCTCTCTCCTATTCCTTTCTTTTTCTCTTCCTTTCTTCTTTTCCATTAGTTTTATTTTTATTTTTGGTAGCCTTGGGCCATGTCCAAGGATTTATTTTGAAGGAGAAAATTTGTGAAGGAGAAGTTGTGAATGAGCAATTTTTAACGATAAATCAAGAAGTATTCTTTGCAATGGCGGGCTATTTTCTTGATTAGAGTTATGAATGAAGGTAAGTAATTGTCTTTTTATTTGTTTAGTAATTCTAATTTGTGTTCCATGATTATGTGCTTAAGATCTTTTGATGGTTTATACTTACTTTTGATGGGTGGTGCTTAAATTATTTTTATTCTTTTATGAGATGAAGGAAGTCTTGAGTTTTGAATTTTTATAATTAAAAAGGGATTTTAAAAGTTAGATTTTCCAAATTAAAAACATTGATTTGTCTTTAATTTGAAGTAAAAATTGGAACAAGTTAGGGTTACTTGATAAATAATTGGTGGATGCTTATCGGATTCCTATGCTCTAATCATCTTCATTAATTGGTAGATTTCGAATTTCTAAATTAGTTGCTTATTTTTCTAAGAACTCAAAACTTTTCTTAATTGTTAGTTAATTAGTTTTCTTAATATAAAAGTTTCTTTAATTAGCACCATGTGGGCTCGACCCTTTCTTGCCACTATCTCATCTAAACACCCGTACACTTGCGGTATTTTATGATTGATATTGATCACATCAGACGTGAAGCCGGTGCTCGCCCTGGAAGTCGGGGCTTCCACCTCGGCATCCGCGCAGCAGCCTGCCGACCCCCAACAGGCGATGGACGCATTCCCTTCAAGCTCTGAAGAAGAGGAGAAAGAGGAGATGCCGTTGCAAAGGTGTCGACCAGCTACCGAGTTTGCGGACTTGGCGTCCCAGGCGCTCGGGGGGCCAGTTCCTCTGGCATCAATGCCCACAGCCTCCGGTGTCACAGGGTCTTCCGCCGTGCTCGGCGTTCCATCGGGCGGCCTTCAAAAGCACCCTGCAGAGGGCCCTCAAAAGTGCCCTACCGAGGGCAGCAAGAAGGGAGGCGCACTAGAGAAGAGGCCCCGGCAGGAAGGGCCGACAGGAAAAGAGCCTGGGAAGGGGGGCGCCCCCTTGGAGAAAAAGGGCGCACCTCCGGAGAAGGGGAGCGCCCCGCCGGAGAAGGGGAGCGTCCCTCTGGAGAAGGGGGGCGTCTCCTAGGAGGAAGGCCATGAGTTCGACTAGACGACCAGGCGCATATGTGCCCCGGCGTTCCAGCCAAACCTGATGCTTGAGCCCGGGAGGCCCCTGACAATCGAGGACAAGCTGTATAGCAGCTCTGCTGTCCTTGCTGAGATTACCAGAGCCTGCTGCCTTCCGCGCGATATGGAGAGGCACGAGAAGTTGGAGGACGTGGCTCTGGTGATGTCGGTAATGCAGGCGTCGATAGCAGTGAGTTTCGCCCCCTTTTTCCTTTTAGAACTTTGTAGTTTTTTACCTCGGTGACCTTCTAAGTTTGGTCTTCTCTCTGCAGAATGTACAGAAGCTCGAGGTGGTACTGGCGAGGGCCCTTCAGGGTTCCTCCAAGGCCTCTCAACTAGAGGAGGAGAAGAAGAAAATCACGTCCGCCCTTGAGGCGAGTAACGAGCGGGTGCGATGGCTAGAGGAGAAGAAGGCGAAGCTCGCCGAAGAGATGGACTTGGCAACAGCCAAGATCATCAGGCTGAGGGTAGAGACGCGTGATCTAAAGGGGACGGCCGAAGTGAAGGCGAAAAGAGGGCTGCCCAGCTCGAGGTCGAGCTACTGAAGCTACAGACCGAGCTGGCAGCCCTTGCCAAATCTAAAGCTGAAGCTGAAGGCCGTCTGCAAGCCGAGAGGGAGACCATGACGAAGGAGCAAGCCGAACTCGAGGGATCACTGCAAGCCGAGGTGGATGCATCATACCGAGACGGAGTGAGGGACGCGACAAGAGCTTATGAGGCCCAACTAGATGGGCTGTGCAAGACGGTTTTTGAGCTTGGGTGCAGGGCTGCACTAAAAGAGGCAGGGATCTCCGAAGATCACCCGGTATTCCTTGATCCTCCCAAGTTCGTCTGTCACGCGCCTGAACCTGCGCCCGCTCCAGTTCCTCCCCCCGACGCTCCTCCCAGTTCCAGCGCCCTGATTTCCTCTTCGGACGCTCCTCCTGCTAAGACGCCTCCTGAAGGGGTCCGTGATGCCGACGCCGGGGGAGCTTAGAAAAACAGTTGATGATGTATTTGTTTTCTTTCATTTCATTGTACTCTGGGGGAGCTTTGATTTGTATTTTTCTTTTCTGCTCTTATGTAGACACCTTCTTTGAAATAAATGAAATCTCTTTATTGCCTCAATCTGTTTGCAATGTGTGCTAGATGTTATGATTCATTTTCTTTCTTGTTCCACTCTTTGTACTCGGTCTCGCAACCAAGATAAAATAAGTAACAAGAACAAAGGTAAGTTATTGAGCTCGGCTCTTCAGCTAAGCTCATAGTAAGCTAGGGTCCACAACCAGAGGCTAGTAAGCTAGGTTTCATAACAGGAGCGGACTAGTAGGCTTGGCTCTGCAACCAGAGCTTAAGGAACTGAGTTCGGTTCCGTAACCAGAACTGAAGCTAGGTTCCACAACCGTAGCTAAAATGGCTGGTCCTGTGACCGGGCCGATATAGCTGGTTCCATAACCAGACCTGAGGAAGTAACTGAGTTAGGTTCCATAACCAGAGGAGTTACCGAGTTTGGTTCTACAACCAAAATTGAAGCTAGGTTCCACAACCGTAGCTAAAATGGCTGGTCCTGTGACCGGGCCAATGCAGCTGGTTCCACAACCAGAGCTGAGGAAGTAACTGAGTTGGGTTCCATAACCAAAGGAGTTTCCGAGTTCCGTTTTATAACCAGTATTGAAGCTATGTTCCACAACCGTAGCTAAAATGGCTGGTCCTATGACCGGGCCGATGCAGCTAGTTCCATAACCAGAGCTGAGGAAGTGACTAAGTTAGGATCCATAACCAGAGGAGTT
Organism: Umbellularia californica; assembly: GCA_028538565.1. NCBI lineage: Eukaryota > Viridiplantae > Streptophyta > Magnoliopsida > Laurales > Lauraceae > Umbellularia > Umbellularia californica. The sequence continues at coordinate 103,051,175 of JAPQWN010000001.1, forward strand.
ACCTAGTTCAGTTCAATAACCAGAACTGAAGATAGGTTCCACAACCGTAGCTAAAATGACTGGTCCTGTGACCAGGCCGATGCAGCTGGTTCCATAACCAGAGCTGAGGAGGCTGGTTCTATAACCGAGCTGTGGGTGGCTGGTCCTGTGATCGAGCCAATGCAGCTGGCTCCGTAACCGAGCTAAAAGCGAGCTGGTTTTGCAACCGAGCTGAGATGGCTGGTTCTTTAACCGATCTGAATGCAGATGCCGAGTTCCATAGCTTGGCAAAATCCGAAAGTAACAAAACAAATCCTTCCACAAGAATTAATTTTTATTGATTTTCAAAATTGAATACAGTCTAAAAATAGTACTTCTTGAGGTGTGTGGCATTCCATGGACGTGGTAGCTCTCTACCCTCCATGTCCTCAAATTTGTATGCTGACTGACCAGTAGCCGATATCACTTTGAATGGCCCATGCCAGTTCGGTGCAAGTTTTCCTTTGCTGGGATTTTTATCTGCTGGAAGTGCCTTCTTTAAGACCAATTCTCCAGTTGAGAACTTCCTTTCCTTGACTCTCTGATTGTATCCTTTGGCCAGTTACTGCTGGTAAGAAGCGAGGCGAATGGCTGCTGCATCTCTTTGCTCTTCCATCAGGTCCAGCTCTTTGGCGAGGTTTACATCGTTTTGGCCTTGATCAAACAGTTTTGACCTGAGAGTTGGGAGGCCGACCTCAAGTGGGATCACAGCTTCCATCCCATAGGCCAAGGAGAAAGGCGTTACCGAGGTGGTTTCGCCTTGGGGTAGTCCTATATGCCTAGAGAACACTTAGAAGCTCTTCTACCCATCTCCCTTTGGCTCGGTCAAGTCTCTTCTTGAGCCCGTCGAGCACCACTTTATTGGAGATTTCGGCCTGACCGTTGCTCTGTGGGTAGGCCGGGGTGGAATAGTAGTTCCTGATGTCGAGCTTTTGGCAGAAGTTTTTGAAGAAGTTGGAGTCGAACTGACTCCCGTTGTCTGAGATTAAAGCTCGAGGCACCCCAAATCTTGTGACGATGTTCCTTCACATGAAGTTTTTGGTATCCAGCTCGGTGATGGAGGAAAACGCTTCGACTTCTATCCACTTGGTGAAGTAGTTAGTGGCCACTATTAGCCACTCTTATTCCCCAGAGCTCGGTGAAGTGGTCCTACCAGGTCTAATCCCCACTGGGCGAAAGGCCATGGACTAGAGAGAGGACTTAGGTCATGTGCTGGCTGATGGAGAGAGTGAGAGAATTTCTGGCACTTCTCGCATTTCCTGGCATAGACCTGGGCGTCATTCTGCATGTAAGGCCACCAGTAGCCCTGGCTGATCGCTCGATATGCCAATGACCGACCTCCAATGTAACTGTCGCAGATCCCTTCATAGATTTCATAAAGGAAGTCTTCAACCTTGCTTGGGTGAACGCACTGGAGGTAGGGGTCAGTGTAGGACTTTTTGTAGAGTTTGCCATCTGGAGACAGCCAAAACTGAGCTGCCTTCAGCCTGATTTTGTGGTCTTCGCTCTTATCTTCGGGAAGCTGGTCGTTCTTGATGTAGGAAATGAATTCGTCCATCCAGCTCAGGCCGAGGTCTACGCATAAGACCTGCCGAGGTGGGTGGAACTTCGTGCTCGGTCTGTCTAGTGCTTCCACTTCGACAGTCCTTTTCCTTCTAGCCTCGACAGCAGAGGCTAAGTTGGCGAGAGCATCGGCGTGAGAATTGGATTCTCTGCCGATCTGCCTAACTTCGACTTTTTCGAACTGGGAGAGGAGCTGTTTTGCGTGAGCTAGGTAGGCTGCAATCATGTCGTCACGGACTTGGTAGTCTCCATTCATTTGGCTCGTCACCTGCTGAGAATCACTGAAGACCACTAGTTGCCGTGTCCCCAGGATTTTAGCGCTGCCAAGCCCCGCGATCAGCGCCTCATATTCAACTTCGTTGTTTGATGCCTTGAAGTCAAATGTCAGGGCTTGCTCGATGACAAGGCCCTCCGGAGATTGGAGGACTATGCTTGCGCCAGCCCTTTTGGAGGTTGAGGATCCGTCGACGAAGACCTTTCAGGATGAGTCGATGAACTGCTTCCAAGATCTTTCATGTTCCATCTCGGTCTTAGTGACCTCTTTAACCTCCTTGCCCCCCAATTCGGTATCGAGCTGTCTCGATGTCAAACTAGGAGAGGTAAATTCGACGATGAAATCTGCCAAGATCTGGGCTTTAATCGTCGTTCTGGGTTGATACTGGATATCATACTATCCCAGCTCGACAGCCCATTTGGACACTCTTCCAGAGAAGTCTGCATTTCTGAAAAGTGACTTGAGTAGATGTTCTGTAACAACCACTATGGAGTAGGTCTGGAAGTAGTGGGAGAGTTTGCGAGAAGCACTGACAAGTGCTAGTGCAAGTTTCTCCAATGGCAGGTATCTCGTCTTTGGGCTTGGTCGATCTTTGGAAGCAGGAAGCTGTCTTTGGGGCAGGCTTTGTTGAGATCGGTGAAGTCTACGCAGACCCTCCAGCTCCCCTTTTTTTTCTTGACCACCACTGTGTTGGCCAGCCATTCAGGGTCGCGGACTTCCCTGATTGCCTCGGCTTCTAACAGCTTTTTGACCTCCTCCATCACGGCCTCTGCCTGCTGGACCCCAGTCCTGCGAGCCTTTTGGGCTACAGGTTTGTGTCTGGGATCCACGTTCAGTTTATGGCTTATGACCTCGGAGTCGATGCCGGGCATCTCGTAGGGGGTCCAAGCGAAGACTTTTCTATTTTGTAACAGGAAGTCAAGCAGCTCGGACCTTTCAGCTTCTACAAGCTAACTGCTGAGCAGAAAGTATCTCTCCAGATCGCTGGGATCGATCCTGACCTCGGTGAGGTATTCGACACTCTTCTGCTCGGGGGCTCGGCCGACAGCTTCGAGCTCTGCCTCCAGCTCAGCCATGTGTACTTACTACGGCTCTGCTTCGTCGGGGACCACGGCCATCAGGCACTGTTTGGCCATCTGCCGGTCGCCCCGAACTGTGATCACCTCCACTCTGCAATCCCCGTTCTCTAACGGGAACTTGAGTTTCTGGTGATGGGTGGAGGGCACCGCCTCCATGTTGTGCAGCGAGGTCCTTCCCATGATTGCATTATATGGGGATGGAGCATCCACCACTAGGAAGTCTGCTGTCATGGAAGCACCCTCTACTTGGACTTGGAGGGAGATCTTCCCCTTGGGGTAGACTGGCTTGGAGCTGAAGCCCACCAGCGGGGTGCGGGCTTCCTGACGGTTATTTCCAACTTCTCTACAGTTTGAGCATGTCACTTGTCGTCGTACCTGATCCTCAGTTCTAATCCTCTTTTTCTTTGGTCGTCCAACTTGACGCCTCGCGTGTGGAGGTAGTATTGGATGTTCCTATCTATGCTCCCACTGCTGGATGTCTGTTGTTGCGTGCACGATTTGACTGTAGGTTGCACGGTAAGTTTCAGCAGAAAACCATTCTTCACAAAAATCATATGGGTCCCGACTTCTGTAACTAATTGCCGACATAGCATGCAAGCAGGGAATGCCCATTAAATCCCATTGTCGACAAGTGTAAGAACGTCGATCAAGGTGGACAACATCCACAAAATAGCCAGAATCAATCTGATATTCTTCAGGACCAGCTTGCCTTGCATGTAGTCGACGAGAACCATTTTTTTCCTTGCTAAAAAATCTTTCAAAATATGGAGTCAAACGTGATTCTATCATCTGTGAACTGTCACGGCGGAGTTGGAAGAAATCCATTATTTTTACACAAATTTCCTATACTTGTCTTGTTACAGGGAGCTCTCGAATGTCCTTCAATAAGCTATTTGTACATTCAGCTGAATTTGTAGTTAACATGTCATATCGACCTGCATGTACAAACGCATTCGCCCAGCGCTCTTTGCCAATATTCTCGATGTACGCATATGCCTCTTCGTTCACATTGCTTAAATCATTCATATGCCTTTCATAATCACAACTTCTAGAAGACTTCGCTGCGCATCAAAACTTTGAAACAATTGCTCTGCCTTTAAAACGCTCACGCACATTCTCTACAATATGACTACAGTAATAACAGTGGTTGGCATCTGGATATTCATTTTTAATAGCTTCTATTAGGCCTTTTTGTCTGTTTGAAACAATGATTAAGCCCGGTAATGGACCAAGGGCGATCTTAAAGCAAGATAAGAACCACACCCATGTGTCATAACGTTCGATTTCATCTATGGAAAATGCGATGGGAAATAGCCCATGGTTGGAGTCTTGAGTCACAGCAACAAATAGGACTCCTGGATATTTGTCACGGAGGTGCGCTCCATCAATGGCGATCAATGGCCTCATATAGGTCTTGAATGACTAGATACTTGATCCAAAGGCAAAGAAGAATTTTGAGAATGAAGAGTCCCGATCCGTATCAAGATGATAATGGGATCCGGGGTTTGTTCGCATCAACTCGGCACAATAATTTGGCAATATCTTGAATGATTGTTCATATGAACTTCAAATTGCATCCAGCGCAATCTCTTTTGCCCTGTGAGCCTTCCTATAGCCAACAACAACACCAAACTCCAGTCTAACATCATTTATAATTTGCTTCAGTTTATATTCAGGATGAAGACGTACTTTTTCCTTGATGAAATCAGCTATTAAATTAGCCGTTGCTTGAGGATGAGCCATTCCCATCATTGGTCTTGAGCAAGTATGATTAGGATTATAGGTTCGAACTCGAAATTGAGGCCTTGATTCCACTATTGAAGCATAAATACGCCATGGGCAACTTTGAACTTCGCACTTAGCAATAACTTGTGTCCGAGATGTCTTCAAATGCAGCAAACTAAAATTCGTGTATATTACAAACTTGTTCAAGGTTTTCCTGAATGAGTTGTGATCAATAAAATCTTTTATTCCACACATTACGTGCAGAATCCTCTTGAGTCACAATATCTTCACCCTCATCTTCCACTGGCATTAGTGTGTCCTCAATATTACACTTTTCCATAACATTGGATTGTTGTCTGTTGCATTCTAAGACTTCTTGTTGGTAGCTAAGACCATTGACACATATGACAGAATCATATGAGGTGCCTGCACTATTGCGATCGCTGTCACTTTCATCATTCAAGACATCATCCAAATCCTCATTGTAATCCATATCATCATCAGTTTCTTCATGACTTGCATTCGTTTCAGACGCAACCTCATTGGTTGGGTATGAGAAATGCTCATCTACATCTTCTGCGAGATTGACATCTGGATAAGTGTATCCACAGATATTACCCATTTCAGCCCTATAAACATCCACATCAAAATTCACAGGTGATTTGCCGGGACAATATAGTCTACAAATGACAACCTCCATAATTATTACATTAATCTAAAAATACAACAAATGCAAAAAAATCTTGAATATGGAACGAAAACGAACCCGGTGGTTAGCCCTCTACTCGGTGGACCCTCATGATCAATAGCCTTAGACTTCTTATGTTTAGAAGCATGAGTTCTTGGCCTACTTCCACATGGATTTTCATTGCAACAATATCCACCTCTGATTCCGGCATTCTCTCCAACTCGTTCATTCCTTTCATGCATGTAGATCTATGTATTAAATATGTACATGTATATAACTTGGAAAATTATTGTTCTAAATTCTAAACATAAATGGCTTACCAAGAAATTGAGTGATAATGATCTACACCGCCATTGATATTTCTACTTAGATATATGTAAATAGAATTTCTCACCTCTCCACATGCTTTGATCATTACCCGAACATCATTGTCATTCTTTATACCAATCAAGGTGAATGCTCTACCATTTTGATGTAGGTATTGAATACGAGGTGGCTCTTCAGACGTTACCCAATTTATTGCTTGTAGGACACTTTCGACCAATGAGATGTATGTTAAGTTACAATTAACATAGATAGCAGTTTGATCACCACCAATGTAGTTAGGATGAACTCTATCCCACTCAAATTGACCACCGAAGTGGACCACTATCAATAGCTCACCATCCAACATATTCAAGGAAGTTGACATTGTCCACGATAAAAATGAAACATAAAAGAGTAATATTCATAGTGAGCCATGCTAATTCAAAGCAACACAATAAAAGAACAAAAAAAAAAAAAAAACCTTTTGCCACACATTAATATTTAAAAAGGAAAAAAATCATAATTTATCATTTATCATTTATCATTTATACCAACACTGGATTCAACATGTAAACATAAAATAAAATAAAATAAAACCCAACATATAATGGGCTCCATAAGCAAATATGACAAACACAATCATTGGAAGATAATAAGAATATGTATGCATTCACTTTCCATTTGTGAGTTGAATTCTGGGCAAGAAGCCACAAACAAAGTCATTGTAAAATCTGTAACTTAGATTTTTTTTTTTTTTTTAAATAACAACTCACAAAAGTAGATGATTTATCTGTCCTAGAAATGAAGTTGCTCTATTGTGCATTTGCGTGTGGGGGTGGTCAAGGACGGCAATGGGGCCAGTTGGAGATGTTCTTCTCAATAAAAACATAACCCCATTTCCCACAAAAAAACCAAAAAAGATAGGGAAATGATAAACAACCCATTATGAAAATCTCTCTCATATCTAATGATGCAGACCATAAAACTAATTTCATACATCAACCCAAAAGAAAAAGAACCAAATACCTGAAAATATCTCTCTCATCCAAAACACAATGAGATGACACTTTTTGCACACCCAACCCAAAAGATAAAATGATGAGGATAAAGAACCAAATCCCTGTAGCTCTCATTATCAATACATAAAATCCATTTCCCAAACATCAACACAAAGAGAAAAACTCCAGAAAAAAGAATCCAATTACAGAAAAAGAAATTTTACATTAAAAAATGTGCCTCCTTTCTCTGATAGAGGAGAAAAATGAGTCTTTTTGCTTCTTGCTCTAGCCAGAGAAGGAAAGAAAAACCCCTAAGGGTCGTTGCCAGTTAGAGATGAGGAAGAGGAACCCGACTGCTTCAGCTATTCTCATCGACGCCAAATCTGTTGACTGGAGAAGAATGACCCAATTGGGTTCTGGTTGCAGTTCGTTGGAGAAGCATGGTCCAAAGTCCTCGTACAACTGAAGAAGGAATGTTGAAAGGGAGAGGTGAAAAGTGAAACAGAGAAAAAATGGGGTTGGTTTCTTCAAGGTTATTTCCTTTTGACTTTTTACATTCGGATCCCATGATAGCATGAGATCTTAGACAAAAACGTAAGAAAAACAGGGGGACCAGAGTCAAACGACTCTGGGGACATTATCCTACCCTCAGTTATGGTTTTGGGATAACATTATTTCAAAGGGGCCAATATGTCAAATCCCCCTATTAATATTACCAGTCGATACAGAATGCAGTTATTACTTTTCTTATATAATGAAATCTTTGTTTTTTAACAAAAGAGGGCAACAGATTCAAGTAATAAACAGTTAGAAAAAGTTTGGCTGATACTCGGTGATTTTTGAACATTTTATGACAAGGTAGGGTATCTGCTAGGGGGTATTTGTTAAATCTCAAAGAAAAAGACCATCACATAAGAAGGGAGACACCAGTAGCATATGTGGACCAGTAGCCATGTGATGTTTTTCTCAACTAAATTTCATCTTACACTACTCTTTTAGAGCTTGGAACATATCACTGAATCATACAAAAATGATACAACTACAGCAACTAATGTGCACCAATTTCTCGTCTCAAGAGTGCAAGAGATATCAGCACTACTCCCAATCCAATCTATTTGTGTACTTTACCGCTCTACTCTTTCAAATGGCTGCCTCCATCCATTGACGTTGTTGCTTTGGATGAGGATTTGCCATCTCCTTTTTCTCCATCTTCCTCAACATTTCTGGCTACGCACATCTCCTCTTCCCCCATGGATGCATCTCGAAATTTCGCATAGATGTCACTTCTGTAGAAATTTCTGGTTCTCATTGCTAGAACCATTAAAATAAGTGATCCAAAGAGCGTTACCCCTGTAATTATAAGAAAAGATGATCTATAACATTTGACCCCCATGCAAGTCAAGTCCCCGCTGCTGTGGGTAGAAACAGCACCAACAAGCTTGCTTTGCTTGATTGCCTCTTTGTCATACAGATAGCCCGCAATTTTAACATTGAACGCATAGGCCCCAATGGGGCTCGCGACAGCACCAACATTGAATAAGGTTGAGTAGTATTTGAGGCCAAACAATTCTGATATGATTGCATAAAGTAGTATTTGCGCTCCCAAACAGAAACCAATGATCACCGAAGCAATATAGAGAGAGCCCGGAATACCCAATGCGATGAGAAGGTGGCCAATGCAAGAGATGAAGAGGACAATCGCCATCGCTAGGGGGCGGGGAAATCTATACTTGGTGATGAAAATCTCTGATGCAAAGCCGGCCACTACTCTTCCGGCAAAGTTCCATATACTAATTAGTGAAACAAAGGTGCCAATGCTGCGAATAGGATAGCCTAATGACTCTCCTAGCTGACCCATGTTGTCGACGGCGGTGAGACAGCCGCCGACACCACAAATATTCGCGATGAAGAGAATCCACATGTCAATGCTTACTAGTGCTTGAATGATGGTGAAATCAGTGCCTCTCTTTGGGGCCTTAAAGATTTTGATAACGCGGGCAAGCCTCGAAGACTGCTTACATGGTGTTGGCACTTCTGAATCAGAAATTGGTTGCGCCAAAACAGCTTTTGGTGGATCATTTGCTACTTCAGATTTTTCTTGTTTGTCCGCTGATATCGTAATTAGGGAAGTATTAGGGCACGTTTGTGTACACAACATTTCCGCGGAAAGAAGAAATTGCCACGTCAGCAAATTCCATAGAAATAAAAACCTCGGAAAAGGATTTCCATAGAATATAAATTTTCATGTTTGGTGCAAAAAGAGTTTCCTCATTGAATTGGTGGTAATGTTGTTTGGTGCGGCTATGGATTCCTTATAGAAAATCAAAATTTCTTATTTGGTGATATAATTTTTTGAAGAAAAATAATATAACATGTATATTATTTATTCAACATTAAATAATATTTTATATAAAGAAATAAAAAATGAAAGAGTTGTATGGTTTTTGGGTTGAAATGGACAAGAGTGAGGAAAAGATGGAGAAGTTTTCCGAGGAAATCCATTTCCCATACCCCCCCATAGGAAACCCGTTTCCACAATTATCAAGGAAAATGCTGACGAGGCAGGAAAGCATTTCCGCGGAATTATTCCGCACCAAACACCGGAAAAAAGGGTTTTCCGCGGAAAACCATCCATTTTTCCGCGGAAAAGTGTGACACAAACATGCCCTTAGTTTTAGAATGGACTTTGAGCCTCCAAATGTTGGCCTCTTCTCTCCAAACGAGTACCACGGGGACGAAGAGCAAGAGAAGAACCACAACAGCACTACCCACGTAGGCAGACTGAGAGAAGGCTACCATTTTCTGAACAACAATCATAACCAAGAGATATCCCGCAAGCACAATAGCTGCATAAAGGATGCGGTAGAACACCTTCATCTCATTCTCTTGTCGCTTGACCTTCGTAAGTCGAATTGTGTAGATAAACACAATAGAGATGGCAGCGGGCAGCCACCCTATGAGAAGGATGAGAGACTTTGAATCATCGCCATAAATCGTATGGTAGAGTTGTGTGAAGATGGCACTGCTAAGTCCAGTATAGCCCTTAAGTACGCCTAGGACGACACCTCTGCTTTCTGGGAAGTTCTTTACTGTTGTAACAAGTGCGCCATTGTTGGCAAATGACTGTGAGTTCGCGCCAATGCATATGTAGAGGCACATCTGCCAGACGTGAGGGCGGGGGGTCCGCCCAGTGACGGCGAGCAATACCATGAGGTAGCCACCCAGATTCATGATGGCGCCAATGGCAAGGACAACCCACGGGGGTGTGACCTCGTTGATGAGGCCAGCTACGATGCCTACATTGGCACCCAAGTCCTTGAAGAAGCCAAGTGTGTTGAGGGTCTGCTGGTTGTAGCCCAGAGTCTCTTTGATGTCCTTGGAGTAGATACCAAATGCATAGGTTGCACCAGCAGCCGACATGACCAGTAAAGTCGCAAAGATTGTGAACCATCGGCTCTTGATAATATATGCTGTTAGGCGCACCATGTTTGAGCCGCCAATCGCATCCCTGTCAATGGACTCCCCCATCTTCCACAAGTATTAACTGCCAATATGGGAAAAAAGAGTAAGACAAGAAGATTTCTGGTGTGGAAACTAAATTGGGAGGATAGTGAAGCAGAAGAGCTGATTTTGATGCAATGATGTAGAATTAGAATTTGGATATATATTGTATAACGAAGTGAAAAAAAGATTGAATCTTTATCCTGATTGTATTCTATTTGGAGGACGTGTTGGTTCTTTTTCTTTGGGTACGTGGAAGAAGTGTTGTAATTGTTTAGTATTCTACTTACCCTGCCTCATGCAATTTGATGATTAAGAATGATGAAGATGATATGTTATATATTGCCATCCTTGATTTTCTTAATTATGGCCCACTTGCATGAAAATCCCGGTTCTTGGGAGAGCTGACTATCAAAATGTGTGTGCAAATCACATCAGAATAAGATGAAGTTGTATTTGTTTAATCTGGATGAGTAGCTGTATCCTCCAAACAACTCATCTTTGACCGATTGCTACATCATGAAAAGCATGTGACATGTGCAGAATAATTGTGAATTTGAGTGAGAATCCAAGTATGGCACCCAGTTTTTACCAAAAGAAAATAAACTCTTACTGTAGTCAAAGTGTGATTGGGAGGTCTCATGCCAAAAATAATTGGAAGTCAGTAGACCCCAAAAAGACGTCTACTGCAAATTACTTGAAGATGGGTTAGAAAAGTGTTTGGATCCTGAGTTTTCTTAACAATGAGACTTTAGGCCTCAGCCACTGGATCCAACAACAACGCGATCAAAGCACTAATTAGTAATAACAAGTTCACTTTTTTCGCAATGAGACCCAACTTTTTAGGTGGTGATCTTGTTCACTAAATGCACAATTATGCTCCTGCAAGTTAGTCATAATATTGACACATACGTCCAATCCACTCATCAATCCTGCTCCAATTGGCCTAAAACTTGGAATGCAAATTGATGCACGATGAACAGAGGCAAGATTGGACTGTCAGTTTGGGTGCCTGTGTTGCAAACCCATAATATGAAAATCTTGATTTAGTAGGAAAATCCATTTCCTCCCTTGTAAAGAAAAGAGTAAAGAAGAAAGGATAAAACCCAAAATGACAAAAGGAGAAAAAGAAGGAAGTAGAAGAGAAAACAAGAGAAAGATTGAAGTAAGGAAAAGAAAGCAAGGAAAATGAGGAAGAAATCCGTACCTGTTTGATCTTTTGCTTGTGGAAATGATCTTTTCGTAGATGTCGACTCTTAAACCTTTCTCATCGTAGAAGAAATACGGAAGCAACCCAATTCAAAAAAATGTAAGAGATGAGGGTGCTCATCAATGTTCTGAGACAAGAACTGCCTGAGAAAGACACGAAGTCACGGAAAGAGGTCCCTCACACCCAACACCTCCACCTCCTAGTCCAAGTACAAAGTTGAAGGTAGGCGCCCGTTGATTTTGGATAATTCCACAAGTCCTTACCCTAAACCAGACTATGAGCAACATTGTTTATATACTATACTATAGTGTTAGAGATTAGGATGGGTCTCTTAGAAAAGATTGTGAGGATGTTAGTGTTGATAGGATTATCCTTATCTTTTCTTTGAAGATGGTTAGTTTGTGAAATTATGGAAATGTGTTGATTCTCGAAAGGTTTAAATAGAAAGACATTGTGCGTGCCTAATTATTACGGACTTGGGGTTAACTGATGATGAGGGTTTACAGAGAGGTTGTTTAGCTTGAACAAGTGTCTCTGCTGATCTGAAACCTGAAAGGGAAGAGAAAACAGCAGTCAGGGCCCGAGGCTGCTGTCAGCCAAAGGCACTCCGACGCCTGAGTTAGTGCAGTCACTGAACTAGGGTGAAATGGGGAAGAAGAGGATGTTAGCAGAATAACAGAGCAGGCTGTATATTGCATGTACCTGTTCATGACTCTTCATGCAGGCATATATAGAGGAGAGTGGAAGGTTCCATAGTGGAGGTAGGTAAGGATACTTGTCCTATCAGCCCACACCTGGGATCTTTAGTGGGGGTAGGTGAGGATACTTGTCCCATCAAACCTCCCCTCAAATCCCTCACATAAATGTGGATGTGATCTGTTGATAAGAACGAGCCCTTATCCTTGGCCGGTGGCCGCCCTACCTGACAGGGACTTCCTACAAAGTACCCGTCCCATCTCATAATGGGAACTGGAGGCCCGGTGTTCACCTCGGCAGAGGGGCCGAACTGGAGAAGACGCCGGGGTCAGCTATACCCGAGATCGGACTGGGATGCCAGCGTGAGACCGAGTTCGGTAGGACATGGTCGGTACTTCTACCGGGACCAGTCCTACCTCGACAAAGGCTGAGACGCTGCTTATGTCGGAGAGAAGGGGGTTAAGACCCTTCCTGATTGGCGCTATTACCAAAGGATTACATACAACATCGGTTTCGGTAGAAGCAGCCCACACAGACATTGAAGTTTCTAGATAAACATTTGATACTTAACAAAATAGGGTCAATTATTGTTTGTCACCAAATGAAGTGGAGAGTTTGAATTTTATCTTCTTCTGCTTAGATGGACTAACATTGAATTTCTACCGAGGTTGGTTGTTTTAGTTAAGTTGGGCTACTAGCCTACAAGTTAGGAGAGATACTTAAAACATGGAGATTTAGGGGGCATTTGTGCAGCACTTAGGAAAATCATTTTTATGAAAAAAATTCATTTTTCATGGAAAACCTTTTCCAACCTGTCCCCCATCGAAATCACTTTCCACGGAATTACGGAAAAGTCGATTTATTTTTCAGTTTTTTTAAAGAAAAATGACTCCAACAAACGTGAAATTTTAAATGTTCGAAAAAGTATTTTCACTGTCCATGTTTTTCCTAAGTAAAAGCTTCCACACAAATGTGCCTTAGAAATTTATCCATGGACATGTGAGTGATACTTGTGTACCACTCAACCATGGGTCCGTTCACCAAAGTTGGTTGTATTTCATTTTTAAAACATAGCTGCGTATTGTTTACCCCAAAGCAGCTGGTTTGCAGAAAAGAAACATGAAACAATGTCCATTGCAATGATTTGGAGGTTTTTTGAGACAATTTGAAGCTTTGTAACTTTCAATTCTTTTGGGCACATGATGCGAGTCAGATATTTAGCAAGTGCCTATGCATATTTTCTTATTGGACTTCATTATTATTTAATAGAGGATTTTACCCAAAAAATCCCCTAAGACTTGTCAATTGCCAAAAGCACCATCAACATCTTAAAAAGACCACAGTAGTTTCAAAGGCCCTGTTTGGTATTTTTTTTTGCTTTTAGCGCTGAGCGGGGATATCCCCGTTCATTCTAAGTAAATGAGTGGGGATATCCCTGTTCATCGTTCGTTACAACTTAAAGACTGTCGAACACCCTTTTTCCCTTTGCCTTTTTTGGTATCCGGACGAAGCTCTCTACAACCCTTCTTCCACATTAACTTACTTTGAAATCATAAACAATGCAGCGTGATCTAGTTGGCATTCATGAAGTCTCCGCTTTTCTTTGTAAATTGTATGATTCAGATTTTAATATAGAAATGAAGAAGAAGGGGTTTATTTTATTGTATAAAGATCGAGTTCATTTAGCGGGAAGTTGAATGTCTTCCAACTTAGGATCAAATAGGTACTTGTTGACATGAATAGGCATTCATTATAGTGGTTGTTTTAGTTAGAAGATGTGTAAGAAGAGAGTATCTGCAACTAAAAAAATTGGTGAAAAGGTGGGAAATGTTGCCTTCTAATCCTTTTGATCAAGATTCAAAAATAGGATTCTCCCATAAAGGGTGGGGAGAGAGATTCGTCCGGATACCAAAAAAGGCAAAGGGAAAAAGGGTGTTCGACAATCTTTAAGTTGTAATGAACGACGAATAGGGATATCCCCGCTCATATACTTAGAATGAACGGGGATATCCCCGCTCAGCGCTAAAAGCAAAAAAAAATACCAAACAGGGCCTTTAAGACTACTGCGGTCTTTTTAAGATGTTAATTATGCTTTTGGCAATTGACAAGTCTTAGAGAATTTTTTGGGTAAAATCCTCTATTTAATAACATCAAGAAGAGGAAAAAAAAAAAAAAGGAAAAAAACCCACTCACACACAAGTACACAACCACACAACCCTGAGCCACTTCAAGATGATTGGTCCATGGTACGAAATGTTCCCCATTTTCGCTCGTGAGTGGCAAGCTGGCGGCTCCAGCGCTCCACTGCCTCTCCTAATCAATGGCAGCTCCACTATCCAAAGAAACCACCGGTCAAAGGCTCATGAAAATGAAGCATCCACGTTGAAACATGAGCTACTCGGAAATTCTAAAGTTTATACCCTGCATGGTCTTTTGGATTAGATCAAGATATTGATATTTTAAATTTGTTATGATAAATTCATGATATATTTTAGGACATGTTTGATATCAGGTGAGGAATTCGGAATCCATATAAAATTCATGGTTTGAGTATGCCACAATACCTCTATAATAAGAATTTCTCTCAAATAACTGAGGATTTCATATTAATATCAAGGGGTTTTAACAAGATAAACCCTCCTACATGGGCATTTTATTGATTTGGACCCAATAAAAATGGGCAAACAAAAAGGGGCCTAACTTTAGGTTTCTCTTTTTATTTTTGTCTTTTAGTGCTATAGTCAATATCGATGCTCGAAAGAAAGAAAGGACGAGGTATGCACCGGCATGGAGTGCAGTGGGTGGCAAAGGGCAGTGTAGGGAGAAAGGAGAATGAGAGTGGGAGAGGGTGAGGAAGAAAGAAAGGAAAAAGGAGAAAAGTCATCTCGGTGGGGTATGCAGGTGTTGTGCGGTGGCCCATCAAGGCTCATCTCCTTCACCTCATCTTCACCATCCCAGGACGCAGACCTCTCCCTCCTTCTCCTTCGTCCTCTCCGACCAGCCAACCCATCGCTTCTTCATCCTTTCCATCTCCCTACTATCAACCTCCATCTCACCCTATCTGTAGCCCTCACGAATCTCCCTTATCTCCACATGGCACATCATCATTTCTTTTTCATAGCATCATTTTCACTGCAAAAAAAACAGAAACCCACATTAGAATTAGGATTT